>JAJEJO010052564.1:0-98975 GCA_020662805.1 Glaucomys volans
GTGGGTTTTGATATTTTTGTTTATTTGTTTTCAGTGCTGGGGATCAAACCCAGGACTCATGCATGCCAGACAAGTGCTCTACCAGTGAGCCATGCATCCCCAGTCCTATTCCACAGGCTGGGAATGAGGTTTGACACAGACAAATATGCCGTCAATTTCGAGCTCTTACTAGGGTGAGTTTCCTGAGCTCTCTCAGTTCTATTTTCTTCATTATAAAAATGGAAAACCTTTTCACTTTTGTGGTCAGGGATGAATCAGAGTATTGTTTCCTTATTTCCTTCCTTCCTTCTTTCTTCCTTTCCTTTCCTTTCCATTCCTTGCCTTGCCTTGCCTTGCCTTGTCTTGCCTTTCCTTTCCTTCTTCCCTCCCTTCCTTCCTTCCTTTTTATATATACCACAGTTTCTTTATCCATTCATCTATTGAAGAGCATCTAGGTTGGTTCCACAATCTAGCTATTGTAAACTGAGCAGCTATGAACACTGATGTGGCTGCATCACTGTAGTAATCTGATTTTAAGTCCTTTGGGTATAGACCAAGGAGTGGGATAGCTGGGTCAAATGGTGGATCCATTCCAAGTTTTCAAAGGAATCTACACACTGCTTTCCAGAGTGGCTGCACCAATTTGCAACCCCACCAGCAATGTGTGAGAGTACCTTTTTCCCCACATCCTCGCCAACACCCGTTGTTGCTCGTATTCTTGATAATAGACATTCTAATTGGGATGAGATGAAATCTTAAAGTGGTTTTGATTTGCATTTCTCTTATTACTAGAGATGTTGAACATTTTTTCATGTATCTGTTGATTGCTTGTAGATCTTCTTCTGTATTTTTTATGCAGGTGACAAAGAGACTTGGGAGGAAAGAAAGAAAAATAAAACCAGATTTATTATAAAGGAATAAAAATAATGGTAATTTTGCAGCTCACTAGCTTTTTAAAAGCTAACTCTAAACTTCGAGGATTTTAATTTAACAATTAAGGAATGGGAGTGGAGGGAGACTATGTGTTTCATACTGTAGTATTTCCAAAGATTTAGAACCTAGGTGGCAAACCTTCTCTGTGAAAGGCCAGGCAGTGAATATTTTAGGCTTCATAGACCATATTCAGACTCTGTCCATGTTCTTTTCTTTTCTTATAATACTTTCATTCTTTGGGCCAATGACAAGGGCTGCTAATCCCTGGTAAAGTGAATTACTATAATTTAGAGAAATTTGAAGAAAGATAATGAGTAAGTAAGTTTAAAGTTAGAGCATTACATATTTGCTGATAAGAGAGAAGGAGTGAACAGCAGAATGGCAATTAAATTCCTTGCCAAAACCATGGAAAAATGAAAACAAGGAAAATCCAGAGTCTAAATCCAAGACTTAATGAAACATTTCTTCCATGTATAGATGGCTTGGGACTTATTTGTCACAAAAAAGCAGGAAATTTGTTTGGCCAAAATTGCTTATAACTGTGGGAAGACAATTCTCCCTAGGCTACTTGGGTTTCTGGGTATCTTGCAAGAAAGGAACTCACTATGACTTTGTTTCAGACTACCTTGTGGAGGACTTGTGTATGGTGAATACACTTATAAGACTGAGGTATTGTCTCTCTCAGGAGAAAAGACCAGCATGTGACCTGCCTATCATAAAACATCGAGGTTCTCCAACATGAGTCTTTCTTCTCTAACACCCTATTGCATGTGCAAATGTTATCTGGCCTCCTTCATGAGGCAGAAGATGTCTGGGAGTAATAAACAGTTCTTTTTCTCTTATCCAAGAGTCTCACGTCATCTGTCAATACCCATGGAACTCGGGCAGATTTACTTCTTACCTTGAAAGTGGAAAAAAATATCTCAAAACTTTTTACAATTTTGACAGAGAAAAGTGAAATGAAGATGAGGAAGAACAAAAGCAGGGGAATCAGAAAACATTATTTGTGAAGTCACCTTTTAAAAAAGAATTTAACCAAAAGGTATGTTTTTACCATAAAGAAGTGATAGATCAATATGTTTACTCTGATTAGAACATTAAACAATGTATACATGTATCAAAGCATCTCACAGAAATCCATGAGTATGTACATTTTTTATCAGTTGAAATAAAGAAAATAAAATAAATACATGAATGAATATTTAATAATGAAGTCTTTAAATACTACGAGACACTGCAATAGGCAAGAAGGTGGAAAGAGATGGTAAACAGTGACTTCTTTAGGTCACTTAGGCTGATTTGAGTAAAAGCATCACATTGCCACTACACCCATCTATTTGGCCATCTGTTGACTAAAATTCTACCCAGTATTCAAAGGGTTTCTCAAATGCCACCTTGCCTAGAAGTGTCTTCTTCTCCAAAACTTGTTAATTTTATGCTGCCTACATACACATTATTTTAATAAGAAAAGAAAATGTATACACAGATAGGTACAGAAGGGAGACTAGGTGAAGGCACAGAGATGGCGCTGAGGGAGGACTAGAAACAATACTCTGCCAACCCGCAAGGCTAAGACTTCTAGCCTCCAGAACTGTGAGGAAATAAACAACCAAAACCTGTTGGTTGTGCCAAAGTCTGTTATGTGTTGCTGTTGCACTTTATTAGTAAATTAATAATGTACTCAACATTTAGTTCTTAAATAAATGTTTGTTTGTTTTTTTTGTCATGCTGGGAATTGAACCCAGGGCACTGTGTATGCAAGACAAGCACTCTACCAACTGAGCTATATCCCCATCCCAAATAAATGAATTTCTTAAGGAAGCCGTCCCTTCCCTGAGTTAAATATGTCTCTTATTTACAGCGATACCAATTTTCACTTTTATTATACCTCCCGTCTATAGAACTGCATTGTAGTAATATCTTTATTTATTACATTATATAATATTTGTTCTATTTGGTACAACTACAGAAAACTTGATTCAAATAAAATTAAACAAAATGGAAATCTATCAAAACTTCAGGAGTAGTTCCAGCTTTAAGCATATTTTGATTCAAAGATTCAAATTCCATCATTAGGGCCAGACTCTCTCAACTCTCCTTCCCTCACATCAGATCATATTTGATGTGATCTCAAGGTGGTTTCCAACATATTCAGACTGGCATAAAAGAAGGAAAAGCTTTTTTTCCCAGCAAAATTCCCCAAGTTGCTTTTCACTGGATCAGGCCACAGCTCATTCCTGACCCAGTTAGTGTGAGCAGTAGTTGTGATGGTCAGGCCTAGATGGAGTCTCAAGTCCCTGCCTCAGGAAATCTGAGGTGGACTCAGACTCTGTCCCCTTCACCCAAGGCCTGAGGGAGAAGGAGAGCACCTTCCAGAGGTAAATCAAGATGCAGGAGAAAGGGAATGGGTGTCGGGAAGAACACATCGAGGGTCCCTAATGCTTGCTTGTTGCTCCTATATGACTGCTGACCTCTCAAGGACTTGGTATCCCACTGTCTCCTTATCTTCTGGACCCAGTCATCAATTATACATGAGGAGATTTAGGTTTATGTTGCAACCAGGACAGAGTGTCTATGACTCCCACTTCTCTCCATCTTTGGAAAACAGACTGCAGCCTCACCACCTGAGCCCCATGTGGTGGAGGGAAATGGCCCTCTTCCCTAGCAGGAAACACACAGGCATCCTTGGTGAAGTTGGACATATTGACTTTGTGATCAAATTCTATCTGGTCATAAAGGAGTAGGTGCAAATAAAGATAAGCAAATGGGAAATGTGTGAGGACAGGCATACTACCCTCAAATTTTCTGTTCTCCACTTCAGCCAGCAAGTGGGAATTATATCAGATAGGTTACAGAACCACCTAGTGGTCAAACAGCATCCGTGCTGGTAGGATAGACGAGAATTGTGTGAATAATGAGCTTAAGCTATGTTTCTGGGTCTGGGGAAATGGTATACACCACAGTCATCGAAGGGTCCAGGTGCCCTCGGAGGCTTCCACCTATTCTGCTTTCAGAAATGCCAAAGAGAGCAGAAATTTAGGATAAAATGAGTCAGCTATTTTGGCATTTCATTTTTGCTTGCTTACAATAGGGGTTGGGAAAAGGAGAGCTGTGGATATGACAGACGCTGAAAGTCTTCGTGGACTTTGTGGTGTGTGATGCCCTCCTCACATTTCTTAATTCCCATTGTTCTTAAATTTTTCAGAGATAGGATAATATGAGAAACTTTAAATTTTTGCTTTATGTATTTTTAAAGTCTTAGAATCGATTTCTAATGTTTGCATCGCTTCTGAAATAACAAAAAGGAAGACATTTCAAACATAAAAGAACAGTTGTTGCTTCTACAGGGATTTCCCGATGTCCTAAGACCAGAGTACTGTCCCCTTGTGCTGACTTATCTACAAATCTCTGATACAAATTTTTTAGATATAAAGTTGGAATTATGGGTACAGACAGTGGCTTGGACACTAATTTGTGCTCACTTGTTCGGATGAGAAGTTAATCCGTGGATCTCATGAGTTAGACTCTGACCTTTTCCAGAGTCTTACTTCTGGCAGTGTGAGACCTCTGGCTCCTGTACTTTGCTTGGTTCGTGGCCATGTTTGGAGGAAATAAGGCCGGCAGGGGAAGGTGAGAGGGTACTCTACTTGGCAAGTAGACATACAATCATGATTCAAATTAAAAGGCCAAGAAGGACAGCCTTTTATAATATTCCACAGAAAAAAAATGTAAGGGTCTTAGATTGTAATGTATATGTTAGAGTTGCTAATTGTCATCTATATGATATTTAGAAAAACAGGATCAAAGTTGCATTTGGGAAAGATAATTTGTGACCTGATGGTTTGGAGGAGAGACACAAGCATCTGAGATAACAATTAGGAGAGTGTTGTAACTCAGAGACATTGCCATGACAACTGCTAAGGCAGGCACAAGACTGTGCCTCTCTGCCAAATCCCCACTGTGCCCACTGCAGTGCTGGGCACAGAGTTGCTGACTAATACGCAGAGGTTGGATGAACATTTGAATAACCTGAATGCAGACAGTATTGTAGAGGAAGGAGTCATGGGTGAGAGGGAGGAAGTCAAATGTGACAGCAGTCTCAATGATCAGTGTAATGTCTGAGAAAGAGAGGGGAGGCAAAGGTGGAGAGAGGAAGGAGAGGGGAAGAGAGGAAGGCAGTGTGCCAGACTAATATGGAGGAGCCGCCTGTCAGGGTGGGAGAGGGAAGAGGAGAGAAGATGAGATCTGTCATGTGTAGGCTAAAGTTGAGCTGACGTTGGGATATCTCAAAGGAATGTTCAGAAGACAACTGATGATAGAGCTTTAAGCATGAGTGAGAGGTCAGCGTGTGGGACACAGATTTAGATACCACTAACATGGAGGCAACAGTTGAATCTGAAAGAGCACGTAAATTGCCTTGGAAGCAGGATGTGAAGACAGAAATCAGATCCCAGACATGAATTCTGGGGAATGTTTACTTCGAAAATTTTTTGCAATGCTGGAGAATAGAACCCAGGTCCTTATGCACAGCTAGGCAAGGGCCCAACCACTGAGCTACATTCCCCGCACCCGTTTACTATGTCCAAAAGTGTTGGGAACACTAGACAAACTCATAGGTGATAAGCCTCTCTAATTGACAGTTAAACTCTTCTTTACTCCAGGAAAGGTGAAATTAGCTACCATTTTACCTGAAGACTATAGAGAGAGATGTTCAAAGTCAGGTATGAGGTGGAAAATCCTTCCAGGATATACAGAAGGAATAAAACATTCTCATTTTTCAGTTGTGCTCTGTTCCAACATTCTCAATACCAAGAAAAATCCAAGTGCTTCAATTAAAAAGTTTGCAGCTGAAGTTTACCATCATTCTAGTTCATTGAGTGTACTTTTCCCCTATTTTTGCTTTTGTCTTCACTTTTTAAAGAGATTGTTTAAGCCATGCATCAAATTCTTACAAAGCAACCCAACCACTAAGAGAAAATCAAAAAGGAAGTACAAAGCATTTATAACAATTTTTCTGAGAGTCAGTGGGAGGGGAAACCAAAGGAGTCTGTCCAGGACAGTGACCCCAGAACACTGGATAAAGTTAATTGGCAAACCATGAAGAAACACAATGGGAGAACCAAGAGTAGCTTAAGGCAACCCTTTTTAGCATTAAAGGACCACCTTTGGTGGTGACCATTATTCCCCTCTTTTCCCCAAAGCTGTCCTCCTCTTGTACATTATCAAAAACCAATTTCTTTCCTGATGCAACCGGACATCTAGAAAAAGGAGACTGACTGGATGAGATTGCACTGAGAATATTTGTGGTCTTTGGTGATGATGATTCATCAGTTTGCTGGAGGACATGTTGAAGTAAATATATGTGACTTTTATTGGTGGAAGAGAAGGTAGTTTCTCTATCAAGAATGTGTGTGTGTGTGTGTGTGTGTGTGTGTGTGTGCTTATGTGTCACCAGCATCAATTTGGATGGGTAAATGGAAACGTGATTGTTCTGTAATGAGGCAAGTGTGATGGAAACAATACACTTTTTACTAAGTAGATATCACATGGAAACAGGACCCAGGTGTTTCCTTCCTGAAGGAAACTCCCAACAACACAGAAAAATACGGAAATCCAATGTAAACAATGACAACACATTAACAGAAAACACAGTGATTCTCAAATCAAATTCTTAAAGGCTCATAACTCTGTAAATTCAGCTCATTAGACTACAGAAAGGGGGAAAATTAAAAAGCAATCATTTTAATTATTGTGTTTGTGTCGAGTTTAGCCAACTGCTACAATATCATTTGGCTTGTTCTACTGTAATTAATCCAGTAAGTATACAAAGTAAACATTAGAACTATTTATAGCTCTGAAGTGCAAGTGGAAATGAGATATTGCCCAAGTACAATTGCAGTAAACGTAGGCTTGTTGATATTCTTTCAAATGACACATTAGGACTTTAAACCCCTCATGATGTTCTTTAACTGGATTAATCTTCATGAAACAAAGAAAATTCCAACGCTGGATCTCATCAATCTTATTCTCAGATGGGCACATCAAGTTGATTAACCAGGCAGTTGTTTTTATTTAAGCCAAATCGTATTACTCTCATTAAAGACTGATTAACTGATATGAAAATCTAAAGTGAATTTTCTTTAAGAGTCTTTGCAATGAGGTGCCAACATTGTGTGGCTTTATGAATCAGTCCCACAGAATGAAAGCCATGATAAAGATTCATGTAATTTACTGGGACAGATGCTCCTAGGTTCAGACAATATTGACTTATATGTAAATAAAAGGAAATACTTGGCATAAAAGGGGAAAATCTTTACTGAGATAAAAATTTTTAAGAAATATCCCTCACTTAGCAAAAACAAATGAAATTATATGCAAGACCACTGTTTATTGTTTAGGTACAATACAAGCAAATTAAGTCCAAAGATATTGTATTCACAATTGTAAGAAAAAAATTTGCCAAGGCTCCTCATGATATTACTGCTACCACTGTTGCGGAGATGACTATGACTGTAATAACATCTATTATCTACTACCTATTCATGCTTTTAGCTTACAAGGTGTCATGTGACGTCCTTGGCATTCTTTTGTATTTGCGTGTTCTATTTTTCTTATTTGTTCTAATTTGTTATACATGACAGTGAAATGCATTTTTGCATTTTGATAAATCATATATAAATGGAGTATAATTTCTTATTTTTATGATTGTACATGTTATAGGATAACATCAGTCATGCAGTCATATTCATATATGAGGTTATAAAGTCTGTTTTACTCTCCTATCCTTTCTACCCCCATACCACTTCCCCTCCATTCACTTCTCTCTACCTAATCTAAAGTAACCCTATTCTTCCCTATCCCCACCCCCTTATTGTGAATAAGTATCAGCTTATCAGAGAAAACATTCGGCTTTTGGTTTTTTTGGGATTGACTTATTTCACTTAGCATGATATTCTCCAATTCCATCCATTTACCAGCAAATACCAAAATTCATTCTTCTTTATATATTGCACACATACATACATACTACAATTTCTTTTTCTATTCATCTGTTGAAGGACACCTAGGTTGGTTCCATAGTTTGGCTATTGTGAGTTGAGTTGCTACAAATATTGATGTGGCTGTGTCACTGTAGTATGCCAATTTTAAGTCCTTTGGGTATAAACAGAGGAGTGGGATAGTTGAATCCAATGGCGGTTCCATTCCAAATTTTTTGAGGAATCTCTATACTTCTTTCCAGAGTGGTTGCACCAATTTGCAGTCCCATCAGCAATGGATGACTGTACCATTTTCCCCACATCCTCGCTAACACTTATTATTGCTTGTATTCTTGATAATTGCTATTCTATCTTGAATGAGATGAAATCTTAGAGTAGTTTTGATTTGTATTTCTCCAATTGCTATAGATGTTGAACATTTTTTCATTTGTTTGTTGATCAATTGTATTTCTTCTGTGAAGTGTCTGCTCAGTTCCTTAGCCCATTTATTGATTATTTGGTTTTTTTGGTGTTGTTTTTTGAGTTCTTTATACATCCTAGAGATTAATACTTAATGTGAGGTGCATGTAGCAAAGATTTTCTCCCAATTTGTAGGCTCTCTTCACATTATTGATTGATTCTTTTGCTGAGAAGAAGCTTAAGCTCAATTCATTCACAAGGCCTCAGGAAACAGGTGCTATAGTTATCCCTGCCTTACAGGTAAGAAAAGAGAAAACAAGAGAGGTCACTTCCTCAAGATTGTGGCGTGAAATTTGACTTTTGAGGTCTGATTGGTCAGATTACAGAGTTTGGACTCCTAATCACTACACTGTCTTCTGACAAGTAAGAATTTCAAATAAAAAGAGTTTGTGTGGAATTTTGAATATAACTGAAATAGTCTGTTATTTGGTTGTGTATCAACAAGGTCAGGAAAATCCACTTCATGCTGCATAAAAAAAGGCAAGATCTCTGCTTCAGTGTATCTGGTTTGGCTTCTGGTTTTACCCCAACCAGGGTTTATCATCATCAGCTTATGGGCATACAGCATGTTTATTGTCTACAAAGCAGTACTGTGCATGTGTGGAGCCCTTTGGACTATGCTAAGCCATTTCATATAAACGATCTCTTTTAATCCTCTGCTCAGTGAAGGAGACAGGGAAACCATTCTAACCACCATTTTCCAGAAAGTATAAAACTTAACTTTATTCGAAGCCACATGAGGGATCAGAAGGCACAACCGAAGTAGAATCTGGGTTTTGCCCTTCTCTGGAGCATTTTCCACACCTGCTTAGTTTTTCCCTGTGAGAGAAAGCAACAGCCCACCACAGTGCCTGGAGGGATTTTCCAAGAGCCCTTTAAACAAAGTGAGCAACACCTGGTAAGAAGGAGGCTTCATATTCTCATGTTATCTGGAACGTAGAACTAGAGGAAGAAATCTCTAGTTAATCAGAACTGAACCGAAGTTCATAATCCAGCCCTCTGGGAGATAACTCCACTTTGGATTTGTTGCCAAAAAAGCCCTTTGGGGAAGAGCCAAAAATTTAATTCATTTATCGGTTCAGTGCCATGTATGTAATTTATTTTTTTCTACTTTGCTCTTAGGATTAAAAATAAGTTATAAAACAGCATGAACTCTTCTCAAATGTTGCCATATTTTCAGGATTGCATAACTACTCGCTGGGTCAAACCAAGGCTATACTTAATGCTAGCCATTTCACCTTAGAGCAAATACTTTGAATATTTAAAAAAATCTAAAACGATGATAACACCTACCTCATCGACTTGTAATTTCAACATGAGAGATTCATGTGGCACATCTGGTCGAGAACCCAGCACATGGCAGGTACATTTTAATTGTTACTGATTTCACTCTGCAGTGAATATTAAAATGCACATTTGAAGCCTTGTAAATAAAGACTGGCTATGCTTTTGTCAATGTTTTTACCTTTTACCATTGAAATTAACCCAAGTTGTCCACTAATCAAATACACCACTCAATTATGAATTGATGTCATTGATTAATTTGTATCACTCTTAATAAAGAATGTAAGGTGCCAGACTGTGATGACACAGTCCCCTACCCTGGAGGAGTTTACATGGACTCTCTCTGCACCCTCTCAACTTTGCTTTGACTATTGGAATTTTAGAAGGGGGGGAACTCCTGAGATAGGTGATAGGTAGAGATAGGTGTTTTCGTCTGTATTCTTTCGTAGAATCCTCCACATGGCAGCCACTCAGCAAACCCTGGTCAAACACAGATTTGAAGACAGGGAACTAAAAGCAAATTATCCACTAAAATACCTGACATTGGCTTGGAGACCTCTGCTGTATTTGGTACATAAGAGCAAACTCAGTTCCCCAAGATCATAATTCTATCCTGCTTTATTCTATTCTGAGAAGATATTATAACTTAACACACAAAAGAGGGAGATCAAAGGATAGAAAAATAAGGAGAGGAAATAAGGAAAGGGGAAGCAGGACAAGAGGAGAGGAAAATGTATCAATGATTTTCCATTTTATATTTCACCAAATATCCTTCAATATTATATGATCATACTATATATAATATATACTATGTATAATATGTGTACAATTATAGTACTATGTATATTATATACAGATATGTTATACATAATATTCCAATTTTTCCTTTTGTCTCACAAACCCTTAATTAAATATTCATTATTTGGCGCCTTCAGACAATGTCTGCTGATCTCTAATGTGGGAGACAGGAAGCCGTGCTGTCTCCAGGCACTGCTTCCTCCAAGTCCCTGTACATCTTTTCTGTGAATGAAGCGGATTCCATGAAGGTGAGAGCAGAGAGCCTGAGGCTAGAGGAGGGACGAAAATACAGACAGATTTTTAAAAGAGATTCTTTTCCTTAAAGAAGAAAAACATTTTCTTAGTCTCTTCCATTCTGCCTAGGGCTAACCTAAAAAATGCTTATGCCTACCTTTACACTATATGTCCTGAGTAGACCATGGCATAAATGGTGATGGAACAACTAGTATATATAATTGCATGTGGTCAAAAGCAAACAAACAAACACGGATCCCTGTTCCATATACCAATATTAAAAATGTTGAATTGTTAAAATTAAAACTTTAAAATCCTTAGAAGAAAATATTGAAGCTTTCTAAAAATGTTTTTTTTCACAAATCCATAAAAGAAATGATGTAACAGTTCAACCCTGTGAAAGTTCCCTGAGAAATCCTTGCATACAAATATAGGAGGGGGTGCACTATTCACAAACCATTGTTTGTAAAAGTGAGAGACTAGAGAAAGAAAATAGATCAATGTCTTGTGACATTCATAGAATACGACATACCAGTAAACGGCTTCACCAAGGTCCACATACTTGAATCTCACAAACTTAGTGGCAAAGATACCAAAGTTGCAGAAGAATAACACAGTATGATATCACACCAGACATGGTGAGGCATGCCTGTAATTTCAGCAACTCTGGAGGCTGAGACAGGAGAATCACATGTTTGAAATCAGTCTCAGCAACTTAGCAAGCCCCTAAGCAACTTAGGGAGACCCTGTGTCAAAATACAAAGTAAAAGAGCTAGGGACATAGCTCAGTGTAAAGGGCCCCTAAATTCAATCCCAAGTGCAAATGAAACAAAATGAAACATGCTAATATTATACTATTTAAGGGTAGACATATATGCAGTAAAAATAAAGGAATGCTAAAGACAATAAACTCCAAATTTAGAGTATTAGTGATTGCTGGGAAGACAATTAGAATATAGGGAGGATATATGCAGGGTGTTTCAACTACATTTAATAATGTTTCCACATTTCAATTAAATGCAGTTTACATGGACATTCTACTTTTTATTTATTGTATGGTAATATAAAACACAAAATTTGAATATACAATATAAAATTTAAATATAAAATCAACTTTATAACCTAAAAAAATCTCCCTTCCTTTATAAGCATTGCCTTTTGAGAGCCATACTGGTTTTCCTGTATTTGCTGAAGTGAACATCATTTCCTCCCCCAAGAGCAGTATTGCTTTTACTTTGTCAAAGACATTTTAATTATTGAACTAAGGAAATTGCCACTGAAGTTTTGAGAAGAGTAATGCCCCAAGAGGCCAGTGCTAATATAGATAAAAGTTCTTGGTACCTTAGAGTGATTTAGGTCATTAGATTGAGAGGGACACTAATGAACTGAAAAGAAAAGAAGTATGCTAATGATAGAATATCAAACTGTGGGTGATGTGCCTGCTTAATAGTAATACTTTTTAATGCCGTTAGGCTAAAAGGAAAATTATTTAAAAGGAAACTTTTCATGAAGAGTTGCTGGACCAAAATCATGTTTTTTTTTTTCATAAGGTGTATCTATATATATTTTTTCCCAATCCATTTAATTAAGAGATCCAGAAAAATGCATCTTAGTAACACATTTTCTCACTTAATAAAATGTTTGTTCCAGGTGACAACTCTGTGTAGATTTTTATGTAGATATGTATGAATATATTTTACAAAGAAAATATACACTATATATACTTTTGTCTAAACTGATAAATTTCAAATAAATAATGAATATAGGCAACACTTTTCTATATCAATCTATATTCTTTCATAATATGATTGAGATCTTATCACCTCAAAAGTTACAGAATTTTATAACTGAAAGAATCAAATACAACTTCTTCATTTTGTAGAGAAAACTAAACCATGAAATGATTTAATCAAGGTCTTACCAAATCATTAGCAGAGTTAATGCTAGGATACATATTTTCCACTCTCAGTTCAAAAGGATGCAAGAGAGGGAGGGAAAAGGCAGAATAGAGGAAGGGTGAGTTTTCCAGCTGCTCTGCAGCTTGGGATTCAAGCAACCGGAGTACAGTTTCTCAGTGAGGTGGTGACAAAGGGAATTCACTGAAATTCAGTAATGGACAGTTCGAGAATTACAGAGAAACAGAAACTCAGGTGCTCTGAACAGAGGATAAGAAAGAACAGTTGAGGCTAGGACAGTGACACCACAAGTTTGTCTCAGCCCTCAGCCTACAGGGGTGACACAGGCAAGGAGAGAAACCCAGAGAACAAATCTGGCATGGTAGATCTTATGGAACAGAGAGGAAGTCTGATCTTAATTGAACCAGAGGCACTGGGGCCAGCTGGTATTTTGGAAAGTGCTCTGTATTTCTTGACTGTCGTAAAGAACTGAGGCAGGGGACCATTTTGAAGTGACTGTTGTGTGACTTTCTTCTACCAGAATCCTTACAAGAACCTGCTGTGGGGTCTTCTGTTCCCACAGCATATTTTAAGCAAAATTAATCAGAAGAGACAATGAAAATCACTAAAGGGAACAATGCAACAAGAAGCTATAACAGGGTGCACAAATCAAAACCACCTTAAGATTTCATCTTACCCCAATTAGAATGTCTTTTATTAAGAACACAGGCAACAACAGGTGTTGGCGAGGACGTGGGGAAAAGGGTACACTCATACATTGCTGGTGGGAGTGAAGGTGGTGCAACCACTCTGGAAAGCAGTGTGGAGATTCCTTAGAAAACTTGGAATGGATCCACCATTTGACCCTGCTATCCCACTCCTTGGCCTATACCCAAAGGACTTAAAATCAGATTGCTACAGTGATGCAGCCACATCAATGTTCATAGCTGCTCAATTCACAATAGCTAGATTATGGAATCAACCTAGATGCCCTTCAGTAGATGAATGGATAAAGAAACTGTGGTATATATACACAATGGAATATTACTCAGCCATAAAAAAGAATAAAATCATGGCATTTGTAGGTAAATGGATGATGTTGGAGACTGTTATGCTAAGTGAGATCAGCCAATCCCAAAAATCCAAAGGCCGAATGGTCTCTCTGATAAATGAATGATGATGCATAATGTGGGGGGGAAGGGTGGCAAGAATGGAGGAAGGATAGATAGCATAGAGGGAAGGGAGGGGTGGGGTCGGGGTGGGGGGGGTAAGAATAATAATAGAATGTGTGACAGATACCATTGCCCTGTGTACATGCATGAACGCACAGATGGTGTGACTCTACTTTGTGTACAACCAGTGAAACAATAGCTGTACTCCATTTGTGTTCAATGAATCAATAAGTAAATTTAAAAAAAAAAAACAGAAAAAAAAGAAGCTGTAACAATTTAAAATATTCATGCCTGTTTTAGTCAGCTTTTTCACTGCTGTGACTAAATGATCTGACCAACACAGTTATAAAGGAGGAAAGGTTTATTTGAGAACTCACAGTTTCAGAGGTCTTAGTCCCATGGAAGGCTAGCTCCATTCCTCAAGGCTTGAGGTGAAGCAGAACATCATGGCAGAAGAGCATGGCAGAGGGAAGCAGCTCACATCATCATGAAGTGGGGGGCGGGGAGGGAATGAGTCTCCACTCTCCAGAAACAAAATATATACCCAAAGGCACGCCTCAATTCCAATCTCCTCCAGTCACACCCTGCCTCTTCAGTAACCACTCAGTTAATTCCTATCAGGGGATTAAATCACTGATTGGGTTAAGACTCTTACAACACAATCATTTCTCCTCTGAACTTTCTTGCACTGTTTCATATGTGAGCTTTTGGGGGACACCTCATATCCAAACCATGACAATGCCCAAATGTTGGTGCACCTAATTACATAAAACAAAAAACTTTTCGATGATGAAAGATTATTGCATTAAGTCAAATGAAATAGGAGTGTGAAGAGAGAGCTTATAGAATGTGAGAAAATCTTTATCAACTACTCTTCTGACAGGAGAATAATAATATCCAGAGTATATAAAGAACTCAAAAAATTTAATACCAAAAAAACCCCTAATAACCCAGCCAATAGATAGGCAAAAGATTTAAATACACATTTTCAAAAGAAGAAATAAAAATGGCCAACAATTATATGAAAAAATGCTCAACATCTCCAGCAATCAGGAAAATGCAAATCAAAACACTGAGATTTTATCTCACTCCAGTTAGAACAGCAATCATCCAGAATAGAAAGAGCAATAATTGCTGGAGAGGATATGAGGGAAAAGGTACATTTATATATTGTTGGTGAGAATGCAAATTAGTACAACCCCTTAGATGAGGAGTGAGGAGATTCTTCAAAAGATTAGGCAAGGAACCATCATATAAGATAAATACTAAGAAATCTGATATTCTGCTCCTTAGTATTTATCTAAAAGATCTAATATTAGCATACTGTAGTGATACATGCATACCAATGTTTATTGCAGCATGATTCACAATAACCAAGTTATGGAACCAGTATAGATGTCCATCAATGGATAAATGGATAAAGAAAATGTGAGAAAGGTTTGAAGGGAGAACATGGGGAATACTGGGGAGTGAAATCTACCAAGTTATGCCATATTTCTGTATGACCATTATACACTGAAATATATATATATATATCATTAATAAATAATGTAATACACTGATTAAAATAAGAATAATAGAAGTAAGATCAATAGAGAAAGTAGAAAGTAGATTGGGAGAGGGAGGAGGAGAGGAAAGGGAAGATACTGGGGAATGAGATTGATCAAATTATGTTATATTAATGTATGAACATGGCATAATAAATACCACTAGCTATAATTATAACAATAAAATATTAATTCTTTCAATTCATAAGTAGGAATCAATTCTATGTATTGATTACATCTTTAAATTTTTCAGCAATGTTTGTAGTTTTCAGTGAACATGTGTTAGACCCTTAATTAAATTTATTATACCCTAATTTTATGAATACTATTGAAAATGGTATTAATTGGAATTTTGGAATTAATTAATTTTTTCTTGGAATATTTATTGGTGGTGTATAGAAATACAACTGACTTTTGTTGAATCCTTTTTTCTAAACTCCTATCTTTTTATATCCTGTAAAACCAGTGGTGTGAAGAATGAAGTTTGAAAAATACTTCCCAAAGGGATATATTATTTTTTCTTGAAATCTTTGTTTGAATTTATTTGCTTTTCCACATCATTTGAGGAGGCTTTTTTATGTCATTTTTAATATTTATGGTGAATTATATTCTTAACTATTTATATATCTTATATCTAGAGGGAGAAGACTCTAGAAAATTTGAATAACATCATAGTTAAATAAAAACTGATTTATCCATCTAAAAAAATAAAAATCACCTAACCAAAAAAAAAAGTAGGCAGGAAATGTGTCAGTTTTGGTCATGCTAAAATAAATAAATGTGAAGTCACCTTTATATGCTCATTACCAAATATGCAAAATATGAATATTCTCAACTACAGAATTAACGATGTGAAGAATTTGGAAGAGATTTTAGGGAAGATTCCAAAGTCTATCAGAAAAAGAAAATAAATTGTAGAGAAAAGATTAAAATAGAGAATATTTAGCTTGTTAAGGAGGCAGCCAAAAACAGAACTTGTTCACAGTGGGTACTTAATGTCCTGAAATTGCATTCAAAGATGGCAAAATCTCATTGAGCAAGGATGGGAAACATTTCTCTATTCACTGAACCAGGAAAACCCAAGCAAAAGCTTGATTCCTCCCATTGCTCCTTGAAAAAAAAATATTTGTATTATTTTCCCCATCACGTAGAGATGAACTTTTGGGTTCATTTACTTTTTTGTTAAAGAACTAAAAATAGGCAACATAAAACTCTATTAGCAATCACAACAAATGCTACAAATTTGCTTCATTTCTATATTAGAGTCAATTAAAGCTGGAAGGGACACAGGTGACAATGGTGAGACACTAAAAGGATACCATCAGCTTCCCTGGTTCTGTGGACTGCTGACTTCGATTGACATGCTACTGGCATTCCAGGGTTTCAGAATAAGCATTGTGCACTAAATTGAGACGTCCTCTTTATACATTTGCATTTGTGACAGATTAAATTTCTTAATATCCTGGCTTTTGGGGTCCACTGCATAATCAGTGGTTATACTCATTGTGGTTTTAGATTCCTTTCCTCAAAAGGGTAGGTTGTCTATTGTGGTATTTCAGATGAATGTGGTCATAAAGCTGGGTGCACATAATTACCAACCATAGTGATATGCATTTACACATTTTATTTTTTGACCTACTTATGAATATTTTTCCTGTTCTAAGTTAAACTTAAGTAAATGTCATTTTACATGTGTTTGCTTGCAAAAACATGTATGCCATTATTGCCTATTTTGAGTGAAGTGATCTGTGAAATGCTCCGTCACATGTTTACGATTATCGAGTAAACTTAATTTACAAAGGTAGATAAATGTCTATCAAAACATTTAATTTTTTTCCAGAATTACGTTTTTGGGATTGTAGATTTTAAGGATTTGAAGTTTTAGGGATTTTGATCTTTCAGGATTTCAACATTCTGGATTGTGGTGTTTGGGATTATGTTTTATGGGATTTTAGCCTAATGCTTTCTGACCAGAATATCATAATTACCATATGATAATTGGTAATCAATTATTACCAATTGATAATTGGTCGGAAATTATTTAGGGAACAGTACCAGGAGCTAGAGTGCTCTTGGCAACAGGGTGAAGGGTGGGAAGGAAGGCAGATGAAATAAAGTCAGTTAGGAGGTAGTGAATGAGTACCTTCTTCCAGATCTTGGCCAGGGACTACAGGTTCCCCGCTTAGACTTAGAGGATGGTGACCTGACTTCATCTCAAATAGAGAAAAAAAGAAGATTCAAGGTCCAATTGCAATATGAGACATTGTAGTGTTTAAGAAAAAGATTTACAACTTGAGGGCTGAAATGGATTTCTGAGAGGTTTTATAAGGAGGATAATATCAGCAACAATTGGCTTATGTTATGTGGACATGTAAAAACTGTTTTAGAATCATAACATGCTTTTGTGCTGTTTTATTTGCTTTTAGTATTTACTGCTTTTATATCAAATACATAAACTTAATTTTGATACATCAAAATTTTTATTAAAATTTAATATTAAATAAAATTCTTTAGCATATCTTAGCATAATCTTTTCCAACAGTCTTTCTGCTGATTCCTACAAGACCCTAGGTTCCCCTTGAATATGAAAGTCTTGACTTTCATACTCTTAACTCAGCTCTTGTTCTGCCTCTGGTAAAGACAAGAGTTTCTATGTTCATAAATGATTCTCTGTTATTTTTTGTGACACAAATAAAAAACAGAAAATCAATTTAACTTTTATGTCAAATATTAAATTCTAACTTAAGTTCAGAATTGATGTTCAAATAAAATCATGTATAAACATCCTCCATCTCTTCACAAGTTGTTTAATCTTTTATTCAAACCATAGAAATGACTGAATTTTTCATAGGAAAAGCCAAAACTATATCCCATCGGGAAGACTGTGAGCTACATGAGAGTCAAAACAGAATATGACTCACAGAGAAGGTAAAAATTGAAACCCAGTAGCTGGGCACAGCATACACCTGTAATCCCAGTGACTTGGGAGGCTGAGGCTCGAGGATGGGGACTCAATGTCAGCCTCTGCAACTTAGTGAGAAAATAAATAATAATAAATAATAATAATAATAAAGGCTAGGGAATATGGCTCAGCGTTTAAGCGCTCTTGGATTCAACACCTGGTACAAAAAAAAAAAAAAATGGAGCCTAGGTCTAGAATGACTTTGTGTGGACCCACACATATGCAGATTACTTGAATGAACATTTAAGCTAGCAGATTTTGTTCAATATGACTCTTCCGAGTGACTTAAAATTTACATTAAAATAGTACAAAAATAGTCTTTAAGAAATATATTAAAAGCATTTTATTTATAGGTCATAGGATCTTATAAATAGAATATCAAAACAAACAAATACCTTCAAAGTAAGAAACCCTATTCAACAAAACCAGCAGAAGGAAGGCATTCTAAATCATTTATTAAGAAATTCAACTCTTACATCTCAATAAAAATTTATGTAGCACACTGATTTCTACAGATGTCTAAATTTGAAGTGTTATTAGTGTCCTTAATGTGATATATAACTCTTTGTAATTTAAATAGAAAAAACATGGGCAATAAGGCCTAATTTGGGCAAAGTCACTGTCATCATGCTATACCTTTGATCTTATCTCTCACATTGGGTGTGGGTACAATTTGAGCACAGTTTGGCTAATACTTAATTCAATGGTATAGAGACCTACTCAAGGAGAAATTTTTAAAAAGTAATTTCAGAAATTTTTAAAGAGCTGGGTTAGACAATGACCTAAAAATAACTGTCAGATTGACTTTTCCAAGTAAACAAGAAAAAAGAGAGCTCCTCTGAAGTCTTCCTTGTACTGTGGGAATTTGAGGAGTGGAGGTGACCTAAGGTTTGGTAAGATTCACTTTCCACTGTTTAAGAACAGTATAAGAAAGTTGAGATTATTGATAACAATTGTATATAATTGTATAAACATGGATGTGATGTCATCATTCAACAAATTAAAAACTATCCTCAAAGTAAACGAAAGCCATTGTTAACATTTCAGAATTTAAATTCTAAGTTAACAACAATGATCAGCCTGAGCACTATTAAAAATAAATGTTGCACTCCAGGGAATGAAAGATGGTAATATCAGTGCAACACTATGTAGATTTGAAAAAAAAAGTGCAAATATCCCTATTTTCTGAAAACAAGCTGGTAAACTAAACTCTGCTCATATAATAAAATGATATCCAGCCATTAAAAGAATTCAGTAAATCTCAATATTGAGCACATATAATGATGCTCACAATAGCTAAATTTAAAAAGGGAAACTTTGAAACCATTATCCTAAGCAAAATAAGCGAGGAACAAAAGGCCACGTCTTGTAGGCTTCCACATTTAGGGGACGTCCTAAATAAGTAAATCTGGAGACAAAAATTTTATTGTGGTTGGAAGGGGCAGGGGTGGGGGATTAAAAGTATATGGTTTTCTTTTGGGGTGATGGAAGAGTTTCAAGATAGTGGTGATGGTTGTACAACTCTGTAAGTATACTAAAAACCACTGAGTCATACTCTAAAATGAATTGTTATGCAAATTTTATCTCAATAATGAAAATTTAAAAAATAAGATGTGTACTGCGTGTATTCAAATGTGTACACAAGTCATTGGCAGGGGAAAGAGGATACCTGTATGTAAAGTTTGACCAAAGCGACAGCAATTTTAGGGAAGTTAGGGAAGTGAAATTTGGGGGACAACTTCCCTTTCTTCCTTTTTTTGGTATTTTTTTTTCCTGAGCAAAAGTATCATACTGTTTCTGCTTTTAATAAAATCCATCATAAACTGCCTTTAATAAAATCCACCTTTAATTCTACGAAGATATTTTAGATGTTTTAGTGGTTACTCTTTCTCATTTCCCTTCTCCATTTTTCAAAGTTTGACACAATTTACATACCATAAAATCTACTCATTTTAAGTATCTAAAAGTATCTAAAACCCTGCTTTACAGGCTTTAGTAAACATACTGTTGTACAACTATTGTCACTCAAAAAGCCCCTCCCACTCATTGCAGTCAATTCTCACCATTACTTCCTGACAACTACTAACTGGCTGTCTATAGATCTGCCCGTTCTAGATGTTCATTTAAATGGAATATAATATACAGGCTTTTGTATTTGACTTTTTTGGCTGGGAAAGGGCTAATGGGGATTGAATTTAGGGGCACTCGATCACTGAGCCACATCCACAGCCCTAGTTTGTATTTTATTTAGAGACTGGGTCTCACTGAGTTGCTTAGCACCTCTCTTTTGCTGAGTCTGGCTTAGAACTTGTGATCCTCCTGCCTCAGTCTCCCAAGCCTCCAGGATTACAGGTGTGCACCCCTGCACCCGGCTGTATTTCACTTTTTTTTTTACTTAGCGCAATGTTTTTGAAGGTCCTCCATTTTGAAACATGCTGCTATATATAAGTATTCATTTTTATTATGGTAATGTTGTAATTGGAAAAGGAAATAAAGCTGTTTCCATTTTTTAAAGGAAAACAAAATAAAAGGGCTTTTAAGACCATTCTAAGACTCTACTAAATTCTCCAATACTACAGAAGATCATGAACTGAAAACCATAAGCAAACGTCATTAAATATAATAAAGACTTTTTTTTCAGAACTACATTTTAACTAGGAAAAAATAACCATCTTTTATTACTTTTAGGATAATCAGAGTAAGACAACTAAGTAACAAAGTAAAATTTACAAGCATTTTATATGTTACCACTGAGTACTTGGTTAAAATTATGTATCACAAGCGTTGAAAAGCTACTAAAAACACCTTAATACATAATTATTCACCCTGAAAGTTATCAGCAGATTTAGTGCTAGTTTTAGAAATAAACTAAATTTATATATGCAAGATAAGCTTAATTAGTTGAGCTCACAAAAATGAAATAGCCAATTTTTAGGACTTAATGTGCTCAAGAAAGTATTTTGCTTTTAAATGAGGAAAATAGCTCTGTATTTAATTAGTCCTCATTTGAGTATGTAATCACCTTAATTTATTTGCACAAACATAGGACATTGTGCTCCATCAGCAATGTTCTTCATTAGCAAGAGTAGGAACTTTGTGCACAAGAGCAGAAGAAATATTTCCATCTGTGATGCAAAATCAGAACTGCATAGTATCAGATTTCATTCCTTAGTCACCATTTGGTGATTTTAGGGTCACCATTCTGAGATGCATATTAATGATAATATATTTTTGACTAAGTACTCTGCCATTCCCTAGAAACCAACAATTAAATATTTAATGTTTCATTTATCAACTAGTTGTAAAATGAATATTTACTTGGTAATAAAGTAACTTACTCAAATTCAAGCTACAATAATGTATTACAATTCAAGCATCAGTAATTTGTATGGTGCAGAAGCAGAGTTAATTTAAAAAAATTCTTCATTATAGTATAAAATAATATTTCAGTTGTAGAGAGAGGCAAGGATAGGTTTCATTTAGGCTGCTGAAAACAAACACTGTATGCTGGAAAAGCTAATGACATAGCATTCTCATCTTTCATTGAAGTGTCAAGAACCAATCCTTCCTTAAGGCATTTCTAATAAATATTGATACTTTGTTAATTTCCTATCATCATGCTTTCTCCAAAATCCTAAATAACTATTAAAAGATTGTCTTGCTAACTCGTATAATTATCTTTGAAAAGGTACTTATATTTTTGCTTGTTTCTAAATGTTCCATTTCTAAAGTTCATATTCTGACACATGCACATCATTCAAAACAGATAACATGAGAAATAAAAGCTTTTATTTCCAAATAAACTGAAATTATAAAAATTGAAATCACTTAGTAACTAGCATTTGAAATTTGACATGACAACACAAAATAAGTCAGTGGACAGTTTGTGAGGACATACTTAACTTGGGGCATTATTTGGGTAGGAGGCTTGCTCTAGGTAGCATTTGAAAGAAAGGCTTAGTGCTACTCTTTGGCAAGCATACTTTCTGTTGTGGTTTGTACAATGGCAGCTGCTGCATTTGAAAACTTCAGGCACTACTTTATGAAAGGCTAAACACTGTTATATATATAAACATATGTTTTGTATGTATGTATGTTCCCCTCCTACAGGGCAAGATAAGCAGCTTAACTAAGTCATTACCTCAGATCTGCTCTGTATGACAACAAATACTGAAACATGGTTTTGACTTCCTACTTTTCCATGACTGAGTACAAAGTACCCTATAAGATTCTAAATTCTACAGTTCCCTTTTTATTCAAACTCTAAATTCTCCCATTCATATGGGAGGCAAGAGCATATAATTTTGAACCAAATTTGCTTTTATTTTGGTAGGTAAAGCAAAGATAATTGCATAATTTTAACATAGAAAATGTATCTTTCATAGTTTTAGAGTAGTTGAATAATGCCTACTAAGGTAAAAAATTCATATATTCAAAATGTCAAATACACAGTACTACTTAAGTTCTACCCAAAGTCATGTAAATTAGATACATTTTAAAAAATTCTCTTTGGTTGGATGCCAGTATCCAAGGATAGCATTTCAAGATTTATAGAGCTTTGCATGTACATCACTATGCCTTTTCCAACAAACCTAAATAGTTCTTAAAAAGTATGTAAACACAGTATGGTAGCAAAGTCATAAACCATGCATATACACCATGTGTTAAATTAACTATGTCCTTGGCATGCATTCACAAGTAAATAACACAGTAGTGTGGTTTAACTTGTCACTCTACTTACTGAGAACAAGACCTGGAGTGAGACACAGTATGTGTCAACCTGTCACCACAGTGAGCTTTAGTTATTTTATGTTAATCACTGTGTGAACTGAGTTATGCTGAGTGTCTCTAGTATTAAAAGGTACTTGTATGGTTTTGGCATAACAAGGGACTTAAGCAAGCCAGATATGCTACATAAGAAACAGAAATCTATTCCAATGCTAGACAAAAAGAAAAAAAAGCCACACTTTTTGAGACAGTTTACCAGTCTTTAATGTATGCATAAATACTGCTATATATATTTATGACTTAGACTTTTATAAGGGAAATATTGGTTATATATAACTCTTCATATAACCAAGCAAACTCTTGCATCAAATGCAATTTCACTGTATGGCTATTTTGATGGAGCAAAAGCTAAACTAGTTTTACACACTATTATTTTGGAGCTAAATAAAAAAAGGTAACAGCAACAAAAAATGTGTACAATTTAAAAATTATTTTGTTGTGCGCATAGGCAACACATAATAAAGCAATTTTATCCATTTGGGGAATGTGGTTGACAATTACCAGTGTTATGTCTAACCAAGAATGAATTTAATTTCCAAAACATCATCTCCCTTGTTCCCAAGAGCTTAATAGTAACAGAAGGCATTTGTACACTGCCTTAACAAAGACTGAATTTATAAAAGAAAAAAAAAATATAAAAAGTAAAGATACTATTCAAAGATTACAATAAATTATTTTAATTTTGTAAGCTTGAAAATCTAATCAAAACTATTAGCAAATGTGTTTTTCCTGAAGATTAAGTATGAAGAAAAATATATTTTACGTGATGCCAGAAATTAGAACTTATGACCTTATACGAAATGTCTTAACTTACCTCAAACCCCTTTTATACTTGAAAAACTGCTCTAAAAAATAACCATTAATTCACCAGTATGGTGAACTCACCAGTATGGCATTTTTTCTTCAGTATGACTCTTTTTTTAAAAAAAGATAACATTTTCCTCCCAATACCATGACTTTCTCATAGGTGTAACAAAACTTACCTAGAATTAAAGGCAGTTTCTCTAGAAAAAGCCAGTGATCAATTTATAGGACATAGTATTTTCATACAGATTCTCTGGCAAGAAAGCTTAAGAATATAAATCAAATAAATTCAATGTAAGGAAATAAAGTAACTCAGTAAATTTCTTCTCAATTAATCTTCTTATTCTGATTCTATATTAACTGAATTCTACTTTTAAAGCTAAGGTTAGGTTGGGAGCCAAGATCAAACCCTAACTTGAGAAAATGAGACACAAAGAACAGTGGTTTAATAAAAGTAAACTCAACAACACAGTTAAAATTCATTGGGAAAACTTTAATTAATAAGCATCAAATGCACTTTACATTGATAACTGCAATACTCAAATTGTGAAATTTTAAATATTTTTCTCAAACAAGGTTAGTGATTTTCTTTCTCTTGGGAAATGTGGAGACCCAACTAAGCAATAATGTGGCCAGTTCAGGTTTAGATAATACTAATATCTAACAGCCGTTCATGTTTCATGTCTATAATAAGATAGATTGTGAACTTCCCATATCTAAGAATTTTAGCAGAAGTTTTCATGAGATAATTTACAGGAATATCAATTTATTTGAAGTGCAAACTCACAACCCTCTGCACTAGATTCTTTTTTGTTGTTTCAGTGCACATAACTTGAAAAATGGTTAATTTTTCTTTCCTAAATCCTTGGAAAATATTTCCGCAATAGGTTTTGTGTTTTGTTTACTATAAGAGGGATGTTTTTAAGAAAGATTATCAGCTTTGTGGTTAGTTTCCCACAGTTGATAAAAATCTATCAAAAACATCATAATATAATTGGTAAGGAAGAAAAGTTGTTTTTCTAAGAATGCAGAACAGGAAACAAACAGCACTTCTTATTTGTGTAAGCACAAACACTGAAAGTCACACTGCAGGTAAATCCAATATAGTATTCAAAAGTTCTATAAAAATGAACAAAACGTACATGTTTACTTCCACTGCTTCAATAGTGTATCGTAAATCTGCATGAGAATTGTGTTGCAGCAGTATGCTGGTCCAATTTAAGAGTTCAAGGTCCTTTTTGTGTATTTGGCCCACAGACGTCCACATCCCAGATAACTTCAGTTCAAAAGACGGAAATTAGGGCAAAGACTCCATATAACAAAGCACAGGGATATGCTACTAAAAGTTGCTGTCCTTCCATAGCTAATGCGGAAATAAAAATCTTGGAAGCAGAAAAACTGCACCATCCAATAATTCCAGCAGTGAGAATGATTCCTACCATTCCTCTGTAACAAAAAAGGAGGGGGGCAACAGTTGAGAGCAGTTGTACAAGAACACTACAATAACCTGTTCTAAATAAAAGTATTTTAAATACACACGCAGGTATATACAGAAATAATCAATACTTTTTCAAATGTTAAAATGTGCCTCACAGTCAATTCAATAATGCTGAAACATTTCATGTGATTAAAAAGCCAATTTGAAATTACATTTTGCTCTTTTAAAATATGAGGTTTCCTGATTTTGGCACTTCTGACATTCAGGCTGGAAATTTCTTTGTTGAAGAAGCTACTCTGTGCATTATTAGGACATTCAGCAGCATTCCTGGCCTTTAACTTTAAGATACTACCATCCCTGCTCCCCCATAGCTATGACATCAATATTGTCTCCAAACATTGCCAAATGCTCCCTGGAAGCAAAACTCTATTAGATAAAAAATAGCATTTTAGTATAAAGTTAAGTTCTATAAAATTCAAATATGTCAATTCTTAACAAATCACAAGCACGAAGCAGCTTCTTCACAAAAATCTGAAGTATTTTTATCCAAAGGAGGAATGCTGCAAAGCCATTATCTTGCCAAATTCTTCCAACTGCTCTTCTCTTAAACATTCATTTCGACCATCTATCTAAAACAAAGCCTAATCATTGGTAGTGTCCAGTACAAGCCACAAGGAGGTGCTTGCACTACTGAGAGAGAATTTGCACACTGGCCACAAGGAGGAACTTCATGTGCAGTAACTGACTTTTCTTTTAAATCTAACTTAAAAGATCCTTTAAAAAGTACACATATTTAAAGCTGCATACAAGTACATCTGAGAACATGGGAGACTCAATAGCCTTTTATCATAAAAAGAGAATGTTTCCTTTTCAATTATAAAGCTGCCAAATCAAGAATATGTATTTATTATTCATTCATTTCACATATGCCCAAAGGCTTCAAACAATCTGATATAATCTAAAGCATATTAAGGATAAGTATAATTTTAAGATGAATAAGTTGAATTTTTCTGTGTATTATATAATGTTCACAATTACTCAATTCATTACTGTTATGACCCTAAGTAAATAAATTCAAAACTAGTAAAATTCTTGATCACAGATAAAATGAGATGGCATAAAAAAATTTAAAATTTATTCCCAACTTCTGTTGCTCATCATCTAAAAGTATGTTGCACAGTTCTTACCTCCAAGAGGCACTATCTGATATGTCTGTTGAATCAGGGATTTCAAACTGAAGATAAGATGAATGAATCCTATTACATGGAATTGGTCAATCAAACCCCAAGATAAAGATCAGTACTTACTGCAAAGAAAATATCACTGCAAAGCTGGAAAGCAGGATCATGGGAAGAAGACAATATCCCAGGACACTTGCCACACAACCAAATGAAACACCTGTCATACTCATTAAGTTTAATAAACAAAACATCCCTAGACATCCAATTGCACTGATCCCATATACGTAGCCAAACTGGATTTTACCAGCCTATGGTAAAGAAAAGATAACAGGTCACAGGGCAAAAAATAAGTTACTTTTGTTTCCTCTAAAATTGTACATTTAGAAGATAATTAATTAAAGAGCAACAAAATCTGCAGATGTATATATTCTTTACATAGGTAAGTAAAAGAAGAGACTAGATTTCATATACTTCAGAAACTTAAAGTATCACCTCCCAATACACATACATTTAATTTTCCATTTTCCAGGTAACATACGAACTTAGCATAGAATTGAACAAATAAAAGGACAAAATCATAGTATAATTACCTAAACTAGCTGACTTCTAAATAGAACTTTGGTTGATTTTAAGCAAATAAACCACAAGGACAAGAAGGAAAGGCATTGAGAATGCTGAATAATTGCTAGGAATCACTGGAAGGCACCTGATTTCATCCCAAATGCTCCAAAACAACTTATTCTCATTGGCAGAGGTAGCCATAATCTTTCTAACAGCAGAAGTAATTTTACCAATCACTTTATATAGATGTTAGAAGAGCTAGGAGGAAAGAAGTCAGGATAAGCAGTAAGCTAGGGCTCTGTGGGGAAAAGAGGAGAAAAAACAAGCAGAATATGATGGAAAATGTATTTTCTTTCATTATTTTCTAAAATAGTTACTTTTAATAGTTCTTTGACCAAATAATAAAACATTAATTCTGTTGTGGTAAAAGAAACCACTAGACAATTTTAGAATAGCACAGTGGCTAAATTAAAGACTACCTTACTAGTCAAGGTATGTCAAAAAACAATCACTGAATTCCTTACACTATCACTAGAACCTATCTATAGAGGAACCTTCAAAAAGACCTTGATTTGTCAGATTTTTTTCTCATTTAGGACTCAATCTTAAAAATTTCTCTACATTTCATACAGCAAACTGAAAAATCCTTAGAATTTTTATAACAAAATTTATTTGTAAATACTTCATTAAGGATGCGTTGAAAAAGCTCAACTGAGTTCACTGATGTATTCATTTATCTAACAATCATAAAATTCCCTACTTTCATAGTGCTTTTAACTTTTCAAAGTGTTCTGCTATAATCTGTCTGGTTTTATCTTCAAAACAATGCTCTTAGGTGGGCAGCACAGGGTTATCTAGCAGAAGGAGCTGAAGTTAGATTAAATAACTTTGTCAAGAACAAAGTAGGTGGTCAAGTCCCGCTCTTCTGTAAAAATTCCATCTTTATTCACTACATTATTTATCGCTTGCAATTCGAAGATATAAGATAAAATAAAACAGTAATAATTATCTTTAAAATATTTCTTTTTGTTCTCAATATACTTTTAACATTCCTGGGGAGGTGGAAGATATGGGGAAAAAAACCCTGTAGTTCTTCAATGTTTTGATTCATTACAAGGTAAAGTATATATAGGAAAGTAACCATGAGTACAACAACAAAACAGTTACCAAAGTCTAGCCAGTTAAAAAACAATAAGCAAAAAATACTATCATTTAAAAAAAGACAAAGCAGGCAAAGTGCTGTGGTGTACACCTGTAATCCCAGTGACTTGGGAGGCAAAGGCAGGAGGATCACAGGTTTGAGGCCAGTCTCAGAAACTCAGGGAGATGCTGTCTTAAAACAAAAAGTAAGGGATAAGGATATAGCTTAGTAGTAAAGCACCTCTGGGTTAAATCTCCAGTATCCACACAAAAAGACAAAGAACATTGTTAACACTTGCAAAGTAAGAAGAAGAGATTCTGACTGAGGGATTGAAGCCACACATTATAAATTTTTTCCTTACTGTTTTATATTTTCCCTCATTGGACCACTTCTCTGAATAAGAAATTATTTTTAAACATATTATATGGTACTATTGATGGAGAAATGATGAATAGGTATAAATTAGAGCAACTTAATTCCATTCAAAACACATCAAAGACTTGAGGTATAACCAAAACTTCAAAATAGTTTTTAGTAGAATATTTAAAGACTTAAATCTCAAACTGAGAGATGAAAACTAAAAAACTCACCAGTAACAACGTTGCTCCAAAGGCAAGGCAAAAAACCATTGGTCCTGCCAAATCAGTTTCATTCATAATACTGCCATCTGCTACTTTTAATGGATGTAGCACTGTTAGTGTTTTTTGCCAGATGTGGTCAAAATTGATACCTAACTCTAAGACAAAAGAAAATAAGGATGTCAATTAGAATTTGTGATATACCTTTAACTTCCCAGAATCTACATTTGATGAAGAGACAAAATCAAACACTGGGCATCAAAAGAGGATCTAGAAATATTCAACAACTTAGTGAGTCCTCAACACCAGTCTTTATTGTTTGTGGTACTTCTATAAATATATAGTGTTGGGATGGTCCGGACACTCCCTATGGTCTCTTAAGATGGCGCCTGGCGGTATGCCAGTTTTGCTGTCGCCACGGAGTAAACAAGGGTATCTTCGGAAAGTTATTCCTATTGGTTGGTTGTAAACTGGCCACACGTGTGTCCCGTTCGTGCTTTAAGCCTTTGTCTATGCTTGCCCATGCATGCTTCACGTGAAAGTTCTGTGATTGGTCAACTAAGGGTATAAAAGAGAGAGAGGGAGAGAGAGAGAGGAAGAAAAGGAAAGGAGAGAAAGAAACGTGCGCGCAAAATAAAGAGCTGCATACATTCCCGGGATCGTGTCTTTGTTGCGGGCGACAGGACGACCGATAATATAGCTTCTGTTTAATGTTGGAAAGGGTACAGATGTGATGAAACAGATACTCATTACATCTTTCAGCTATGATTGCACAGCAAAATCTTTAGGGACAGTGTTAACAGAAAGGGGTTCTTTAAGGCTTCAGGAATATCAGGTGGCCTGTGAAATTATACACAAAACTATGTCTCTATGCACATGTGCGCATTTTCTGAGGAGAGTGTCCACAGCTTGCTTTAGTCTTTCAAAGGGTATCTAGCTCACACACACACACAAACAGAACTACTGCTTTGTAGATTTTGAAAACTACAATATTTTTAAGTAATGTCATCAGTCTGTTAATCTATTTCCATTTCCATG
Organism: Glaucomys volans; assembly: GCA_020662805.1. Classification (NCBI taxonomy): domain Eukaryota; kingdom Metazoa; phylum Chordata; class Mammalia; order Rodentia; family Sciuridae; genus Glaucomys; species Glaucomys volans. Next base: position 29,791 of record JAJEJO010052564.1, read on the forward strand.
TACAATAATCACTACTGTTATTTCCTTTTCATTTCTTTCACTGATAGAATTTGATGAATAATCTGAAGTACAAGTCGGTGTTACAAACTGATATATTTAGTATTACTTTATAAAAAAATTCTGGTACTCTTTAGCCCAATGTGGTTTCATATACACATTGTCCAAAATGAGCTCCGAGCCAGGTGGGGTGGTCATGCCTGTAATCACAGCAGCTTGGAAGGCTGAGGCAGGAGGATTATAAATTTGAAGCCAGCATCAGCAACTTAGCAAGACTCTGTCTCTAAATAAAATATAATATAGGGCTGGGGATGTGGTTCAGTGATTTAGCACCCCTGGGTTCAGTTTTCAGTGCAAAAAAAAAAAAAAAAAATTCAAAATCTGAAATGCTCTGAAACTGAAATCTTTTGAATGCCAGCATAATTCTCAAAAAATTATGGAAGATCTCAGATTTCAGAGCTTCAGATTAGGGATGAAAAACTAGTGAACTCTGAAAATACTCTAACATCTGAAAAACTTCAAGATCTAGACCACTTCTAGTCCCACACTTTTCAGATAGGGGATATTCAACTAGTACTATCAAATATTACAACCAATCTTACCTTCTAATAAAGGTGGTTCATCCTCAAAGTTGTTTCCATAGAGCGGCTGAGGTGCAGCTGGAGTATATGCCTGAGTTGGCTGGAAAATCTGACCAGTGTATGGCTGTTGAGGCTGCATCATGTCTGCAGGAACAAATCGGCCTTGCTGCGAATAGTCATAGCCAGTATACTGTCTACAATCGAACAAAGTTAAAGTTTTCAGAAGTATTTCAATCCCTTGACAGTTGATATCCTTGAAATTCTTAAATTTTCATTTGACAGCTACAGAATCTTGGTCATGCTATTTCTAGAATACTCACTTTGCCAGTGTTTATAAATGGTAGTTGAAATGATTAAAAGATCAAGTTGATTATCTACACTGAAAAGTCATCTGCTTTTATAGAGAATCTTCCTGATGTCAGTATTCATTTGTGCAATGCATTTTAGCAGTTTACAAACTATTACATTTCAAACATTAGAATGTCAACAAATAAAAACAAAAACCTATATTTCTCCCTTAGTGAGGGTACGTAACATAATACTCCATGAAATATGTTTATGCCTAAGAGAATGAAAAGAAGTTACAATGACAGACTTTGCACATTATATTATTTTCCATGAAATTTGTATACCTATAGAATCATCCTTCTTTTACTTTTCATGTTATTTTCTGCAAGTGGGTATCTCTTTAACAGTCTACTTTAAAGAACAACGTGGAAAAATCAAGTTTGTTTTTTGTTAAAACTTTCTGAATGTAACAAAACAATTAGTACACCTTGCATTCAAATAATTCTTTTAAAATCTTTGCGGTGATTGTACACCTATTGTCTCATTTGATTTGTTCCGAGTAAATTCTGGATGTAGAGGGAGACATCGGACCACTGGTATTTTAGAGACAATGACAAGAAGGAACCAAAAGATGCTGAAGCCATTCCTTAAATACCCATTTCATCATGTTCTGGAAAATGTACCTAATCTAGCTATATGTTAAGAAATATAGAAGTAAAATAATTATTTTAAAAGTAAAATATTCTAAAAGAAAATTCCTTAGTCTATTAAAATTTTTGATCCCTTTTCAAAAAATACAAAAATTTAATGAAGTACATTAATATTGTTTGTTTGTTTTTTTTTTTTTTGTACCAGGAACTGAACCCAGGGGCACTCAACCACTGAGCCACATCCCCAGTCCTTTTTTATATTTTATTTAGAGACAAGGTCTAGTTGAATTGCTTAAAGCCTCAATAACTTGCTGAAGCTGGCTTTGAACTTGTGATCCTCCCAAGCCACTATGCTAGCAATATTGACATTTTAAAATAAAAATTAATTTTTGATTAAACATCTCAAACAAAAGAAAATTAAAATGACATAAATGTTCAGCTACATACAGTCCTTTTGGAGATTCCAATGTGATTCTCAAAACATAATCTTTTTAAATATCACTATGTGCAAAGAAGTATTTTAAGTGTTTAATGTGAAATTCTCTCATATTGCCCACACTATAACCCCATGAAGTAGATATTATTGTCTTTCTCATTATAAAAATGTGGACACTGAAATTTAGATTAAAATAATTTGCCTATGGCTGTGCCAAGATTCAAAACTAGGCTTTTTGACTCCAGTGGTCAATGCTTAACAATTAATAAAAATCACTTCAAAACCCTGCCAGAGATAGTTGTAATATTTTGTTCTGTATGTACATTTAACAGCCTTTTTGATATGCAAATATGTTGATGTCTACTTATATACATACCCATCCACACATGTACACCACCCAACAGGGCTAGCTAGTTGAACTAGGATAAGAATTCACATTTCCTGATGTAGTACAATATACTATTGTGTTGATCTCTGTTAAGATTTATTGGAATCCATGAAACTACAACTAAATCTCCATATAGAGGTTTCTATAATCTACTTAAAAAAGACTTTTATTCCCAGGGCTGGGTAGAGTGCTTGCCTCCCAAGCACAAGGTCCTGGGTTCAATCCCCAGCACCGACTTTTATTCTCCGACAAAGAGAGAGAGGGAGAGGGAGAGAGAGGAAAGGAATGTGACTCAAGAGAAAACCAAAAAGAATACTACAGACGAGCAGTTCTCAAACTCTTTGATATTAGAACCCCTTTATAGTCTTAAAATGTACTGAAAACCTCAAATGAGCTATTATCTATCAAAATTTACCATAAAAGAAATGTTATGTTTAATAAACATTTAAAATATTTATAAATTCATTTAAAGTGACAATTCCAATACATTTTAACATATTTTTATGAAAAAATTTTTGCAAAACTTTACTTAAAAACTCACACCATATTATATTTTTGAAAATCTCATTAGACTGGTTTAATAAAAGGTAGCTAGATTTCTGTAACTGCTTCTGAATTTAATCTGTTGTGATATATTGTGTTAATTGAAGTACTTGAAGGAAACCCATTCTGCAAACATGTAGCAAGGTATAAAAAGAGTACTATAATAATCTTTTTGGATTCATGAATGGTTTTTTTGATGCTACATTAAAATACAAAACCAAGTGGTAGTATTTTAAAATTCAAGTTGCAACATGGAACTTGAAACAGCATCAATGAACTTTTTGTTCTATTACATTAAAATACATGGACCTGTCTTACACTCTGACTGGATCCTTTACTATTATACGATTCTGTAAACATCATGCATTAGCTATTTAGAAAAATCAGTATTAATTTTGCCTATCTTCCAAATACTGACATATTTCATTCTACAATATCAAAAAATGTATATGTGTTAATATTGTCACTGTTCTCATCAGAAAAATGGTTAGTAGGAAGCTGATAATTTCATAGTGATAAATATGCTTTTTTTGAAATGACAGGCTCACTTAACTCATTTTTCAGAACATACCCTGTTAAATACTCAAGTTTGAATAACCTCAGTTTGTCAGCTGTTACTTCAAATAAAAATGGTCTCCATGAAAAAGCTGGTTGCAAACTGGTTCCACTTGCAACTCAAATTGTATATGTGCATTTCTTAGATATACCATAACTTCAGTATGCAATAGATGTTGTTTGTGACTGTTTCCCATTTTGTCAACAGAATATTAAAGAACTAATGGGTCAGGATTTAACAAAACGACAAATGTTATTGCGTCATTAAAGGAATCGTTTAACAAAACTGACTTCCTCTGTTCTCCTACAGGTATGTGGCCATGAAGAATACAATTACTAGAATGATTTGATGCTCCTGTGATGATTTATTCTTAGGTAGCAGCAGTTTGACCAAACACATTTTTACAACATCAGTGCAAATGTTAACACACGTAAAAAGTGAACAGAATGTCTTAGTATTGCCATGAAAGTAACTTTTGGCCTTAAAGGCCCTCTGAAAAATCTCAAACATCCTCTAAGGTCTGTAGTCCATCCTGAGAAGTATTAATTTAGAGTCATAAATTTCAAGTGAGGAAAAGAAATACTGAAAGCAATTGACCATTTCTAAGTTGACGTCATCATTGCATTTTTAAGATGCCACCTGAGAAAGACAACACTGGAATTTTACTACCTCCCTTTTCTGACAGGACCTGTTAAGGAAAATTTACTCATTCCTTTTAAACAAAAAACATGGTATTGCAGACAATCTGTACAGACTTGCAACATTTTCACAGTAGGGAAAGTAGCATATGCTAAATCAATCTCTCAAAAAGTACTCTATGTCAACCCCAAAGACAAAGACTCTTATTCCACAAAGATACAATCAGTTAAGTCAAAGATAAAAACACAAGCTCCCAGTGTTTTAAAACAAAAACGTGGAGAAAAAATAAGTGATTGGTATTGCTATATATTTTAGAATTGTATCTAGAATACAGTGTGGAATCTTATCAATATCATATACACATGCCAAAACAAAACAAAACAAAACAAAAATAGGTTATGATAAAAGAATCTTTCAGGGCTGGGGTTGTGGCTCAGTGGTAGAGCTCTTACCTAGCATATGTGAGGCACTGAGTTTGATCCCCAGCACCACATGAAAAAACTAAACAAACAAAATAAAAGTATTGTGCCCATTTACAACTAAAAATATTTTTTAAAAAGAATTTTTAATTTGCTTTTATGTTTATTTAATTCAGCATTTAAGCGTATCAATGATATTTGTGAAATGCCCATAGAAGACATCAGAAAACATTAAAGTTGACATCATAGGGAAAACATCAAATGATAGACTAATAAGCCAAACTTGAAGACAATCCAAATATTATGCTTTTTGAATCTAGATTTTCAGCAACAAAGAGTTATCAGCTGATCTTTGTTTACAAGTTAGCAAATGACACAAAATATTACTTGGAACGCTAAGATGAAGGTCTAAAATATCATAAGATTGCAGATCTATTTACAGGTAAAAAGATCTTACAGAGGTGGTAAGAGTACAACTTCTTATAAAGCTAAGAAACACATATTTGTTACTGCTAATATATAACACCTTTTGTTTTCCTAATCATTATCTATAAACCCATACTTGTTAACTGGCAGCAATGGCTACATAATTACATAAGAAGAAAAAAAAAAAACTTCTTCACTAATACTGAAGCAAAGCTTAGTGACCCATGATTTAGTTGGAAGGAAATTGTGAGAATAGTTAGCAACAGAATATTTATACAATTTCCGTATGGAAAACTGCAATTAGATGATTCTAAGTGGAATAAGAGGATAAGTCACATTTTTAAGTGACAAATATGGACAGGTTAAAAAAGAAATGCTAAGGTAGATAAACCTGGGAGGCTACAATCTAAATGTAATACTTCTACAACTCTGAAGATTAAGATCTTTTGGTTCAAAACAGGCTGGCATACAGGGATAGGCTCTCCAGAGCTTGACTGCTACTAGCTGACTCTGGTCAATCTTTGGCCCTTCTATACACAAAGCAATCACTAAAAATACATATTTAGGTAAATTAATGAATGGAAACCTCTAAACATGATTATCCCATTCTACCCAATTGGTTGATCAAAAGAGATAAATACTCATAGGTATGGAACTGAGCACTAAACAGTGGGAAAAAGATAATTCTATTCTAGATAGAGGGTATTTTTACATGTTCACCCCCACTGTTCAACAGGTTATGTATTTATATCTCTTATCAGATTTGAAGAATCTATGGGTTATAGAAAGGTTAACCTATCTAAGACAATCACATAGTGGGGCTGAATTTCATTTTTCTTTTTTAAAAATCATTGGCACTCAAATATTTTCTCTGATATGTGAATGCTGATCCATAATGGGAGGGGAGGGATGAATGGAGGAACTCTGGATTGGGCAGAGGAGAGTGAAGGGAGGGAAGGGGGCAGGGGAGTGGGAAAGATGGTGGAATGAGATTGACATCATTAACCGAGGTACTTGTATGATCGCATGAATGGTAAGGACTCTACATCATGTACAACCAGAGAAATGAATAATTGTGCTACATTTGTGTTCAATGAATCGAAATGCATTCTGCTGCCATGTATAACTAGAACAAATAAAAATATAAAAAGGACAATGAACTGCTCCCAGTTTAGAAAAAAAAATCATTGGCACTATCACTCAGACACATTAATGTAATACATTCTAGTATTATACACATTTCACAGACTAACTAGACACACAATCTTCCCTTGCCCTCATCACAGGAAAGTCTTTATGAGGTTTTAAATTCAGGATCCACAGATGTACAAGAGATGATGCATATATTTCTGAAAAATGGGCCCACAGTTTTCTAAGATCCTCAAAGTGGTCCACGACCACCTAAAAATGTTAAGGAACTCTGGGATAGAAAACTCCATTTGATAGGAGACCGATCAGATTTATTTCTAAGATCCTAAGAGACTAAAAATACTTCTAGAAGAAACTGGCAAAAAACCTTCAGTTAATGTATTTTTGCCAGAAACTCCAGGTACTATAAAAATATTTCATTTTATTTTTAACAGTTCAGGTTGAAAGGCTTTGAATTTTCCTCTTGAATATGCAACTAGTAATGTCTGCTTCAGTGTGAGCAATAATAAAAATGATTATCAACAGCTGTATGAAAATCACCTGATGACTCATAACAGGGAGCTTACATTGTTAGTCTTGAACGGTGTGATTAAGCACTTTCAATTAAAGTTGATAGCTTTTTTCTTTTTTTGGTACTGGAAATTGAACCCAGAGGAGCTCAACCACCAAGCTTCATCCCTAGCACCCTCCCACACACACTTTTTGAAAAATTCTGAGACAGGGTCTAAGTTGCTGAGGCTGGCTTTGAACTTTAGATCCTCCTGCCTCAGCCTCTTGAGCTGCTGGGATTACAGGCCAGCATCAATTAGTTGATAAAGTCAGAAAACTGGACTACTTTACCAAGGCAAGTCATCAAAAGATTTTGATGATCCGGAGAGACTAAGTAGTAGCCTATCTTCTAGGTACTTGAAGCTTGCATCCTCATTTTAAAGGATATAGAAATACTGTAACTATCTCAATAAGCTACTTTTCCACCCTGGCATACCTAAAGATTTTGCAAAAGATGCTAAATTCTAAATAGGGTAATCCCTTGAAACTCAAATTAATGTCACAGATCTCTCCAGAAAAGAAAGAGTATTAAAAATCATATTCCTAAAAGGGGACACGTTCACACATGCGGTTTTTGGCACAACCAAATACTCTGAATGCATGCTTTCAATGCCCGATAAACTAAATAAATTGCCAAAACTGAAAGGTTACTTGCTATAAGGTCCTCCACTTCCTCCATAATCATAGGATGGCTGAGATTGGTCATCGATGCTGTAACTTGTCTGGTAGAAATCCGTGTTTAAGTTGTCAAAGCCTGACATTGCAAATGATCTGTAATAGAAGAGAAAAACCAAACGCTGTTCATGTCCGAGGCTCAACTGAATTTGTTCCTGGCACTTTGCTTAAGCAAATACTCAGACGACTGTAAACACTTTTTTCCCCAGTAATTGTGGGGAGCAGCATTTGTAGGGTGGTCGGGGTGAGGGAGTAGTAAGGAAACGTCTAGTTTCTAAGTTGAGACCCTGGAGGGCACTTCTATATCAAGGAGCTGCCAAGCTTTTGGTAGGGGCGAGGTCGTGGGAGGAGTGACTCCACAAGGATGTAGAAGAGCAATAAAAAAAGATGATTCCTCAGAGGATTACAGCTGACAACACGACAGTCTCCTTTCAAAACGAGGCTCATGGCCTGCCAGCAAACTGCAGAATCTTGGAAGGTCGCACCTAAGGTGCAGAGACGGCGGCAGAGCAAGGAATTGAAAGGGAGTAAGGGTCTGAGCGAAAAGCACCGAAAGAGGGCAACAAGCCGGGCCGCACTACTATCTCGAGAAGCCGAAGACTGTGCCACCGGCTTGGGACACTCACCAAACGCGGGGGCGGCAGCGGCGGCAGTAGTTGTACCTCCAGCGGCCCCAAATAACCCCCAACTCAGTTCTAGACCCTATAGTACGCTCAGTTGCTACGTGTCACAGGGCCGAAGAACTGCTTCCGGGGCACGCCCGCTCGCGCAGGCGTGTTGGCATGTTTGGGTTCTGGTTGGACACCCGGTCGCGGTGGAGGGGGTGCTAAATACAGAGCATGCGCAGAATCTTGACCAGCCAATAGGAAGAGGGAAAGTGCTTCGGGCACCTGGTGAGCGGCGGAGGCGGAAGGCACAGGCACTGCAACTGCTAGTTTCTGACTGGGAGGAGGGAGAATTCTCCTCAGAGCTGGGAGAAAAACCGGGAGGCGGTAAAGTGAAACCTAGAGATCGCACTCCGGTGCGCCAGCTACAAGCCGCGGTCTCTCTTCACATACTGATTCAGGCGCAGTACTAAACAGCTTACAGTATTTAGTTTTTGAAACCTAATGAGATGGTTACCCTTTTACTTTACATTCTTGAGTGAGTCTCTTGAATGTTCATTCATTCTCTGTTAGCTGCTGGGAATACCTGGCGAATATTAGCTTTATGGTAACTGCCCTTCTGGGCGAGAGGGCTAATTAAGCACAGAAATAAGTTGTTATTGATATTCTTAATGTCTCATAATTCTTTGAAAGATGTAATATCCTTTTGGGAAAAATGGCCTTAACAGTCACTAAGAGAGGGTGGTGATCAAAAAGTGTTAACTTGAAGAGAGGGAAAGGGGAAGAGGGAAGGGTAAAGGCAGCGGATGGAAGAAGAGCTGAGTGTTTGAGGCAGAGAGAGAGAGTAGCATGTGCAAAGGCCGGAATGAGGAAAAGAATGGTATGAGGAAAGGTGTGAATCAGGCTTTCTGAACCTCTGCACTACATACATTTTAGTTCAGATAGTTCTTTCTTGCGTGGGGGTGGGGGCGGGGGTGCCCTGTTCTTTGTAGGATGTTTGGCAGCGTGCCGACCTCTATCCACTAGATGCCAGTAGTACCTCTTCCCCTGAGTTGACATAAATGACTCCAGAAAATGTCTGGAGTCACTTTTTCTAGAGTCACATGTTCCAATGACTTTCCCAAGGTGGTGGAATCCTGAATACTCTAACTGCAATACCATGCTATTAACCAATAAGCAGAACTGTCTTTGAGGGTACAGCACTTAAATTTACATAGTGAGCCCTTTCATATATCCTGGGATCAAAATCCTGTGGTACTCACAAAAGAAGCAAGACCATTGCTTTGGGGCCAGTTTCTAAAGGAATAATAAAATTTCACTGGTTGAAACTTTGCTCTGGACACACATAAACACCTCAAAATAAAGCAAGTAAAAATAAAACAAACAAACAAAAAAACTCCCCTCCAAACAAAAGTAGTAACAGCAAAAGAAAGAGCAACCAAACCAAAGAATCAAAGAGTATACCCTAGAGCCCAATAAACAGCTACCTTTTGAGGTTTCAGTTCCATCAGTGTGAATTTCTGAAATTGTTCATTGAACTGTTTATCACCTTTACTAATCACTTTAGCGTTTATTGACATAGGTATCTTCTGCACAACTTTAGATAGAATGACCATTTATTATGATTTACTGGAGACAGTTCATTGTCTCATTTTATGCCTGTTTTTTCCCTGCAACATTATTAATTGTGTCCCCTTTTCATTCTTGAGAATATCTAGTTTGGTTCATAAATTATATGGTTGTGCTCTTTAAGCTACATTATCCATGAAGCTAAGTTTCTAGTTATTAACAATATGCAATAACCCATCACTTAGTGATCTTATGGTTGAAAAAATTCTAATCTCTCTTCTTTCATCTGATGTTTCTATTTCTTGCAGTCCAAAAGAGATATCACTCTCAAATTTGAATGAAATACAAGAACATGAACAGTAAATGTCTGCTTATGAATGAACTGTTGAGCATAAATTTTATTCAAACTCTGCTTTTGTCTGTGAAAGCAATTACCATCTTTAATTGCCTTCCCGCCAACTTTTGCCCCAACTGAGAAACCAAGCAAGAAAATTGAGTTACCTGATTAAGTCTTCTATGTTATTGACTTTGCAATTTAAGCCAAGGTATCCTGCAGAAGTTCCTTGGGGAATTTGAAAACATTTTTTAATTTCATGACTAGACATGCTGGCCTTTCTTTTTGAAAAAAATTTTAAAGTTGCTTCCCCTGTCTGGGATAGGCTCCAGAGAGTTAAATTAAAGAAAACTGATAAATATGCTTGCCTTTGTTAAAGTCATCAAACTGACTTATTTACTAGTAGAAAGCCTTAGCAGGTCATGAGATGATGGAACATGAAGTGGGCCTTGTGGCAGCTGCTTTCTCCTGCTGTGGGATACAAGCTACCAATCACCAGTCTTGTAACAAAAAAGGAATAGACATTCTAATCATGAGTAACATTTTAATTAGTTTGACTGTCATATTAGTATAACACTAATATATACTTCACAAATACACATAAAATAACATCATTTTCTTAGAATAGCAGCAAAATTATATGTTGGTATTTTAGAACTACCTTCTTTTCCTCTGTTTTATAGCAATTATGTCATGTACTAGAAAAGTATTTGAACATGGGCAGTTTTCCCATTTTCAATAATATACCCAAACACTACTTGAGATGGAGATTTAGCATTTGCACCTGTATCGTATCAATTCCATAAAGAAACTTGATAAAAGTAAAAACCAATATAATGTCTCTTTTTTCACTATCTCCACAAATCCCAAATATGACTACTATATTTTCCCCAAATTATTCTTTATCTCAAAAAGAGTTTCCTCATTCAGTCTCCTGTATTAGAGTTGTTATTCAAACTGTGCTTTCTATAATTATTTTACTTTGAACAATAAATTGTTGCTTTGGCAAGATAGATTTTCCTGTAATGATACAGACTACTTTTGGTACAACTAGTTATCAAATGTCAAAGAAATTTAATGCTGATTTAAAAATTATTTTTGGAACTTTGACTTTAATATTGCAAGTGCTGTTATTTAACAAAAACCTTTAAAATATAATTTTAAAAACAATTCTCTGTTTTCATTGTAGAGATCATAAATACTCTCTTGATAACAAAAACATTTCTAATCTTAAATGTATATTGTGGTTTGAGATAAGAATTTCAGTGACAGCATTGGAAGTTCTGTATCTCCAGTTACTTAGAAGAAATAATATAAAAGAACCAGCATCAGACAACCTATACTGGTCCCTAGTGATGACAAAGCCACTGGGGCCACAGTGAAAGTGAAAGGTGAAAGTGAAACATTTGTACATTGTAACACTTAGTCACCACATATACTATGTGCCAGGCACTCCTTCAAGCAATTTACTCTTTTTAACTCAAATATTCCAACAACCCAGTGAGGTAGGTTCTGTGTAACTCCTATTTGACACAGGAAACTGTGAAGATGGTAGGTAATTTGTCAAGCCTCATTAGGCTAGGAAATGGTAGAGGAGACATTTTAAGTCATACAGTCTGGGCCTTGAGTCCTTGTACTAAACCACTGGGCTGCCTTGTCACTGTGTTATAATGTGAAGGTGGGAAAAGCAATAATTCTAATTAATATACTACTTAAGTTGATGTGTGGTTATGTGTATTTTTATATTTATATAAATTAAAATTGCTATTAGGTATTTGACATTTGCATCTAAATTCCCATAGGTGTATATGTTCAAGTTTATAAAATTATATTTTATAATATTTTCACTGAGGAAATGGTGGATCAATTTATGTCCAAGTTCACCTTTTACTAGTTCTGATTTTAATTAATATTGCATAGTGTTTAAGTGTGCAAGCTCTGGAGCCACACTGTGTGGACTTACATCCTCTAGGACTTATTAGCTGTAGATCTTTGGTAATTTATTTAACTCTTTGTGCTTCATTTATATTTTACATAAAAGTAAGATAGTAACAGTGTTCTTCATGCAAAGTTGGTAGGATGATTATATGAGATAACACATGTAAATGTTATTGTCTAAGTACTAAGTACTCAGTAAATGTTTGCGGTTATTATCATTGCTGTAGTATAGAGCAGCAGAAGCAATATGATCAGGAATAAAAATGGGATTTTGAAAATACTTCTAATATCATTTACACATATCTACTGTTTCTTCTGCATATTCTGTATTGCTTTGTAATTTTTGATACTGTGAACTATACTAAAATATACTTTTTACAAACTCTATGCAAGATTTACCAAAATAGACTTGTTTGCATTGTCAGTTTTAGTGTCACAATTTTTGGATATCAAAAACTATTTGTTTTAAGAACCACCCATACATTAGAATAATTATATTTGAAAACTGTGAACAGTGCTGTTTATATTTGATGTTCTTGATGTGCTTCATGACATTTCAAACACTAAAGAAAATATTTTCTTGTTTCTTCTTATTCTCTCTCTTCTCTTCCCATAACACAAGGAATTTATCAGGAGATAGTACCTAAAATGAACTATATTAGGGAAAATGTGTTTATTTTTTAAGAAAGAAAATCAAATGTCCCAGTCAAGTGAAACAATTCCACAAAAATTTTAATAAATAATGTTTCTTACACTCAAGAGGTCTCAGGGTTTACTACACTCAATGAAGGGGAAGCATGAAAATTACAGCAATATATCATGGTCAGTGTTCCTTCATGCAGTGTGCCTTTTATATTTTTCTGTTAGAGTTCGTCATGACCTTCTCAATTACAGTTACTGTAAACTACCTCTGTTTATCATTACAGTTTAAGTATTTTCTAATATGAAGAATGTCATATTAAATTCTATTTTATTATAAGACATCATCTTCAGGTTGAACTGGGAGCTTTAAACCAGATCAATTTTCATTCTTTATCTTTCTATCTTCTGAAGTACATATGTTCAATCCATAGCAGTCTATTTTTTCATTTTGATCTGATTTTCACCTTATTATCTTAATAATAACAGTCTCATGAGCTAGATCACTAGGCATGATGCAGGTAGAATTTGTGGGAGAACATCATAGCTTATGGTCCATATACAGCAGTACACACATTTTTCACTTTCTTAGTTCTGTGCCAAATGTTGGCAAATGCATGTTACCAGAGCCGAGAATGAAGAAGCTCACTTAGGTCATTACTGTGCTATACTGGTAAGAAAAGCAGGGGCCATAGTTCTGTGCATCATGAAGAAAAGCAGTTAGCTCTTTGTCACCAATAAATATTAAATATTTTTATCATTACTGTGAGCTTATTAATGAGATAAACAAGTGTAAGAGAATTAGCGTATACCAAGCTTTTACACTGTGCCAAATTTTTTAGGCTTATTGTCTGTATAACCCATTTACATAGAGGTTGGACTTTATGAAATTGCTGATATTTTATCTCCAAAAATGGAAATTTCATTTGGTTCGGCCTAAGAGATTATATTTACCTTCATTTTGACTAATGAGTAAACTGTGGCTTACCATGTTTAGTATCTCAGCTAAGGTCACACAGGGTGCATTATGTAAAAATACATATGTATGTATGTGTGTTTTATAACTGTTTTAAACCAAAGTTCATCTCAAATGTCCCATGTCTGTTTCCCAAATCTTCACAAAATGTTTAAAGAATTAATGGACACCTGAAGAAAGAATTATTTTAAAGAATGCCATGGTCAGTAACTATGTGCCACAGTAATTACGATGGTGGTATGTTCGTGCTTTCATTGTAACTTGTGCAGAAATGATTGGTGAGAAGGAACATTTCACTGCTGACAAGGAATGGAAAAAAGACAACTAAACTGATTGTTGGAAAAAAAATTATTCAGTCTGTATTATTTTCTTAGGGCTGCTGTAACAAAATAGCACAAACAGGATGCCTCAGTTAACAGAAATGTATTTTGTCACAATTCTGGGGGCTGTTTAAGTCTAAAATAAGGGGTAAGTAGGATTGCTTCCTTCTGGGAGCTGTAAGGAAGAATCCATTCATGCCTCTCTCCTAGTTTCTGGTGGCTTCTGGGAATCTTCAGTGTTACTGACTTGCAGATGTCTCTCTCCAATCTCTTCCTTCATCATTACATAGCACTCTCCCTGTGTCTCTTCACAAAGTCTTCCCTCTGCATGTCTGTCTGTATTTCCCTTTTATAAGGACACCAATCACATTGGATGAAGGCCCACCTGAATGATATCATTTTAACTTGATTACCTTAAGAGGAACAGAAACAACAGGATATATATATATATATATATATATATATATATATATCTAGGTAATATATAATCACCTTTTTATAATCACACATATACATATATGTTATATATATTATGTATGTATATGTATGTGATTATAAAAAGGGGATTTATTGATTGGTTTACATGACCAGATCCTGGCTAAACCCACAATGGACATCTGCAGGATGGAGAGGTAGAGGAACCAGTAGCTGTTCAGTTAAAGAACCTGGAGCCTCAGAATGAGAGGGATCAATGATGTAGCCTTAGTCTGGGACTAAGGCCTGGAAACTCTCTCTGGTCAGAGTTCCTTATGGAGGAGTGAAGGAGCTGGTGCATGATGTTCTCAGGTGATCACAGCAGCAAAGAACCCATTTAGGAAGAATTAAGCTTGCATTTGCTGCTGCTTCCTTGTTCTTCCATCTTTTGTTCCATCCAGGCTTCCAACCTATTGGACTGTGCTACCCACACTTAGCCTTGGTCTCTGCCTCAGTTTGCTAACCCACGTGCCAATCATTCCTAGAAATACCTTCATTGACACACCCAGAAGCCTCTTAACCTTAGGAATCTCAATCCAATCAAGCAGACAATTCAGATCAACTGTCACATGATGTAATGGGGATAAGAACTTTAACATATCACTTTTGGAAGATATGATCAAACCCATAACACATTTATCTGTTCTTTCTGAATTCCTTTGTCCAAACAGACCAAGTCTTTTGCTATTACAGCTTCAAATGAACAGTAATCTGATTTTTTTCTATTTTGATTACATGTTCATGTCAATTTCTTGTCATTACTGTAATGAATGTTAAGCCTTTTAAATAAAATCCATAGCAGTGGAGTTTCTAAATGCATTCTTTTGGCCCAAAGTATATTCCCTGCATTTGGTTTAAAGTATATTCCTATGCATATGGAACAATGAATACTGGAAAAATATTTTCATTAGTTTGTATAACAAAGTGAGAGGCCACTAAATTATAAATGAGTAAAGACTTGCTGAAAGAAAATGCTAATGACTAATGATACTAGTTCTTAAAGGTATTTTGTTATTTTTTTACATTAATGATGATTTAAAAAAATTAGAACTTTGAAAATAGTTTTTTCATTTTAAAATTTTCTTCCATGGAGAAAAAAGTTACTTTACCCTAACTATAATGCTTTTCATGTACATAAAAGAGATTTTTGGTTAAATTTTTTTTGTCAAAAATTTCCAGCTAAACTTTACTCAAATTTACTTAAATCAAGATTATTCTGTTTTAAAACAATAAAAGACATGTGAAACCAAACTTATGATTTTGTTAAATTTTGCACACTTAGGTCTGGAAGTCAAAACACATATTTTTGCCTAGGGTTTTACATTAAGCTGTCAAGATATTCTTAACTCTTTCCCTGTACTTATAATTTTGCATAACTTAATAAAAATCATAAATTGAGATCTTGGAAGGAAGTACAATTATTTCTTGACCCTTGCTAAAACTTTATTTTGGGTAGATTAACTTTATTTTAAAAATTATTTGACTTTAGGTTTATAAATATCACTTATTTCCTAGACTCTCTCTAAACATTCTTCCTCTTATTTACAAAACTGACTTTTATACTAAATGTTGTAACACACTCTTCTTCCCCCTCCCTGGAAATTAAATATCTGAACTTCATATTACATTTTTAAGAGGGCCCTAGGAGATTTAGCCTGAATTCACTTAGTCAGCTCTGATCTTCACAGAAAATAAAAATAGATTGACCTTCACATAAAAACCAGGACAGTAAGAACCTCAGAAAATGGCCAAAATGCTCTTCATTTAACTCACATAATGGGAGTTAAAGAGAGTTAAAACTGACAGGAGATAATCTATGCCCCACCCTCTGATTTTACAAATGAGGATCTGAGGCCAAGAGAAATGAAGGGACATGAATGACCTAAAATTGCAACTGCAGCCTTGATATTTTTGATCCTTGTAGAGTTCCCAAAGCTTGCCCATCATTTCATCTGCTCTTGCCAGATATGCTTGCCAGACAGTCAAGGCTCCCTAACTGGCTGGTTCCTGTCAATCAGACCAGCTGCACCCTGCCAGGGGCTTCAGTCTAAGCACTTTTACTAGCCTATAAAGTTGTAAAATTATTCAGAAAAGTCAATCCTATTCACCTGTGGGAAACTGACTTCACTCTATCTTGAAGTATTACAGCCTGTGCTGGTTCAAGCAATTTCTGAGTGCACCTTCCATGTGACTCTACCTGGCATAAAGTCTTCCTCACCTAGGTGGGAGTACACGTGATTAATAAACTGCCACCAGTCTCATCTTTCTAGAGTCAAGTATATTGTGTTTTAAGTTTTCTGGTCCTATTAAGGGGAGAGGACGGTCCTATTTAGAGGAGAGGACCCTTCTTTCACCAGCAGGGTGAGTTAGGTGATCAGAAAGAAGACTCTGGTAGATTTTTATTAATAAGAGTTAGCATCAGAGTCACCAGATATCTTTTCTGTGACTTTCAGATGGTGGATGACAAAGATTAGGTGGTAAGTAAGTAGGCAATGGTAGCCATCTAATTACATTAGAAGCTATATTAGCACTAAGGACATGTTATATTTTTGTATCCTGACTCTATGGTACAGAGCAATGCTGTATTTGTGATATTTACTCATTTATTTAATATTTACTGAGATGCCATCATGTGTCAGGCTCTCCATACTAAAGACTTTGTCAGCTACTTGGTAGTCTAAGCTCAAAGAAGTCCTGTTCTGTTTCCCCTGCAGGTTGGCTGCAAGTTTGCTGGATAAACCTGGATAAATCTCCTATTCCTCAGTGTTTCCAACTTGATAAGATCTCTGCTGAGTTTCCATCCTATCCAATTGCATCAGTTGTGCTGGATATGAAATGTCCCCCAAAGACTTGTGTTGAAGGTTTGATCCCCAGTGCAGCAATGTTCAGAGGACCTCTTGGGAAGTGATAGGTTAGAGTCCTCATGATGCAATGATTAAACCATTGATGAGGCTCATAGCTGATGGCATTATTGGGAGGTGGTGAAATTGGGGAGGTGACGCCTAATTGAAAGAGATGGGTCACTGGCATTTTGCCTTGAAGGGTACATCTTGTCTCATGCCCCTTCCTCCCTTCCTCTGTGTCCTGGTTGCTATGAGGTGAGCAGCTTTTCCCTACTACACCATTACCCCATGAAGTCCTGCCTCACCCCAAGCCCACAGCAATAGGGTCAAGTGATTACAGACTGAAACCTATGAAACTGTGAGCCCAAACCATTCTCTCATCCTCTAAATTATTTTTCTCAGGTATTTTGTCACAGTGATGCAAAGTTGACATACTATTCTTTGTGATCTGGGAGGTCTGGACCAGCATCAGGCTCTCATTTGTAGACCTGCTGCCTGGGAGAATGTTTACAGTGATCTGCCAATGGTGACCTTCCTATCAGTGCTAATAACCTCACCAAATGAGAAGTCATCATCTGTTTCTAAGACACATAGTTCTGAGCTCTGGTGTACAAAGCACATGGGATGGACAATGAGGGACAGCATATCTTGAGAACTTTTTAATCTTTTAAAGAGCAAGCATTGTAGATCCATGCCAGTGGGAATCCACAAAAGTATTAATTTAATTCCTTGGAAGTTTATTTTCTTAAATTCCTCTTCTATAATCCTATGTTCCAGTTACCTATCACTTTGTAAAAAGACAAGACAAAAGGAGAAAAACAACTAAAAGAAAAGAAAAATAACCACAAATGCTCAAAACTTTGTGATTTAAACAACTACAAACATCACTCTGTTTCCTCACAAGTCTGTGATCTGGGCAAGGGCTTGCCAGGATCACCTCCTCTCTGCTCCACACAACTTTGCTGGGGACTTGAAGATTGGGTGTTGGAATTGTTTGTTGTTGTTGTTGTTGTTTATTCATTTTTTGGTACTGGGGATTGAACCCAGGGGAGCTTAACCACTGAACCATATCCCTAGACCTTTTTAAAATATTTTATTGAGAGACAGGGTCTTACTGAGTTGTTTAGGGCCTTGCTAAGTTGCTGAGGCTGGCTTTGAACTTGCAATCCTCCTGTCTCAGCCTCCTGAGCCACTGGTCACTCACTCACATATTTGACCACTGAGGCTGATGGCTACAGGTGGGATATTCACTAGGTCTCTCACCTGAACACGTGCATCTGGCTTCACCATATGTCATAGGCTTTCTCAAAACGTAGTGGCTAGATCCTGAGGGAGAATGTTATAAGAGCATCAAACAGAAGTTTTTATATAATCCTGGGAAGTCACATATCACTTCATATGTATTGTATAGGCTAGAAAGGAGGGTGTGTGTGTGTGTGTGTGTGTGTGTGTGTGTGTGTTTGGGTGGGATGGTTTTCTGAGTATTGAACCTAGAGTCTCCCACATGTTAAGAAGTGCTTCACCACTGAGCTTCATTTCAAGTCCTATTCATATTATTTTGAAACATAGCCTCTCTACGTTGCCCAGGCTGTCCTTGAACTTGCAGTCCTCCTGCCTCAGAATCCCTAGTAGCTTGGATTAAAGGTGTGAGTGAAAGGGAAGGGCCAGTGGTGGTGGTGGTAGTAGGGTGTAGCTTAGTGGCAGAGGATTTGCCTATTATGCACAAGACTGTGTTTGATCCTCAGCACTGTATAAAAATATATTAAAGAACTCGAACTTTGGATGGGAAGACTGGTTAAAGATTTTTGACATGTTTTAAAATGACCACTTTCCAATGGGATGAAAGTGGAAAAAGAATAGCATGTGTTGTTTTGTGATCAGGGAGGCTGGTACTAGTTAGTAGTAATTTCCATTCAGCAATCTTTCTGTGGTTACATACAAAGAGGAAATGAAATCAGCATCATGTAGAAACATCTGGACTCCATGTTTGTTGCAGAATTATTCAGAGTAGCAAAAAAAAAAAAAAAAACCCAAGAAACAAAAAATAAAACCCCAAAAAACAAAAAACAAAAACAAAACAAAAGGATAAACCTAAATGAGCATCATTGAACAGAGAAATTATAGTTCACACACACACACACACACACACACACCACACACACACTGCTCAGTTAAAAAAAAAATAGATTCTGCCATTTGTGACAACATGGATGAGACCGAAGGATATAATATTAAGTAAAATAAGCCAGATGCAAGAAGAAAAAACTGTATGATTTCTCTTATAAAAAGTACAATCTAAAAAACTCCAATAACTTGAATACATGAAGGGGTCAGTAGATGAGTGGTTACCAGAGAGAGAAGAAGGGGGATACGGGGAGATGTAGGTCAAGAGGTAGAGAGTGGAAGTTATATAGGACAAATAAGCCTGGAAGTCTGAAGTACATCATGAGGGCCTAGTCAATAATATGGCATTATGTACTTGAAATTTTCCTGAAATAGATTTTAGGTGTTCTTATCACAACAAAAGTTAACTCTTGACATGTTGGATGTGTGAAATTGCTTATCTCTACTAATCATTTCATTACAAATATGTATATCAGAACATTGAATCATGTATCTTAAATGTATACAATAAAAATAGCCAAAAATGAAAAAGAGTGGGTACACCACTTATCCCCCAGCCCAAAAAAAAAAAAAAAGTATAAGAAAGAATCCCAAATGTATATTATTTAGATCCTAACATGTGAGTAAAGAGCTACTTCAAGTTTGAATACATTAATGGTGTTTTGTGGTTCTGTAGACAGAATCTACTATTATCATATGCGTTTATAGATACTTGTCAATTACAAATGAAGCATTCTGCTTCTTGCACGGCTATTACTCATGAAAACATGGTCTCTAATCAAATACTTTGTTCATAGAATCAAGCACATTTGGAAAACTATTCTGTAACACTCTGCCTTCATGTAGTGAAACCCAGCCTTTGCTGTTTGCTTAGTTTTTTCATGATGCATAAAGGATGATACTCCTGTTTGTTTCTAGAATTTCCTATCAGTAGAATGTTTAGGCCATGCTCATCTTGCCCCCTAGTGGTCCTTTTATATCCCATACACTATTTACATATCATTTTTCAAATCTTTTCAGATGCAAAAAGGAAAAGCATCATTTTGTTCCCTACCACAAGCACTTCATTTTACTGATGAGAAAAATAAAGCCCAGAGAACTTTTGATAGTAAGACTGTCAGACAGTCACATATCCTGCTAAGCCTAGAATTTCTGTATTATATTAGAAATAAGCCCCAGAAGGACAGGCAGGCTTGTTAATTGGTGAACAAGAACAGTGCCTAGCAAATGATAAGCGTTCAGAAAATATTTGCCAAATCATATAAATACAAATTTATATCAAATTTTATTTAACCCTTCATCCACTGATGGGTAGACACTTCAGTTGCTTCCAATTTTTACCTATAGTGAATAACTACTGCTATGAACATGAGTATAGAAATATCTGTTTGAGACCCTGATTTCTATTCTTTTGCATATATAACCAGCAGTGCTGGATCATATGGTAATTTTATTTTTAATTTATTGAGAAACTGCCATACTCTTTTCCATAGCAGCTGCACTATTTAACATTCTCATCAACAGTATACAAATGTTCCAGTTTCTCCAGTTTCTGGCCCACACGTGTTATCTTGTTTGTTTGTTTTTGTTTGTTTTCATATCAGCCATCTGATGGGGGGGTGAGGTGAGAGCGCATTGCATTTCCCTGAAGACTGGTGATGTTGAGCATCTTTTCTTATGCTTGTTAGCCATTTGTGTATCTTCCATGGAAAAATTCCTATGTAAGTACTTTGCTACAAAGAGGCACTTTCAGTACATGAGTTGCTTTCTCTGTATACAGAAAATTCGTAGCAATATGACAAAAGCCATTTTTCTTCTCATTTGATAAGAGAGTATCCTACTTATTTAAATAACCTATTTATTTAAGATCTGAGCAATAATGATAACAAAAATTTGCACTACTTGTTATGTGCCAGGCACGGTCATAAGTGCGATACACATAACCTATTTAATTCTCAAAAATTCCTGTAAAGTGGATACTATCACTATCCTTAGTTTGCAAAGGAAGACAGAGGCACAGAGAAGTGACTTATCTGAAGTCACATGACTGCTGGGCAGTAGAACCAGGACTGGTACCCAGGAAGTTGGCTTTAGAATCTCTGTACTTAACCACATTCTTTTGCCTCTGTGACAATCTTTTAAAAATATCATCCTTATCTTTGTTTGTGCTATCTTCCCAGATGCCTCTTCTGTACAAAATTGTATTGCAGACTATGGAAAATTAAATGCAAATTGTTCATATTGCAAGAATAAATCCATTGCTTAATTAATTACCATCAATTATGTCAATCATGATCAATAAAGGCATCAGACACCTTCATTTGGTCAACCCAGAAAATATTTATGACTTATACTATTATCTAAACTCCATAAATTTTTAAAAAAATTTTTGGTTGTAGTTGAACAAAATACCTTCACTTTATTTATTTTTATGTGGTGCTGAGGATCAAACCCAGTGCCTCATGCATGCTAAGCAAGCACTCTACCACTGAATCACAATTGAGAGGAAAAATACATAAATATGAAGTTTATTGTATCAAGTTTGTGCTGGACCCTAATTCTAAAAAGGAAAAGAAAAATTAATGACCTGTAGTCCCTGTTCAGAGCCTAATGAAATGTGATTGAAAGTTTAAATAATAAATTTTCTATGTTGCCAGTCAGAGCTCTTCATTATCATAAACATTGATTCTTTCTTGTATATGTCCTTTAATGATATTCTAGTTTTGTAGTTTTAAGAAATATTTGCAAAGTCTCTTGCCTAATTCTTTCACCTGTTAAAAGAAAGCAGAAGGAGATTTTAACCAGTTTGCTTAGGCAAATATCAACTGTCCTTCAGGTACCCTCATTGTTTCTTCAACACACTTCCATTAACAGACCAAGCTTCCAAGGCAATACACCACCTGTTTGTTAAAGTTTTACTATCTTGTAATGTTCAAGGCAATATTTTTGCCTTTTCTTTTAGAGATGTCATACTTCAATGCAGTGATAAGAACTATGGAAGTTGTCAGTTCTTTCTAAAGAATGGGAAGGAGACAGGATCACCTAAAGTGCAGAGTAGCTAGGAGAAAAAAAACTTGAGTTGTTAGCCACTTTAACCATTTGGTTAATGAAGACGCATTATATGCGAGTCACTGTGCCAGATGCTGGGGACAGGTTACAGTGATGAACACAAATACACATTATTCCCTCCTTTGCAGACAGAGCTTACAGTGTCATTGGGGGAGACAAACCCAATTCAAATAATCACTCACCAAGGAGTCAAGATACTCCTTATGACTTCTGAGTTCTGAAATTTCAGGTACATAAATATAGAAAGCATAATTTGTAGAGCACAAATTTTACATATGTATTTGAGAGATCTGACAAATCTCATTTATTTCTTTGGCTCATTTTCCCCTATTAACCATGGATATTGCAAACCACTTACAACAATTTTCTATCTGTCAATAACATAATGCATTATCCTAGTTCTTTATTGTAATCATACTTACTATGCTTATTGAATACATAATTTCAGGTAATATTCCAGGCATCATTTTTATCTCATTCCTAGAACTGCCTTTCTTTTTCTAACAGGTACAAATGGAAAAATAGCAGGGTCTCATCTTAAAGCCTAGAAAAGTAGTTGTGATATTAAAGTTTTCTTCACATTAATTTTAGAGTTTCAAATACAAGAGCTGGCTGGGTACGATGGTGCACACCTATAATTCCAGAGGCTCAGGAGGCTGAGGCAGGAGGATTGTGAGTTCAAAGCCAGCCTCAGCAAAGGCAAGGCATGAAGCAACTCAAAATAGGGTTGGGGATGTGGCTCAGTGGTCAAGTGCCCCTGAGTTTAATCCCTAGTACTCAAAAAAAAAAAAAAAAAAAAAAGAGCTGATGCTGATAAGAGAGAAAGAGAGAGAGAGATGCTGTTTATTTTATAGACATATACAATATCACTTGGTTTCTCCTCTTTTCTTCAAAGTTAAGTTTTTATTGATAGAGCATATACAGAGAAGGATGTGAAAATGATGTCTTCGCTGAGTCATTAATGATCCAAGGGTAGCAGGAGGTAGACTTTAATTGCTTATTTGTTCATTTAGTTTCTTCTTTGGCAGTTGATCTCTGGATTGTTTCATATACCTCAGAGTTATGTTGTTATTTAAATCTTCTGTGCAGTCTTTAGTTTCACCTGTAAAAACTATTCTATGAGTTCAAGATGTCTTTAAGTTGTATTAAATGTTCAAGGAGGAGGCAGGTTTAGAATATTGCTGCCAGCAGCTATTTTACCTCAGGTTGAGTTTTCTTGGAAAGACATTTGCACAAGTCAGTTCTTTAGTAACCACTGCTCCAGCTTCCCCACCACCCAAAGTTGACGTGGTTCATTTTTAGTAGGCAGTAGCTTACCTTGGAGAGCAGCTTATACATACAGGTAGCCTGGGAAATTATGTATTTGGAGTTGTTCTTCACTAGGGGAGATTACTCTAGTAATCTCCAGTTGTTACAGTTTCTAGCTTCTTGTCATAATCAAAGGCTTCTTTGATGTAGAAGATGTTAGGCAAATGTTTTGTTGATAATGAACTTTTGATTTTATCTGTTTTCTGTTGTTGCGATACTTTTCTGCAAATTTTCCTTTGCTAGTACTTCTGAAAGTTAATAAATATTTGCCCTGTATTTCTCTACATGATTTCTATTATCTTGTAGTTAAGAGATCATCAAAGCCAAATTCTCATCTTAGATTGTCTTTTCTTAGGCCTTTCAATAGAATGTGCAGGAGAAAATAGTTTCAACAATTCATTTTCTGGTGGAGTATAGAGTTATACAGCTTGAGTGGATTTTCTAACCCTAAACTCTTCTTAAACCCCTAAAGGATACTTAAAACTGGCGAGGCTGGTGCTTGGTACGTAGAACATTTCAAGTCCGGCAAGTGTGATTTTTCACAGCATCAGTAAAGAGGTGAAATATTCTCTACTATTCTCTGTACTTCTTCAATAACTAGAGAACAAATTTAACAAAGAGATGACTAACCAAATTAAGTTATCATGCCTAACATGATCTAAATATACATAAGGAGAAAGTATCAATAGTAACTTGAATTAGGAATAGTAAGGATTGGAATAGGAGTAGTGGGGTGGAGAAGCATTGGGCAGGACAGTATGTATAGCTTGAAAACACCAGATGGGTGAGGTGATTCTGTCCTTCCCAATCAAATAATTATCCTACCCCTCAACCCTCCTTGCCAAAACATACAGAGACTGGGAATCACTATTGAACTGACACCTTCTTTGATGAGCTAATCTTCCTACTTAGAAGTTCCAAAAGAAAGATAAAGGGTCAACTATGCACAACATAATCAAAGACAAGCCCTGGGGTCATGTTAATGCCTTATACTCATGTGTGGGGACTTAAGTGGACCATGAATTTGCAAACACTTTGATAAAGATGATGAACAACAACATCAAAACAGTCACTTAGAGTTTTTGAAACTAATAAATTGTTTAAATCTGGAGCAACCATTGTGAAAATATTAAAGGCATAGTTCTTAACCTATTTGGAGAACTTGTCCTGTATTGAAATTTGAGTAAGTTGTTTAGAATTTCTAGAAAATAAACAACAGGTACATCATTTTGCATACCATTTCAGGGAATTCATGAACTTTGTGGTGTTCATTCATGGACCTGGGTTAAGGACTCAAGGTTTAAATCAAATTGTGCTAGGTCAGGAGAATGTTCACGGAATTCAAGTTTCCTCTTTGAGTGACTATAGTCAGCCACGGCTTTGAGTTGTTATGTTGGCTTGTCAGAATCTTTCCCCTTTTCACTTCTGTTGTAAGATGGTACAGTTATCTCATTTTAATCCACATGGTTCTTATATTCCTTATTCTTTTATGTAGGTAGTTAAGGTAGTTGCTATCATGTTATTTTTCTTCCTTCTTCAAAGTGGCTCTAAAGATTTTTTGTGGCTCCTGTGTCAGAATGACTTCTTATGTGCAGGATGAGGCTTACTAACCACAACCTGTGAGGCCAGCCTGGGGAAATCCACCGGAAGGAGGCTTTAGAAAGAACTGCAGATTAGTTGTGGGTAACCAGGCCCAGAGAGAGCCATGAATTACAGAAACACTAGTGAGTATGTCTGCATTAGATGAGCCCTCACTCACCCTCTGTCTGGCATGCAGTCACTATTTCCTGTGTCTCTTTAACTCTTTGGAACCCCATCATGGCTCCTATTGCTCCTGTGTCTCTTTAACTCTTTGGAACCCCATCATGGCTCCTATTGCTGCAGAATCACCTCACCCATCTGGTGTTTTGAAGCTATACATACTGTCCTGCCCAATGCTTCTCCACCCCACTACTCCTATTCCAATCCTTACTATTCCTAATTCAAGTTACTATTGATACTTTCTCCTTATGTATATTTAGATCATGTTAGGCATGATAACTTAATTTGGTTAGTCATCTCTTTGTTAAATTTGTTCTCTAGTTATTGAAGAAGTACAGAGAATAGTAGAGAATATTTCACCTCTTTACTAATGCTGCTCCTATTCACCTGTCTCTCTTTTAGACTGAGCAATTCCAGGCAGAACCCATGAATTTTGTACCCCAACTTATCTGTACCCATCTCCAGTGTCAGAGTTGAGTGTAGGCTTCGGAGTCAGGCTGTCTGCTCCCCCAAATGCACACTCTGTACATAAATTTAGGATCACTTGGATAAGAGACTTACCTGAGCCTTGGTTGTTTCCTCTCTCTGTCCTTCCTCCCTTCCTTTCTTCCTGTTTTCACCATCCCTCCCTGCTTCCCTCTCTCTCTCTTTTGATGCATTAATTTTCTTGCACCAAAAGTGTTACAGGGGCTGAAGTTACACTAATAAGGTTTATTGGTTTATTGTAAGGAATAAATTAAACAATGCTCAGCACAGTGATAGTCACTAAGCAGCAATTCAATAGTTGGTATCTATTATTTCATCCATTATTACTATTGATTGTTATATGAAAACATGTCTCCTTAGTGTCTCCTTGTTCACCTCTCCAGACAAAGCTTTTCTAGCTTAAACCATTAAAGAACACACTTCCTCTTATCTCTTTCCTTGTCCCCCCTGCCCCTTTACTGTTAATGACCCTTCTAAGCAATATGGTAATTGATATCCTCCTCTCCTGACTTTATTTCCTCTACAATATTTATCATGATTTCACATTTGATGTGTTTATTAATTTATTGTCTAGGATGTAAACTCCACAAAGGCAGGGGCTTTGACTATTTTATGTCCACTGCTGTATTCTCAACGCCTTGATCACTGCCTGGTGCATAGAATACACTCAACCAATATTTATTGTGTGAATGAATGGACACACACATGAACCACACTACACACACAAATCCTCATTCACTGCCACAGGTGAGTTTCACTAATTGTCACCAATATTATACATCAAATGCATGTATTCCTTTACTTGTCAAATGGTCATAGAGCGTCTTTTTCCTTAATTTCCCTTTCTTTCATGATAGGGGTAGGGAGTAGAAATATTTCCAAAACTTTTATCAAAATGTAAATGATTAGAACTTCAATGTGAAAGTCACACCCTTCAGTAGGGCTTTTGACTTGAAGTCATTGGTAGAAGTTCCTTCTCTGAGATGTGAGAAGTGTGGTGGTAGGCAGGGGTGATGAGCTCTGTGTGAAGCTGCATTCCTCCCCACGAACCTTTAGGGGCTTTTAACACTCTTGGGGGTACTTGGCAGCCTTTTTCCATTTTCTAACCCTGTCCAGGCTTGTCTATTAAGTCATCTTGAGGACCAGGACCTTTCATGTCCTGGTATTTTATGTAAACAAGCTGTCAGCAAACATTTTCGAGGAAGTGCTTGGGTATAAGGCTGCACATATTCATTTTTCTGCCCATAGAAAGAAACTTTAGGGCTTGATGAATGATTCCATGTTAAATACAGAGAATTTTTCTTGTATGATCAGGTCAGGTAAATTTCTTTCACCATATGTTTTGTAAACCAATTAACAACTAACATGAGTGTAGAGATGAGCTTATATTTCTTGAGGTCGAACTGAGATATCAGGTTGGCAGACAAAGAGGGGATTCCATTGCTCTCTTTGGGGGCTTGAGACCTAGCTACTTGGAAGAAATAAGCAATTGAAACTGAGACTCACTTCAGCCCCTGGGTAAATAAACGGTAGGTATTACTCAGGTAACTTTCAGTTTCCCTTTTTTAAGGCTTCAAGTCCCTGCAAGGGCTGTGACAGCACTGCCCCCTTCTGTCACTCGGTAATTCCAGTGACTTCTTAAGTTGGCTTAATGATCCTGAAATAATTTTCAATTTCCAAAAAATGCTTGTTTCAGGCAAAGGGAAAGCAGATCATAGTTTCAGTGTGATGAATGAACTTATTCTACCAATTTCTCTCTTCGAATGGTTAACTAACTTGAACATTACATTTAGTAGTAAGATATTCCTTTGATTGCATTGTCCCTGGAGATTATAAATAGGAGAATGCATGAAACTGAGGGTCATCAAAAATAATTCATGTCTTTGTGTTCAAAGGTTTACTTGATTTCTTTCAGTTCCCAGAGCTTTCCTAATTCTTTCATTGGAAGTTGAAGTTTACTGCTTCACATATTGTGACTCTTTCATTGACAGAAACTTTCAGGTTCTAAGAGTAGGTAAAGAGCTGTGAATGCTGGTTCTTCACACATCAAAAGCCAGGATCAGAACTTTCTATGTATATCATTGTTCATGAAATGATTTCTCTCAGAATTCTGGACTGCTTTGTTACTCTTTCTTCCTGTCTTTATAAGCTCATTTGCATGTATCTCTAAAGTAGGTGATGCCAGATAGCATGGGGCTTTGAACCTTTATCAAGGACTTTGGTCTTTATTCTGTAAGCAATGAGGAGCCAATTAAGATATGTGGGCAAAGAACAGCACCCTCAGAAAGTCCAGGCATCCTCAGAAAGTTCACACTGCTGGCTTTGTGTCTAACAAACTGGGATGAAAAGCTTGGAAGGCAGGAGGAAGTTAGCAGGTCATGTGCTAATCCCCACTCCTGCCCTGCACCTCCACAAGGCATCCACAGTCATGGCCAGCTTTTCCTCACTTATCTTTCCTCAACCCTAGTCTAAATCATTGTTATCTATTATCTGGATCCTGAAAATTCTTTTCACTGATTTCCACACCATAAATTTTTTCCCCAAGAATCCATTATTAATTGTTACATAGTTATTAACAGTTATTGTTTGATCTTTTAAAAAAAATATGGTGAAAGACATTTGCCCCACAGCAAACTGTCAAACAAACAAAACAAAACAAAACAAAACAAAACAAAACAAATCCTAAGTAAACCAGAACACACTTCACTTGCATCTAAACTCACTAATGACTTCCCACCACACTTACAATGAAACCTACATTCCGAGCCTGGTATGTGGGGCCTCACATGACTTGGGCCCTATCTATTTCTCAGACTTACAATCTTCAATCCAGTGGTTTTTCTTAGTTTCTTGAACATCCAGCTCAGTCTTACCTCAGAGGTCTGAGACTTTGCTCTTGCCCTTCCTTTATAGTAGGACACATGGTTCCCAGGATTTTGTCTAGATGACTTCTTGTCTCAGTCCACGTCCTTGGAGAGTCCCCAACTGCAGTATCCATCCTTTCCTCCTTGGCCCCTCATCATACCTTTCAGTATGACCTATTTATTCACAGCTCACCTCACTATTTGAAATTATGTTGCTGTTTTATTTGTTTACTTATTTAGAATCTCTGGTTTTGGCTGAGAATGGACATCTCCTGAAGACAAAGACATGACTACATTGTTCATCTCTGGGTCCCCAAGAGGTTGAACATACAGTTTAATGCTTCATCAGTTTCATGGCAAATGTTCAATTATTATTTGTTGAATAAGCAAATTCAGATAAAAGGCAAAGTACAGGGTAGGGCAAATAGAAGAAGAACTACCTGAAAGAATTATACTAGAGATAAATTGGACAGACTTCATTACTGGTAGTCAAAGGAAAGTGACTGCTATAGTTGGGATGCTAAATGTCCTCTAAAGGCCCACGTCTTAAAAGCTTGGTCCCAGGTGTGTTATTGGGAGGTGGCAGAAACTTTGAAAGGTGGAGCCTAGTGGGAGATTCTTAGGAAATTGGGAACTGTCCCCAAAGGGGATTATGGGACCCTGAACTTTTATTCTTTTTCTCTTTGTTCCCTGGCTGTTATCATGAGGGATTTTGCTCTGCCATACACTTCTGCCATGATGTGCTGCCTTGCTCCAGGCTCAAAGCCATGGAGCCAACCAATCATGGACTATAGCCTCTAAAACTCTGAGCCAAAATAAATATTTTCTCTGTATAAGCTGATCATCTTAGATATTTTGTTATAGTAACCAAAATCTTACTAACATTAAAATAAATCAGATGATGAGTTTGCAGTTGTGCAATAGAGAGAGAGAGAGAGAGAGAGAGAGAGAGAGAGAGAGAAAGTCTAGTGATGATATTAACAGAAAAAGAGAAGTTGGTAGAATAAAATGGATGCAGTTACAAAGTGATATTTGGCTCTGAAATTGAGTATGAAGTAGTCCTGGTAGGTCCATGTGAAGGTGTTTAGTAGGCATATAGAAGTTGGGAAAAGATCAGAGACAAAAATTTAGATTTTTGGATTCATTTGCATAGTGATGATGATGCATTGAGACTGAATTAGGTCAGAAAAGGGGAGAAGAGAACTTATAAAATGTGCAGATTTTAGTGCAAACATCCTTGTGGACAAGGGACCCTGCTGGGACAAGTGACATGTAACAGCTGAAGAGCAAGGTCTGGGGCTTATGGGGTGAAAGGTGGTTTACACTGACAATTGGAAGTATGTTATCTAGATTAGAATAATTACAATATTGCCATATGGTGCTCTTTGACCTGCCCCAAACATCTTTCAGTAGGAGGTCTGTGTCCAAAGGAGATACAAGCAATTGCTTTATTCCCTTCCCTTTGGATCTACAAAGGGTTCAGAGTAAGGACTGGCTAACATTAGTGACAGACTTTCATGGAGCTGATAATGTAAATAAGTTTGGGAGGAGAATGCGTTTTAAAGATACTAAGCATTAGGTAAGTAATAGAATATCCAAAGCTATGTTTGTTGATCCCTTCCTAAGGATTAGATAGCAAACTAATCACTTAATATTTGCTATCATATTAGTTCTCACAAAATCTGCATAAAGGAAGCACAGTTGTTATCCCTACTGCATAGATGAAAAACTGTTGACTCAGAGAGGTTATAGGACTTTTCCAGCTGGTAAATTATGAAGCTGGGGTTCATCCCCAGAATTTCCTGGTCCCAAAGTCCAACATGATATCCCACTTCTTTGCTGTTTAATCATTAGTTTTAGTATTTATTGGTAGATTTCTTCCTTATCTATCCCAAACTTGAGAACATTAATTGAACAAGTCAGACAAACTTTATTTGCAGTAATAAAAGTTGACACAGTTGCTCCGAAGTTGTGTGTGTGATCAAAACTAACTCTGGTTCTTCTATTAGACTTCCCATATTACACATTGCCTGAAGAACTACTACAGCTTACACCAAGTCAACCACCCAGATCCTCAGGGTCTCTTTAACCACAGGGTTTCCAGGTGGTTAAAATAGAAATAGTATTTGGAATTCTCTCCTCCCTACCTCCAGCCTTAATCTATAGGCATACCCTCTTCAGTGTGGATATCTGTTCCTGGAAATGATCACATTAACTACATTGGTGCTATGTGTAATGATGGCAGTATGGTACACTACGGATGTGCTGCTGAAGTCAATCTTAGAAATGGTCCTTCTTTCTCTTCAAGCCTTCTGATTTTTTGATGTGATATGCCTCTGGTCATAGATTTCTTCATATCTTTCTGTTGTATATATAGGGAGGCTTATGCTTCCCTTCAACAGGTCAAAAGATTTCTACCAGGCAACAACAAACTGCTGATCTGAGTGTCTTAGACCATCTCCACAAAAGCATTTGGAGTTGTTGCAGTGAAGCCTGCTTGTTCCATCTAGCATCTTCTGCCATCTTTTGTAGCATCCCCAACACTGTGGCTCACACACCTTTTGTCAGTAATCTTGAACCAAAGAGATTGCAGATGCACAAGTACTGATAGAAAGAGGGCCTTGGAGGAGTGTGTAAACAGTCTGGGAAGGGCTACTCAAATGACTCTTAGTCTTAATTGGCTGAGAACCAAGTATAAATTAGCTGTATGGTCCACTGCTGCAATGGACTTACATCTATATATGCATATAAAATATTTCTGAGATCTTCAGTCCCTTAATGAACTAGCCCCCAGCTGGAGCAGTTCTAAATGAATTCTAGATGAGTGCCTCTTTGACTTCATACCCAGGAAATGTATAGTGATGCAAGGTGGCTCTTTCTTTAGTCCATCAATAATTTATTAATGGGCACTTTGGGCTAAGCATGATGTTCCTTAGTGTTTCAAAAAATGACTTCGTTTTTGGTTAGCTCTGCAGTTCTCCCCAGTTCTCTCTGTGGCAATCATTACCTTTTCTGTGCTTGAGTTGTCCCCAAAATGCTTTACTTTGTTTTACCCTACTGAATTATAAGCTTATTGAGGGGAAGACTAATGTCTGATTCATCATTATCTCCTCTACAGTGCCTGATGTTTTCCTTTTTAAAAATATTTTTAGTTATAGATGAACACAATACCCTTGCTTTTTTTATTTTTTTATGTAGTGCTGAAGATGGAACCCAGTGCTTCACATGTGCTAGGCAAACGCTCTACCACTGAGCCACAACCACAGCCCGCCTGATGGTTTCTTGTAAAAAGAATACATAATACTTAAATATTGAGTAAACACATGACAATAAGAGACAAGGAAGAGAAGAAGGAGTTGAAAGGAGCCCAAAGCTGCTTTTGCTGAACTTTGACAACCTTCATCAAAGAAAAAAAGGAAAAAAACAACAACCTAAACTTAGTCGTTACTAAGTGGAACTGGACCTGTGAGAAGGGATCTGTGATTAGCTGGTGGCTCGCTCTTACTCTTTTTCTTTTGTGGTGCTGGGGACTGAATCCAGGGCTCTCCACATAGCATTCACTCTGCCAACCAAGATACACCAAGCCTTAGCCAGTGGCTCTGTAAGTGATTTTTTTTTTAAGGGAAGTAACTTTATTATTACTACTGTGAAACATTGATGTTCTCATCAGGGACTCCATCTATTACTTCCTTTAGGTAGTTACTTTCTCTGTTTTTACCCTTAACAGGTATAAGTGTCTTTGGATAAAATGACAGCAAAGGGATGTATTTTCTTACTCTTTGGTGCAAATAAGACATTTGATATTTCTCTATAGCTAGCCCATTTATCCAAGTTTTCATCTTAATTTATGATTTTATTAAATGCCTCATCCTGTGATAATTGAAGCTTCTGTGTCCAATATGATGGCTCCTCAACAGCATAGTTGTATATAACTATTCTTGAGGCCTAATTTAGATATATGAAAAATTCAAGAGGTTGGTCAGGAGGCATGAGGTTGAATCCAGTGTCTATCAGATACATAAATCTTTTCTGTGTGTGTCACTCCATTTGTTCACAAGCATTCTTTTTCTTGATGAATGGCAACCAGATTTATCAGGAAGATAGATAACACTGGCTCCCTCTCAAATGATTGCATGATGTCCTCACGTACTGATTGGAACTACACATTGCACACCAGCCTGTCATTTTGAGAGACCCTAGGGTAATTGTGAGATATGCTTGAAGCTCAGATCATTGTCTACAGCGGTAACTTGCAATTTCCTTGGCAGAAGCTCTGCAAATCTGCAAAATACAGCAAAGGATGATGTTTCCTATCTCATATTTGAATAGTGTGCTTTGCTGCTTAAATCTTATGCCCAGTACATGTTTCTGTGTAGGTCAATCGGCACAAGACATTCTACCCTCTTTTCCCCTACATTTTGGGAACAGATGCAGAGTGACTAATGCATAAAACAAAGGATTAGAAATGTCTGGAACCATCTCACAATATTTTAAAATAAATACTTTGCCCAGCATCTTAACAGTTAAAAGAATCCCCCAAGTAGTATTTTATTACTTTGTGGGAGATTATTATTCCAAAAAACAATTTCTATTTCTATATGTGTAAATTCTGGAGCAAAAAAAGATACCTCTATATTGCCCACCCTTTTGTCTGCATGAAGGGCCAGTTCTCTGATGCTATATTCAGAACCTTTGTACTTTATTTTTTGTAACCCTTGAATTATACTCCCATTTGGAATTAACATTTTGGAAGTGAAGAAAATTAAATGTGCCACATGAGATTGCACTCTTGCTGTATCCAGCTGAAATTTTTAGATATCAATGTTCCCTTTAGTAGCTTATTCTTTCATTTACTTATTTATTTACTCATTCATTAGCTGATTCATTCTAACAATAATTTATTTGACAAAGACTTATGGAGTGCTTTCTCTGTACCTGGCACTGAACTAAAACTGAAGATGCAGTGGTGATCTAGCAAGAAATGTATTATTGCTCTATGAGATGACAAACCCAAATATTGGGTGCACATTGAGGATATTTAATAAAAGGAATAACATGCCTGAATAGGTTTGGTATAGTCAAAGGGACTTTGGGGCGAGATAAGCTTTGTGTGATCTGCTGCTGGTGACCTAACCTCTTAGAGACTCTTATTTTCTCCACAATACCAGCAGTTTAGGATTGTTATAGGAATTAAAAGAGATGGTGTATGTGAAATTGTCTGGCAGTTAGGGTCAGTTCTACTTGTTAATCTTGTTAATTTGTTTGGCCACAGGCATGGTTTTATTTTAAGAAACTTGTGTCAGTCAGATTTTATAAAATCTTACTCTTTCGGAAATGTTTCTATTAATTGTCAGTCTTTCTTCCATTCCAGTTTCATTCCACCTGGAGCACTTGAATAACTTTTTTGCAGTACTGGGCTCAAAGAGGCTGGTTTTTGCATCCAGTTTATTTCTCTGGGGTGCATCAAAATCAAAAGATCCCTGCTAGTATGCAGAACTCAAGTGCCTCGAGAAATGAACCAGAATGAACTACATTATGTTCCCAACCCATTGCTTGTTCTGACATGTCAACTTTTTGAGATATCAATTTCTTGGGCTATTCTGAAGGTATCACTCTTGCTCCTGCAATTAAATTCAACAACCATTAATTAATTGAGCATCTTTCAGATGGCATTCCTCATACTACTTACTGGGGGATACCAATATGAATGGAAATCATGAATATCTTACAAATCACTCAAAAGACAAGAAAAAAGTGGTCTTCAGAGCACACCTGCAATCCCCAGCTTTCACCTCAAGTTCTCCGTTAAAACAATTCAATTGTTCTCTTTGAGTTGAATCTTTCCATTCATTATGTGGTCTTTGCCCTTCTTTCTTTTGATTGCTTTCCATCTGCAGATGACACTGGTCCAATTCATTTCAACCAACTTATATGACATGTCTGGATTTAGTTGTGAAAATGCTTTCTATAAACAATTGCCACACCAAAGTGACACGACGGAATCACTATAAAATAATGTGAGATATTCTGAATGAACTAGCCTGTTCATTTACTTTCCTCCATTCATCATTCTTTGAAAGGTGTAGCTACCTTCCAAGTTAGGGTGTGAGTTTTAAAATTAACTAATTATCCATCTCCAAGGACAAATGTGATTAGAGTTCCCAGTGTCCCTTTTGCTTTCTCTTACTCCCATCCTAGCAGGGAGAATAGGCCCTCAGAAAAGGGACCAGTAACAACACTGCCAGCATGAATGAATAACCTGGTCCCCTTCCATCTACTCCTCACACAGAGCCATAGGTATGCACTGAAATCAGAGGGCGTGGGGAGCAGGGATGGAGTTAAGCCTAAATATAATGATGCCCATTACTTATTGAACACTTGCTATCTGCCAAGCAGTTTCAGAACATTATCTCTAATCCTTACATCTACTTTGCAGACTGGATATTTTTATTCGTAATATATACCTGAAAATATCCTCAGAGAGGCAAAGTGATTTATTCCTGACTTTGCATATGACTTTTGGAAAATGGGTGTCCTATGCAGGAGATAAAAAATTAATAATTGTTGGCCTACAAATTCACTCTTCCTTGACTAAGAGATAAGAAACATTATATATATATGTATATATACATATATATATATAGCAAATATCATCAGAAAGATACCAACACATATAACTTAACTTGTGTAACAGGCATCATACAGACACAATATGACATGGTTAAATAGACAGTAGGGAAAGAACTGTAGGAGCATTGGGTAGACCTGTTTTTTGTTTGCTTTTTTGCCATAGCTATTACTAAAATAGTGCATGTATATTTACTGGAACCAACTGTTTGATAGGCAGCTATATTTTGGTTTTCCTCATTTGCCACTCTATTTAAAGAACTAGAATCAGGTTGGGTACAGTAGCATGCACCTGTAATCTCAGTTACTAAGGAGGCAGAGGTAGGACAAGCACAAGTTTAAGTCCAGCCTCAGCAAATTAGTGAGACATGTCTTAAAAGAGAGAGAGAGAGAGAGAGAGAGAGAGAGAGAGAGAGAGAGAGAGAGAGAGAAACAGTCAATATTCTCTTGGCTCTGCCTCATGCTAATGAGATCACAGTTTACAAACACATACAGAGAGTTGGATTTAATCAATATTTTAGTCAGCTTTTGTGTCACTGTGACCACCATACTCCACAAGAACAATTTAGAAGAGGAAAAGTGTATTTGGGACTCATGGTTTCAGAGGTCTCAGTTCACAAGTGGCTGACTCCATTGCTCTGGGTCCAAGGAGAGCCAGACATCATGGAGGAAGGGCCCAATGGGGGAAAACTGCTCAGCTCATGGCAGGGTCAGGAAGTAGAGAGAGAGAGACAAGAGGGGGAAAGGGGCTGTGGGGAAGATGCACCCTTCTAGGACACAGCCCCTATGGCCCACCTTCAGCCATGCCCCATCTACCTACAATTACCACCATCGGTCCATTTAAACTAGGAAGAACTGATTAGGTTAAAGCTCTCATGATAAAATCTTTTCACTTCTGAATATTCCTGCATTAGCACAGGAACTTTTGGGGGACTCCTCATATCCAAACCATAACAATCAACTTCGTGGTCAAACTACACACTACACTCCTAACCTTGACCATTTGTTTCAGAAATGCTTCCTTGTATTAAAGAGGAACTTGATACATGACTTCGCATCAGTACTACAGAAATGGGTGCAGACGTACACACATTCCAAAACTACTAATATAGTCAGGAGTGTTGATTTACACCTGAAGAGCAGTGCTTTTTCCATGGCAGCTAATTTTTGATTTTTAAAAATGAGATCTCAATTCTTGCCATCTTTCCCCCCCACATTATGCATCATCATTCATATATCAGAGAGACCATTCGGCTTTTGGATTTTTGGGATTGGCTGATCTCACTTAGCATAAGAGTTTCCAACATCATCCATTTACCTACAAATACCATAATAGCTAGCATAGAGGGAAGGGAGGGGTGGGGGTGCGTGGGGGGTAAAATTAATAACAATGTGTGACAGATACCATTGCCCTGTGTACATGCATGAATGCACAGATGGTGTGACTCTACTTTGTGTACAACCAGTGAAACAATAGCTGTACTCCATTTGTGTTCAATGAATCAATAAGTAAATAAAAGAAAAAAAAAATGAGATCTCAAAATGATAGCTCACTTGAAAGAAGCTTGTATCCTGTAGACTTCCATGCAGAGGCACCGTGGTGATCCAAAGAGCTTTTGCTTTCATTTGTATTTTATGAGAGTAGATTTTAAGAGTAGATTTTCAGTGAGAGATTGAGAGAAATAAAAATAACTAGACAAAACGTTTGCCATTACTTCAGACCTTTCACTGGATCCGAGGCTAGGGTGGGTGACCTGGGAGGGCCTCTTTCTCCAACTCTAAGGTCATCCTAGTCTCACCTAAATTCTTTCTTGTAAGGCTTTACATTAACAAGAAAGATCGCTGTTTGCTGCCTTCATCTTTTGTTTCTTACATAGCAAATTACTTCCTGGGATGTCTTTGAAGACTTGGCAGCTACATCTTATCTTTATTTTGTCATCAGTCACAGGATCTCTTTAAAAGAAGACAACTTCATTTTATAGGTAGGGCAGCAGAGGCCACCTGAGGTTAAATGGATTGTCCAAATCATAAGTGAACTACCTAGGACCAAAGAGTGCACATAGCATCAGGCATAGTTTGGGAAATAAAAGACAGTGCTCAAGAATCTATGATTTTTAAGTCATTTTTTTTTTATTGGCAGGATCTTGAATCTGAGTGTGTGCTTGCATGTGATTACTTGAGTGCAAAGATTATATCAAATCTAGCTCTGTATCTCAACTTCCTAGCACCATGCTAAATGCCACACAGACACTTCATATATCCACATGGAATGAATAGAAGGGTTCCAGGTAAGGAGCATCCCTGCAAAAGATGTGGTGGCATTTCCATTTTTGACCATTGGGACACTGATTTTTTTTCAGTTCCCCATACTGTTGCCCTGTCTCATTCACCAAATCCTGAAAGTTCCCCCAATGATTTTGGAAATAGAACAAAATTTCAATCTTTGGAAACATTTCATAATTTCCTTATGCCTCTACTGGGGTCTAACAACAATGAATACAAACCACTTTTACCAGTGTTATGAACACTAATATTGTTTATTAAGTGTTCACTAAGAGCTACATAATGTGCCAGAGGATTAAAATGCATCATAATGTTTAACCTGCACAACACACCTGGGAGGCAGATCTTCTTATTGCCATCTTAGTCTGGCCAAAGTCACATAGCTGGCCAGGAAGAGCTCGACAGGGCTGATGACTGTGGTGAGGACTTGATGCTTCACCTCCATAAACAAAAGTTATTAGACAATGGCAAAATGCAGGAGTGCTTGGGGGTACGTAACACTGAGTGCACAGCAGCTTTATATAAGTTTATGAGATCAATTCCCTTTCTGAGAGCAAGGACAGTCAGCATAAATGCTATCTCTGCTTTATGGGGCAGGACATGCAAGAGTATGTTTAGGTGTGAGGATGTGAGAAATGATTGCATGATTCCAAAATTAAGATTGTCCTTTTGAGAATGAACTATTCAATGTTCAGCTATGGGAGTGTATGAAAAATAGGGGCAAGGAAACAGAAGCTAAGACACATCAATTTCACAACTTACCTGAAATACGTCTTGAGGTGCCAGAGGTCTGAATATTGCAAAGAGCAGGATGGAGCATTCTTCCTTGCTCTTCCCCTAAGAGAAATCTGTTGCTGTCTGTTATTCAGCCTTTGGCTGAATGTGCCATCCCACAGTGTTTCAGCGGAGAGCTGCCAGGAGAGAATAATAACACTAGCAGTGCTATCTGCTGACGTGAAGGACAGGAATACGCTGCAGCCTGGGCTTGGCTTCCTGCCTCTTCTGAAGGCTCACTGACAGCCTCCCAGAGACACACTGGCCTGCTTACTCCAGCACTATTTAAGTCTCTCTGAATGGTGTATTGCTTTGTTTCCTTCAAGACTTTCAACTTTTAAATCTCACCTCTCCTGTGTTTGAGTCTCTGAGACAAAAAGAACAAGGACTAACTAACACCTATCAGGGTGGTTAACCTGAGGTCTGAGGACCCAACAAGAACAGGCTGCAGGCCAATCTCTAAACAACCCCCTGACTCCACAGGAGGGGAGAGACTCAGGTCATCTCGAATTCTTGAGGTTCCATGTGGATTAAAAAGTGGATATTCCCAAAGAGAGCTAGCAAAGCAGTTCTTCATGATTAACTGTTTATGATAATAAAGGATCATTTTGGCACAAAATGATATAATGCAATATAACTAGAAAACAGAATATTCACAGTGTTTGTTAAAATTTCAGACTGTTTCAGATGGCCTCAGCAAATCACAGGCCACAGGTTTAAGGTAGTCTGGCGAAGGTTTGATGTCTCTCAGTTTTCAGAGTGAGTCTCTCTGAGTGTACATGTAGTCACATTTCAAAAAGAAGTTTTGTAGTAAAGACTTGAGGTTTCTGGAGGTGTGAGTCACCAGGTGTGGCTCACCTGCTTCACCTTTTACTCAGCTCTTCCAGAGAACCTCTGTCCTGGCATTAACACATGCTTTGTGTCAATTTCTTAGGTCTCATCAGTCCCTTAAAGAAAGATTGATAGTTACTTGTCTCAAAAATAATTTAACCTATAAGACCCAGACTAATAAACAGAACTCTTCATTTATGAAATTCAGAGTATTATTCTTTTAAATTATAAAATCTCTTAGTTTGAAATTTAAATTGATTGAGTAAAATTACTTGCTTTTTAAACAAATGTAATAATTTCAAAATCCTTCTCACTTCCTTTATGTATGTGCTCTTATCCCTCGTCTAGAATATATAAGGTTGAAAATAAGACGTGGCTCATACTGAATGGGAAGTGGATTAAAGCCTGCTCTGCTACTCTGCTGCTGTGTGACCCTGTGGAAATGATGTCCCTCTCTGAGTCTCAGTTTCTGTATCTTTAAGATGGCTTGCAATTTAAATTGGAATGGTTAATGTCCATTTCTCAAGGCTTTTTTGCTTTAGAAAACTGATTTTTCTTACTATCTTTCTTTCCCTCCTGCCAAACTCGTCCCATAATATTTTAATTCCTGACCTCCAAAGGTATTGTCATGGTGTACCGATCCTCTCTTAGAAAGAAAGGAAAGAAAACAAAACATTTGCCTGCTTTAACAACCAAAACCGGCACTTAATAGGACTAGATTTAGATTTATTTTTTCTTAACCTGGTAGCAATTGAATGTTTATTTAATTGTCATGGTGAGTAGTGCATGCCAAGTAAACTCAAATTACTATAAAAACTTAAAAATAAATTTATTTAAAAAAATTTTTTTTTGTTTTAATTTTTTGGCTCAGCTAAGTGCCCATCTATCAGATCTGCACCGATACTTTGGGGCACTAGATGGCGGTATAAGTGCATCACATAATGAACATTTCCTTGATTGGTCCAGCAGTAAAATACTGATGATGATTGAGGCCAGAACAGGTTAATGCATTAGTTAAGGAAACAAAGTCAAATATAATCAGGTGTTGGAGTGTTAGCTAATACTCTGAATGTGTTTGGCAACCCAATGCTTATTGAAAGAAAAGATTGTTAAAACAGAAATTAACTTATCCTACTTTTGAGTCTATCTTCAAGCTAACTCTGGAGACAAGAGTGGGCCATGAACACCGGTATCCCATCCAGTAAATGCATGCAATTCATGCATTCCCCTCCATTTTTGTTTTTTTATTTTTTAAATAGCAATTGTTTGGGGTGGAGTATGCCTCACATATATTATTCATTGATGAAGTAGTATATTCTCATCAGGAATGTGAGCCCTAAGACACTGGTGTTTTAAAGGGGAAATGGCCGACTTACTGTAAGCTGTTGGCTGGACCATTATTGACTGGCAGGCTCAACTGGAAGCACTTTGTTAGAGGATTAGGTTGCCCTGGAAATGCCTTCCTGAAACTCTAATGATGCACTTAAGGAAGCCCTCTGGGACAAGAGTAAAATGTCTCTTAGCAGGCATGCCTTCCACCAGAGTGCTCTTGGGATAAATTGGGAGGGGGTAGGGGCACGTCCAAAGAGATGCTCACTCAGTACGGAAACAGCCCAGAAAGGGTTGCAGGTAGCAATTTCTTACAGGTAAGTCAAGAGATAATGACTTACTCTTATAAACTGTGGGCTTTTTCTATAGGTGTCAGTGCTTTATTATTCGTTTTGAAAAGACATCATTAATTCCTGTATGGTTTTGTTTTCCTGGTTTTTCTTCGCTGGAGTGGCGGTGGCAGACGGATGCAGAAAAAATAAAGGAGGGCATTTGGGTGAATATGATTTTAATCACAGGACTAAAAACACTGTGGCTTGAACATTGGGTCATTCGGTGGGATATTTTTTTCTTCAGCGCTATATTGGGGAAACGTGCACTTCAGCAGAAATTCAGTGCATGTGAAAATGATTTGAAGATTTTTTTCAAATGAAAATCACTTGTGTCAATCTCATTTCGGAGTGGAGGGTTATTGCTGTGTGAGTCTGTGGTGGTGGGTGTTGAGGGTGTTGGTGGGGGTAAGGACAAGAAATAAACGGCAGCACTTAATAGGCCTTGGAAACTCCAGACTCCAGGACAGGACCCGGAGGGAAGTGGCTGCGCATCGCGGCGTCCCCGCCCCAAGCCCGGAGCTGAGCGCCTGGAAGTCGCGTGCCCACCGCCGAGCGCGGCGTCCCCTTCAGTCCTGGCAACCTGTCACCGAGGAGGACGTGACTCGGAGCTGCCTCCGCTTTCTCTAAGCCATATTCCTTTAAGATGATGTAATAGTCATTTCCCTGGATGGTTTCTTGCCTGCACTGCTGAAACAACAGCATCCGAACTGCGCTGGGAACTGTGGAACCACCCAGCTCCGTCGCCAGAGAAGCCGGAACCGCGAGCCCCCCGCCGGCCTCTCGGCGCTGCGGCGGCCTCCGGCTCCCACCGGTGCGAACATGCGAGTCCGTTTGCCCTTGCCGGCAGGTGGGCGGGCTACCTGGGACCCCAGCCCGGCACATCTGTCCGTCTTTCTGCTTCTGAGCTTTCTGAAAAGCTTCTAAGTCCCGGTACCTCTTGCAACTCTCCTCTGTTTTAAGGATCCTTTTTCTTTTCTTTCTTTCTTTTTTTTTTTTCCTGGAGAAGCTTTGGTTGCATATTTTCAGTGTTTTACTTCTTCAATCCAACCTCTTCTCGTCATCGTTGAACTTTTTTGTGACTTGTTTTAACTTGAGATCGAGAGTGAATACACATACCTGCATATATATACAATTACACATATATACATATATATAATACATATATATATAATATATAATTATTCTTTTCCAAGAGCACATCTCTCTGGCACTTTTCATTGATACCTCTGTCCTTTACCTGTTTGGAATTTGACAAGCTCCAGACTCAGTGTGGCTGTGGATTCTGATTGCTTTGCAAATGATTATTTCTTCACAAGAACTGGGTCTCCAGCATTCACTAAGGTAAGCTCCAAGACTTACTGCTTTTCCTGTCCTGCTGAAAGAAGATCCCCTTTTAGAAGTTGAAAATTGCATATTCCTTTCTAATGCAGAAATCCCAATGGGATTGTTTTTTAATACTAATTGCTGGAGACAGAAGCTTATAGATAAACATATAGACACAAAATAGCATGAGAGAAGCTACAATTTAGTTGAGAAATGGCTGAAATCAGTAGTACCAGGGCTGCTTATGTAAAATAATCTCTCCCTCCCTCTTTTACCCCCTCCCTCCCCCTCTCTTTCCTCTCTCCAGAGGTCTCTCTTTTTCTGACTCATTCTGGGTTTGAGGACATAATTTTGTCTCTTTTCCTTCAGACGGACCTCTGACTACCTGGGAACTTGGCCTGCTTTGGCTACTGGGCTTGATGGAAGATCTGATGTAGATGAGTTGATTATATTCCATGAAGTGATAGCTCAACACCAGCGAGGGTTCAAAGTACTTTTTCAGCATCACTTCACCTGTGGACTCTTCTAAATAGAATTTTGCTTTACTGGGGCAAAAAAATCTGGGGTAAGAGGAGATCATTTTTAACCAGTTAGCATCCTTTTCCCTTCCTTACAAGTGAATGCAAAGGATAAGGCTGTGACTCCATTGGACTGCACCTTTAAATTAAAATAGCAAAAGAAGAAAGGGACAATGGCTCTGAGTGGAAACTGTAGTCGTTATTATCCTCGAGAACAAGGGGCTGCAGTTCCCAACTCCTTCCCTGAAGTCATAGAGCTGAATGTGGGGGGTCAAGTTTATTTTACTCGCCATTCCACATTAATAAGCATCCCTCATTCCCTCCTGTGGAAAATGTTTTCCCCAAAGAGAGACACAGCTAATGATCTGGCCAAGGACTCCAAGGGAAGGTTTTTCATTGACAGAGATGGATTCTTGTTCCGTTATATTCTGGACTATCTCAGGGATAGGCAGGTAGTCCTGCCTGATCATTTCCCAGAAAGAGGAAGACTGAAAAGAGAGGCTGAGTACTTCCAGCTTCCAGACTTGGTCAAACTCCTGACCCCAGATGAAATCAAGCAAAGCCCGGATGAATTCTGCCACAGTGATTTTGAAGATGCCTCCCAAGGAAGTGACACGAGAATCTGCCCCCCTTCCTCTATGCTCCCTGCTGACCGCAAGTGGGGGTTCATCACTGTGGGTTACAGGGGATCCTGCACCTTGGGCAGGGAGGGGCAGGCAGATGCCAAGTTTCGGAGAGTTCCCCGGATTTTGGTGTGTGGAAGGATTTCCTTGGCAAAGGAAGTCTTTGGAGAAACTTTGAATGAAAGCAGAGACCCTGACCGAGCCCCAGAAAGATACACCTCCAGATTTTATCTCAAATTCAAACATCTGGAAAGGGCTTTTGATATGTTGTCAGAGTGTGGATTCCACATGGTGGCCTGTAACTCATCAGTGACAGCATCTTTTGTCAACCAATACACAGATGACAAGATCTGGTCAAGCTACACTGAATACGTCTTCTACCGTAAGTACAAGGGGTTCTATTCATTTTTTTTTGTGTGTGTGTGTATATATATCATTTCTCTTCAAAGATATACATGGTCTG
Source organism: Glaucomys volans (assembly GCA_020662805.1). Classification (NCBI taxonomy): domain Eukaryota; kingdom Metazoa; phylum Chordata; class Mammalia; order Rodentia; family Sciuridae; genus Glaucomys; species Glaucomys volans. The sequence continues at coordinate 73,500 of JAJEJO010052564.1, forward strand.
CATGTTCTGTCAGTATCTAAGCACTATAGTTTGGGATTGCTGTAATTCTTGAACTATAGCTAGAGTACTAGAGGTTACAATTCAGCTTTCATGGCTTACTTAAGGCAACCTCTATCTATTTTTCCAATAAGTTCACAAAATAGTCACAGTCCTCAAAAATCACAAGATACAGATATTGGCATCGGCAATATGTGGAATGAAAATGAGCATTTTTGTCTTTTTGCCAGATATCAAATTATGAAGTTAAATCTGACGATTCCAACTTGGCCATTGGTCCATTGGGAGTTTAGTAAAGTCAGTGTGAAAGAAGTACTGCTGTCTCCTCTTTGAGGTGAACTTTGGGGTTCATTAAACTGGTTGGTAAAGACTTTCTTACTTTCATCAGGGGCTTTCAGAACACACTGAGTGATGTGGTCTTGGCTAGATGGCAGTACAGACTGCTGAAAGTCCCCCTTTCTCCCCCCAAGTCTGAAATTGGTTTTTATGGGCTTTACAAATCTGCTATTTGATTCGTTCGCATTTTGTACTGAGACTTGAGTTGCACTGCAGACTTAATTAAGCTGAACTTCATTTAAGATCCATCTGAAAAGAACTACATCCTTGAGAATTGTCAATCACAGGCAAACACCTTCAGACAGCTGAGGTGATGGTTACTGACATAAAAAGAGATCAGAGTGGGAGAAAAGGAAATGATTAAACTGATGACTTTTAAGTAGGGATTCTTAGAGGTGGGTTCATTTGCTTAAATTACATCTTATGGTGCAGAGTGCCTTGTTTTTGGAATGGCATTATTCAAAACTATAAACTACAAACCATTGATCTCTACAGGAAGAACAATAAATCAACCTATACTGTTTTCTGCTTGGTTTAACTGCTGATTTTCAGCAGGCCTAGGAATTGAAACAAATTCCACAAAGAACAAGTTTTTCAGTGTTAACATTCAATTTTCTATATTCTCATTTGACAACAAATTCAGGATTAAAATGCCTAAATTTCTTTGAACATAAAAGTAAAACTGAATTTCTTAGACTGTTTTTGCCTACAGTTGTGTCTATTCATTTGGAAATAGTATTGGGCATCCTGATAGAGAGGCAAGGGTTATCACACATTTGTATTTTTTTTTTTTTTAGAAGGGAGCACATGTGGATTGCATAGAGAGGACAGCCTGTGTGGAAAAATTAAATCCGTTCAAGAGATACTGATGTGTAATAACGAACATTATTTGGTCCAATAACTCTATCTATGGCCTTTATCTATAATCCATATCTTCTTATATGCCAGAGCTTAGTCACCAGATACTGTTTTCTTCCTTCTAGCGTATTTCCCACTAGCATAGAGATAAGACCCTGGCTTTTCAGCCTTTTGTAAAGGAACAGCGTTATCTGTGATTCTATAGAACAAATATCTTTTCCAAACTTTTTGGGAAAATACATCTTAGAGATAGTTCAAATGCAGCTTTGTGATACCATGTTCTTCAGTTTCTAATATTTGAAAACAGCCTTTTAGGAAGCTTCTATCAAATAAGTGAAAACATATCAGTCATACCTTCCAAAAGAACCACCGTTGTAAGTTTTGTAATTACTTGCCTACATAAATGGGACACTCAATCATAAATGTATTTGCCTACTAGTTCAGTGGCATTTCTGTATTCATCAAGGGCTCATCTGCCTAACATTATGTCCTCTTTAGATTGCTCTGGAAAGACTCTGTTGTCCTGATCATATAATTGCCTCCCTCTTTGTTGGATTGCTAAGAGGTTATGGAGGCATAGTTTACTCTCCATCTTTCCATGCATAGGCTAGCACAAATGCACATACTAACAGTATATATCTTGCCAATCATATACTTCTCCTTTGTATCCAACACCCAGAGCTAAATGTTAACTCTTCTTCTGTCTTAGGACCAATAAAACCGACAGCTGGCTTTCTAGGGTGCGTAACAGCTTCCGTGCAGCTGCTTAGCCATAATTATTTAATTAGAAGCTGCCAACTGTGCCTATATAAGCATTAATTCATCAAGCTGTTGTGCACGGGTTAATGGGCTGAATCCATGGGAGGTGCTCTAAAGCAGGGAGTTGACTGCATGCAAAGATCCTTTTCACAGAGGAACTCAACATCCTCCTGAGTTGATTGGGGAGGGGGAGAACACACACACTCCTTAGATCCAAGGAATTAATTCCAAGTAATCAGTCTCTTCTAATACCCCAGGAATAATGCAAAGTCACTTTGCCTGGATCCACATCCTAGTAAACAACAAAACCCAAAAAACAAGATATTAGTGCTTTGCATATGGTATATGGTGTTTGACAGCCATGGGGAAAGACCTCTTCTTTCTCCATTTGTCTGTTTTCCATCCAAGTCTTCCATGAGGAATTTGGGAGAGAAAATCTACACATTAGTTATTAACAGGTAGAGTCTTACCTCATTTAAATTTTTATGTGCATTTAGAATTGATGGTCAGCATCTGGTAATTTTGAGTGTTTTGTTAATGTAGAGCTAAGAACAATTAAAAAGTCAGTTGATACTTGTATGTCTATATCACTCACACACCAAAATGTGATAGTGACATACTATGGATTATGATTCACCTCTCTGCAACCAAAAGAGTGCATGAGTGTTATAGGAACATAGAAAAACATCTGTCTTAGAATTGCCTCAAAATATGCCCTTTGTTTATATATAAAACAATATCAAAACACCTTTTCTCCTCTCTCACCCAATTGGTTAAATAATATCTCCTTTTTCTCCACATATTACATAGAAGGTGATATCATAAACATCAGATAATTCTTCTTGGTTCATCTCTAAATAAAAAGGGAGTTAAGTAATTTAGAAAGAGAGATCATGCTTTTGAACCAGATGCCCAATAACCATCATAGCACCAAGGAACAAAGTCACAGATGCATGGAAACAAATGAACCCCATATGTTCAGTGCCATCTTCCAATGCCTAGCAGAGTGGAAAGATTGTTCTCGGTTCAAGAGAATGATGCACATTTCCTTAAGCCTGCTCATGAGTGAGCTGCTTCAAATGAATGCCTGAAAGTACGTTGATTTAAAGGCATTTGCCTCTAATAAACGTGCCTTGATAACACGACTACAAGTAAGGCGTTTAATTCATGGGGCACTTTACAAAAATATACACTCTGAGTTCTGTGAGTTATAGGAACAGAAACCTGTTTATCATTTTTCCCACAAATGAATGCTTGTAGGTGCCTTTTAACCTTTGTGCTCTTCACTTTATTTCCTTGAATTTAGAGGGTTGTTCCCACAAAAGTCTCTAAATGGCACACACAGTATACATCTTCAGGCCTGTTGAATAAGGTAGGGATATCAGGAATTTATTTTCCACTTAGAATTCAACTATGTAACTTTGTACTGGTCTGTCCATGGTGAATAATTTACTTGATATTGATCACAAAACTTTCAATTAAAGGGTATACTTTCACAGTAAAGCAGGCAGAAGTACATCTATCTTGAAATGATTCCAGATCTTTTCCTCCCGATTACTTGAAAGATACGAGTAATAACTTCTATTGTGATTGCCATAGAGATACAATGTTGGTACACTCAAAATGAAACATCAGGGAGAGAGTAGCCAGAACTGTGAGGAAGGGGAGTCTCTGCCAGTACCAGCACCTTCATCTCCATCTTCTTTTTCTGTAGCTTTTTCATGTCCTCTCAGCTTAAGTGCTCTTTTTTGCTCCTGCTCAAGTCACTCCTGCTACCAAGTTCTTTCTCCCCATGCCATAATCACAACTTGTCAGGATGACTTCTGCTCTGTCATTCCACTTAGAATGCTTTCAAGGCTCAGGGTTACTTTCCCCAGAGATACTTGTGCCTAAGAGCACTTTTAATAGTTGTGGATCAGACAGCCTTTTAGCTGTAAAGAAGTGTTCTTAAGACTTGAGGCTTCTTAATTTATAATTTAAGAAAAAGCACAATTTAAGTACAAGGTTTCATCATGAAGTCAATCTAGACCCAAAGTTCAGGCAGTGATTGAATAGTAACCATGCAGGAATAATGATGTAATTTTTCTTATTTCTTTAAGATGCTGTGCACTGAGAATCAGGCTCAATGTGATAGTGACATAGCATGTTAGTAAAATATTTCATTATGCTGTTTTTACTTCTATGCCAAATAAGATCCATTACCAAGCTCAATCCCTTGTGGGAGGTGATTAAAACAGTTTCTTCCTGGGCCTGTGGCATCACTGAATGAATTTGGCAGAAAGAGACATGTTAGTATGTGAGCAGAAAAGGGAGAAGGTCTCAGAGTCTGCCTCCAAGTGTCCTGATAATGTTAAAAAAAAAAAGCATTTATGATTAGTAAAAGAGGACCACATATTCCTGACAGCCTAATGAGGTTTAGATCTTATCAAAGAAATTAGAAATGGAAGCAGCTGAGACTGTACCACAAAGCTCCGGAAACAAAACATCTCTGAACACCTCCAAACAGAACATGGAGAGGAATGACTGCTTATGAGAGTAACCAGGACACCACACAGGAAAAATCTATGCTGAAATTGATGGGCCATTGCTCAGCTTTTGCATTATGACTCATTGTTGCTCTTTTTCTTCTGTCTTTATTGTGGCTTTCCTTAAATTCTATGTTTCCTCAGAAGTCTGTTTATGTTTTTTATTACATAAAATCTTCAAATGTAAATAAGTGTAGAGACAGTAGTAAAATGAACTTCCATGTAATTAATATCCATAATCACAATTATCTTTATAGGACAATCTTGCTTCATCTCTATTCCTACTTACTTTCCTTCCTGTATGCACTGGATTATTTTGAAGCAAATGCCAGATATCAATCATTGAGTTCATCCGTAAATACTATAGTACATATTCTAAAATGTGATGAATTTAAAATAGCTCAATACCATTATCACATATAAAATGAATAATTCTTAGCTACCATCAAATATCTAGTCAGTGTTCAAAGTTTCCTGATTTTCTCACAATATTCTCTTAAAGCTAGTTTGTTTGAATCGAGATCCAAATGAAGCCCACCCATTACACTTGGTTGCTTTATTTGTTTATTCTCTTTCATAATTAAAAAAAATTATGTAACTTATATGCAATAAAGTGGTAAATGCATACATCCCTTTCTGCTTCTTTCCATTTCTATGCTGTTTTTGTTTGTTTTAACAATCTGCTCGTTCCAAGAATCCAGGTTTTTTTGCCATATCAACTATCCTACATTTTGTGTTTTATTGATCTGTTTCTGTAATCTCTGTGATGTCACTGATACTTTTTTTATCCCCATAAACTTTTTAGATCTAGACTAGTTTCTAGAAGCTTGATCAGATTTGGTTTCAGTATTTCTGGCAAGAAATCTTCATTGGTGTGACAAGTGCATTTTTCATTTGTGTTGGTGAATTGAAATGCTGTATGTTACAAAAACAAGGTGGAGACTTCTTTTTTATTGTTAGCTTTTACATATTCATCAGATGAATAAATAGCAATTGGGGTCTTTTCTCTCCATTGTCTAGGTTGATTCCTAGGAGAAAACAAGCAGTTCAAGGAGCCCCTACTTTTCCTTCCAGTCATTCAAGAACAATCTAGTATTCCATGGTTGTTCTCATCATTGGACAGGGCTGCCATTAGGGGTACAATGAGCCTGCCAAGATAGGCACTCTGTCCTGTTGACTGCTAGCAGGAATCATTTTGGATGGGAAAGTTCACCTTCTGCCTATTCTAATTTTACATTTGAGTATCTTTGGATTTTTTAAACATGCTGAAGTTCCAATGCATTCACCATCTGTGTTTCCCACACCTCTTCTCTCTCTGTTTCTTATCTCAGTAAATGGCATCATCAGTCACCAGCTGCCTAAAGAAGAATGAAACCTAGATGATGTCCCTGACTCCTCCTTTTCCTCAGTAACTTTCTCTAATCTTTGACAAGTCCCCCAAGTTCTCCTCCTTCCATTTCCTCAGGTTCATTCACTTCTTTGCATCCTCACTGCTGCTACTCTGGCCTAGGCCACCAGCAGTGCTTTTCTAGACTACTTCAAAGAAACTCAAATTGTCCTTTCCATCCCCTCCAGTGTGGTCGGCTTTGCATCTCTTCTCCCTGTTGCAAACATGGTAAGATTTCTCAGCTGTGAGTCTGACCCTGTCACTCCTCTGTTGAAAGTTCTTCATTGCCTTACGACTTCACAGGAGCCACTGCCCTTTGAAAGGTGACCTCTGTTTCCATCTCCAGTCTCCACTGCTGTCATCCTGCCCCTTGTATTTTAACCTCAGCTCTATTAGGTCTCTTTCAGTTCCTTGCACGGCTATGCTTCTTCATTTTTATGCATGGTGTCCCCTCTGCTTTGAATAACTAAATAACTTCATGTCCTGACCAAAGCATTTTTTTGGAAGCCTTTCCTACGGTACTGAAACTGGGTAGGGAACCCCTTATCTTTATCTCATAGGTCCCTACTTTCTTCCACCATTGTACAAATAATAGTTGTTATGATTATTCACCTGTCTCTCCAACTGTAAGCTTTGTGGAGGTAGAAACTGTGTCCATCAAGTCATAATAGCCCTTGGTACTTACCTATCACAAATGTAGGTACTCTAAATATTTCTCAAAAAGAAGAAGAAAAAGAAAAAGAAGGAGAAAAGCGCCTACCAAAATATTGTTATGGTTATAAATGGCCCTGTCTTAAATGCATCATGATAAAATCTCAATAGAACTAGAAAATAACAATAGTTATGCCTTTAATAATAATAATACTAATGATATTTCCTAACTTTGTCTGAGTGCTAAGTATTTTACAAACAAATTGGAATTCTCACCAAGTGTGTTCTCCTCTTAGCACCTGCACAAAGATTCTAGCTCTAGGGAACTGAGAAAAATAGTTAATCAAAAATAGCAAAAATCTCCTGTGGTCTCCTTTTAGTTGGTTCATCCAAGCAGGATCAGATTGAACTGGGTGGGACCAGTATTTAAGGAAAAACCCAGGAGGGACTGAGGATTCAGAAAAGTACTGCAAAATTGATAAAATATCCCCAGGAGGAAAAGCACTCTAGTAGAATACAAAGTGTGCTGTGATACTTGCTTCTTAATTTTCTTGTTGCTGAAGTGTTCCATTTTCTCCCTTCTTCTCTTCCCACAAATGTTAATGATCATTCCGAAAGCTGGAGACAGCATAATATGGTGGTTAAGAGCCTGGATTTCTGAGTCCAGATTAAAGTATGCTACTTGCCCAATAAAAGAATGCTATAGGTTGACTCCCTGCTCTGCTGCCTACCAACTACACATTCATTAGCAAATTACCTTCTTTCCTTACCTGTAAAATGGAGGTAAGAACAATAGTACTTATAATGTTGTGAGATTCAAATAAGTAGATATAAAGTACTTAAAATAGTGCCTAGCACCCAGAGCTTCAGGAATGTCATTAAGTACATCAGTTCTGGAACACTGGCAAGCATCAGTTACAGGCACTTCCTTGAAGTAACTTATCTGATTCTTTCTGATATTCCTCTTGTCTCTTTGTCTAGTCTGTTAATCTATGTATGTTAAGACAAACAAAAAACATCTAAAAGTTTACTCAATAAAAGGAAATTTGTCTACTTATTTATTTTGGTACTGAGGATTGAAACCAGGGATGCTTTACCACTGAGTCACATCCCCAGTCCTTTATATTTTTATTTTGAGACAGGGTCTCACTGAGTTTCTTAGGGCTTTGCTAAATTGCTGAGGCTGGTCTCAAACTTGCAATCCTCCTGTCTCAGCCTCCCAAATTGCTGGGATTACAGGTGTGCACCACTGTGCCCAGCTCTGGCTATTTATCTTAGTTGAATAGGAATAAACATAAAAGTAGACCCCTCAAAAGGCTTCGAATTAAATGCTACCCCATACCACATAAATTCTTAAGATTACTATGTCAATTTGAAAATACACGTTAGTAATTTTAAAAGAATGGAAAATAAAGGCTTTACAGTCTAGTAACTCTACTTAACCATTCCAAAATGGAATTTGTCAACAATGGACTTCTCTCTGCTTAGAGTTCAACCTATGGCTTTTCAGAACCTTGTATAATATATGGTAGAATTGAAAATTTAAAATGCAATTTAAATTATAAATTCAGTCACTGCAGAATTAGAATAATAACCTTTTATGAATCTAAGCCTAGAGACTATTCTTTATGGTGACAGAAAAATGGTTATTGAGTATGCCACTGAAATAGGATCATTTAAATTGCTCCAGAAATGAAAACAAGATGTTTCGCTCCATACTGCACATAGCTGTCCATTGTGGCATTGAAAGGAAATACGATTGTTAGTGGGGCAATTATCATGTGACCCATTCAAAAGCTACCCCATGTGAAGAAATTCATACTTTTATACTTTTATTCATCAGCCTCATTCTGAAGCACAAAGTTGTAATAATTTCTCCAGCCCAACTTATAGCAAACTTTTATTCTTATATAATCTTTAAATCTGATATAATGTGATTATGAACTAGTTACACTGAAAAATTAGAAGGCAACCCATTTTATATAATTTGGTGGCAAACTTAAGAGACTCTCAGGCTGTTGTATATTGAGATTCATATAATCCTGACTATAATAACACTGCTAGGCAAGTAAATAGAGAACTAAACTCTGGTAACAGTGTTATGGTTTAGATATGGTGTCACCCCAAAGCTCATGTGGTAGGAAATGCATGAAGGTTTGTAGGTAAAGTGATAAGGTTATGAGAGCCTTAACCTAATCAGAACATTAATTCTCTGATAGGGATTAACTGGGTGGTAACTGGTAGGGTAGGGTGTGGCTGGAGGTGGTGGGTTGTTGGGGATGTGCTTTTGGGGTTAATATTTTGTCCCTGTGAGTGGAGTAATCTCTCTCTGCTTTCCACCTGCTTTCCTTTGCCACACCCTTCTGCCATGATGTTCTGCCTCACCTCAGTCCTGAGGAATGGAGTTTGCCATCAATGGACTAAGAAATCTGAAATTGTGAGCCCCAAATAAACATTTCCTACTCTAAAACTGTGCTCATCAGGTCTTTTGGTCCTAGCAGCAGAAAGCTGATTAAAAAGTAAAGTTATTTTATTTTGTTTTTTTGTTATAGGAACATGAAAGGTCAGAGACATTCTAGTGATTAGGACAAAAGAAATGGGGCACATGGATGTTAGATTGTGGCAAAGGCATGGAATTAAAACCAAAGGAATATTCTTGACTTGAAGAAGTGTTGCAAGAGTTCTGAAAATACCCCAGGCAGAAGAGCGGACCTATGATGTGGAGCATATGGAGCGGTGGCCAGGCATCACTACTCATTTTCTTACAGCTTAAGCATTTGGTTACATTGGTTGAAGACATTTTCCCGGGAGTATGTATCTGCAAATATGCACTGTAATGCAGGTGAAAATAGGATTCAGTTTATGAAATTGCTTTCCAGTCAATTAGGTGAAATATCTTTTCTTCCCCTCTTATACAGAGGGATACCTGTGTGGTTCAATTTTGTCAAGCTGCAATAACACAAAAGGAAGACATTAATTTTTATTTGTCCAGTAAAAGCATGCCTTAGAAACTAAGCAATTTTTGTTTGGCTTTTCTGCATAGATATTCTGGTGGCAGAGAGAGGTAATGGTTGATAGTAAAATGTGTGGTACTTTCAACATTTTTAGGCCTGCTTTGGATGCTCAAAATTATTTATTTGTTTGAAAAGACTTTATTGATTCATACTTAGTGAGGATCTGTCTTATATAAAGTACCTTTTTATAGGACTGTCCACTTGAGATGGGTAGAAAATGTCAAATCTGTATGCAAAGAATCAGGATTCTGATTCATAAACTCTTCATGCTAATGATTTTCTAGTACTTCTCCACAATCTGCCAAGGAAGTGATTAACAATCTGCCCAGACTTCATTGATTGGAAACTGCAGGCACTTCAAACTTTCCTTCATCTGTACCCTTCACATATTAAAAAAATGTAGTGAAGTATAATCTTGTTTTCTGAAACATCTTGACATCCTTTCATCAGAGTGACCTTTTTCAATAGTCAGATTTAAGTCCAGCCTTAGTTACTTGTAAAGAGTTCTGCTCACCACTTTCTGACCACATAAGAGAAGGCCAGGCACTGTGACCTTGCTGTACCCTTTGTTTTTGTGTATATTAAGATCCTAGACATCCTATAGACTGACTTAGAAATATTTACTGCACCCAATATATAATTCTTTATTGCACCCACTTCTAGAAATATTTATTGCATCCAAGATTGCCTGAGGGTATTCATATAAGGTCAGTGTTCTCAGAGGGCATGTGATTTGGGGAGAAATTAGATTAATAAATGGACAATTTCAATCTAGTACGTGGGGGAGTGTAAACTGATATGAGAATAGAGAGGGAGCTCCTAATCTGAATTTGGGAGTGTCAGGAACTTAAAGTAGATTTAATAGTAATGCTTAGACAGGAGAAAATGCTGAAATCTTTAATGCATGTGTTGACTTGAAGATGCTGATTGAGGAAGTCATAAAAGTCATCTACTAAGATGGCTTTGGAAAACTTTAAGATCATTAACAATCCTGTAATTTCTTATTTAGTTGGATTTCTACCTTCCAACAATACCTAAATGAATAAATTCAATTCTCTCTTCTGTTGAAAGCATTTCCTTATAAAAGTGTATGTGCAAAGTCAGAGTCCAAATGATAGCCTTATGACTAGTCATTTATTTTATTTATTTATTTATTTATTTTGGTGCCAGGGATTGAACTTGTTTTTTTGTTTTTGTTTTTTTGTTTTTTAATTTTAAATCAAGGTCTCACTAAATTGCTTAGATCATGCCAAGTTGCTGAGGTTGGTCTTGAACTTATGATCCTCCTCTTTTGGCTTCCTGAGCCACTGGGATTACAGGTGTGCACCAACATGCCAGGCAAATCATTGATTTTAAAAGTACTTTATAATTATATCTGTAGTCTCCTTTTATAAAGACTCTCAAAATGGTATGTGTCATCATCATCATCATCATCATTATTATTTTAACTTTAAGGATTAATGATTTACTTTCTCAGTTTAATGCATAAATCTTTTCCAGTGACTACTACAGCGTGGAACACAGAGGAGGTGATCAATAAGCTATTTGTTGAATGAATGGAAAAATTCATGACCACATTTTGAAGAAAGAAAATGTTAGACGTTAAATGAAAGAAATTTTCTGCCTGTCTTACTTGGTATTTACTTTTAATCGTGGATGTACCCTATGAGTAGTGGTAAAAAATATGGTTGAACACATCAACAATATCAAACTGTCTAGGTAAAGGTCTTAGTTCCATCACTTCCTACCAGGGCAAATATGCTAAGTTCTCTCCACCTCAAATTGCTCATCTGTAGCAGGGGGATGAGGAAGCTCCTCTCGAGGTGGTGTTGTGAGATCCAAGTCAAGTTCAAGCCATCTCACCACCGTGCTCACGTCAGTAGCCAGGCATCTCATTAGTAGGCTCTTTTTAGATCATCTTATAAAAAGGTGTTTTTGGACCCAGGAGAAACTGAGAATGTGGACCCTTTAGAGTGGGCCTTGCCCACCATTGAAACAGAAGCTGAGTGGTACTCATGGGTCTCCCTCTGGACCATCACTACACACTTTATGACCTCAAAGAAAGAAAAGTTAATCCCACAACACATGCTTCTCTGGCTTCCTTGGCTCACCTCTCTTGCCCTTCTGAAGGCACTTCTCTATCACCAGTGTCCCCTGCACTGGCCATTTGACAGTTTTTACAACTGGCTGGCCTCTTCTGTGCCTCAACATGCTGCCCTTGGGTTTCCTCTCCCCAAACACTCTTCCTCCCACCTGTCACTTTTTTGTGTCCTACTCATCCTTCAGGGTCAGGCCTAGTGCCTTTCCCTTAAAAGGCCTTCTGCCACCTTCCCAGCAGAAGTGGCCAGAGTCGTTGTCGTTGCTCTCTGCACAGCACCTTGCTTATTTCCATACAGCGCTATTCACATCTCTAGGTATTCGTTCAATTTACTTGTTTATTGTTTTTCTCTCTCTCTGTAGATGAAAACTTCAAGGAGGCAGGAGCTATATTTGTGTTTCTCTTTTGTATCCTTGCCACTGAGTACAATGCCTGGTGTATAATAGGCCCTCAATTAAATTAGTTTTTCTCTATCTTCCCTGTCTCACCATGTAAAATTATAATAATAAAATTCTCTCCCATGTTGAAGACAAGTATGTAAACATATATATAATACTGTATATATGTATAATATATAATAATCATACATAATTCATAAAATATCATATATATGTAAACCAATATATATATGTGTATACATAGACATGGTCTTATACCTACATATAGACCTTGTTAATGTATTGGAAAAAAATGAGAGAAAAAAGACAAGGCAATTTAAATCTTGAGTGAGAGGGTAAGAGTTGTGGACAACCATGGGGAAAGTTGTTTTGGAAAGTCACTTAACCTCTCCAACTTTCAGGGGCTTTAATTGTACGACAGGAATAGTGGCTCTATTTAACAGTCTCATAGGATATTTAGTAAATAAGAGGGCATATGTGAAGTGAGTATGTTGCTTGATCAGATCTCAATGGAACATCTCTAGAGCATCTTAAGGACAGGGAGCTACAAAAAATTGGGGAGAGATTAATCTGCTCTTTCCAGAAAGATGCTAAAGCATTTAGATATCAGTGGTCAAAATAGGCAAGCAGGTTTAACAGGACTGCAGCACCAGGACTAGAATGACATAAGACTGAACAACATCCCTTCAAAATATGTAGTGTAATGATCATGCATGTGTGCTGTGTAGGTAGTGGCCAAATGGATAAAAACAAGTCCCTTAGCTAAGCCCTGTAAGCCATAATGCTGGATGGGAGCTTGGAGTATATAATTTATGCTAGGCAGAATAACAACTTGATTTTTAAAATCAGAGCATCGTGGCTGGGGTGGAGGGTATAGCATGATTTCATGATGTAGCATCCTTGCTTAGTCATCAAACTTTAAATGAAGTCCTGGGTAGAAGCCAACATACACATTTCTTTGAACACATTGCTCGTTTGACTGGTCACTGGGTATATGTGTTATCCCTCCTGTCCCCCTTTTCCTCCTGGTGGCCCTTGGGGCAATTTCAAGAAACCTAGCACTCATGATGTAGCTGTTTGAAAAAAACCTGACCTGAGTGTTCTAAAATGACCAGCTGCCCTCTTGAAAAATTGGCTTTTTGCACTTTTGGTTAAGTTGTTAGCTGTATGTTCATTTTTGCTCATTTTGTTTTCATTAGACTTAGGTTCTTAGAACAAGTCTATATTAAGGCAATTAGAAAAATTAAAGAGCAAAGTTAAAGTAATTTTGTTTCTATCCTTGGCATATTTCAAAGAATGTTGCCTTAATTATCCACTTTATTTATTTTTTGTAATAACAAGCAATGGGAGTTGTTTCTATTGAAAGAGGGGTGTGGAAAATAGTTTCTAGACTGAATTTATATGCTATCTGCCTACTATTTTGAAGATGTTTTCAACTTCAAGTAAATCTGTTTGGTATATTATTCTGGTATATCAATATAATATTTCCTCCAAAGAGCTTGAAGAACTGTGGTAAAAACCTCTAGTTAAAATGGTGCTTTCTATCTTGACATGAAGAATTAATGGTACACACACAAAAAAGTCTATTTTGAGGGGTGTTCAAAAATAATCTCTCATACCAGCCATATTCTTTTGCATAAAAACAGCAGGGGCACTTTCTTTTTATCATAGCTATATTTTCACATTTTTTATAGTCTGTGATTTGCATTGGTAATTTTCTTCCTTTTATGGGAGAACAAGTTTTCTTCAAAACAACCAGATGCTGTGTAATCAAATAATTGGTCTCTTAACTTGCTACAGAAGTCCTCCTGACTTCAGATAGAAATAAAACATAGGTATTCAATAGTGTATATTTAAATTCTGGGATGGAAATCATAATCATAAGTATCCTTTACTCAATCCTATATTGTATATGATGTCAAGTGTTTCTCATTTAATTCTCACAAAACCTGTACAATGAGAAACAGACCCAGAGAGGTTTAACATGGTCAACATCACATGGTTAGTGGCTGCTTCAAAGTTGCTTTATAGAGGAAACCTAGTAGGGTCTGTCTGGCTTTAAGTTTGAGGAAAGTTCCTTGCTTCATATTAACAGTGAGGCAAGGGTGGAGTGAGGGAAAGCAAGCCTGGTGATGAAACTGAATTCAAAATAACTCTCTACGCCACGGACCCACGTCACTGCCATGTTATCTAATAATTGTTACATGCAAAATTCAAACCCCAATTGTCCTGACCCCAATTCTGGCATTCTTAACTGTCATGCCATACCACAGAAATACCAGATGGCACTGCTGTCTTTTTTGAGCTGTCAAAGCAGCTATTCAAGGGAACCACCTCACAAGATTAAATGAGAAGCCCACATAAAGCCTCCAGCAGGGTGTGTGGATGGTAGAAGGTGCTCAACAGCTGATTTTCATTTCTCTTCCTCTTCAAATTTCAAGTTGTATGAACACGATTTCCCTGTGAAAAAGCTTCAAAAAAATTAAACCAGATTGGGCCGAAGTCTGCAAATCTGTCCTCAGTTACCCACACAGAAATTCTGGGATACAATCTCTTCTCCCAGAGACTCCTACACAGCATTATTTTTAAGAATTTGATTTCTTAGGTACCCTGGATATGAAAAGGCACAAGATTTCATAGTACAAAAAAGATGTCAAAAACATTTGAAATGGAAAAGAATTTGTCCTTGTCTTCCTCTATTCTGTCAATACCTAAGCAGAAAATACAACATACATGTATATGTTGTTTTCATATATATGTATTTATATATATGCATGTGTATGTGCATCACATTAAAGGTTTCTGGAATCCGTAGCAAGACTGAGATAAATGAGGTGTCTTAAACAAGAGGAATCCAAGAGCTCTGGCAGGTATTGTCGCTTCTCAAAGAAAAGGTACACTTAAGCATGAACCTAGGAGCAACCTGAAAGACTGTTTAAATCATAAAATATCCTGAAAATGAACTTCTCTTTTAGTAGCACTTCTAGTTTTGTGCTTGGGAGAGTGACCTGGGAGTGTAATTTGGGTCTCAGCCCTCTGTTAATGAAGCTTTCCATTACTTTAGAAGCCTATTACTGCAGCAAGGCTGCCACCACACATGGTAGAGAAAGGTTGGTACTCAAATGTAAGACCAGTAGACTCTGCCCCTTTCCCTTTGAATTATAATGAAAATCCTAGAACCCTAGAGACAGGGAAGTATAGACTCTTGCTTTTCCTCATTTTTAAGTTTTTTTTTTTCATTTAATTGTTTACTTTTGTCTAAAATGACTTGCAGATGCCACTGGATAAGTGCAAGTCATGTAAGTGCTTTTGATAAGTGCTTTGTAGGTATTATACTGTTGTTCTCTCTTGATGACACTAGGGTAATCATTAGAACAATTAGGGGGTAGGGATTATTTTTCCCATTTTTATAGCTGAGAAAGCAGAGATAAAGGAAGATTCTTGCTCAAGTTCACAGCTAATAAATGCGAAAACCAGGATTCAGACTCCAGTCAAGTCTGTCTGCCTTCAAAGACTAAAAAAACCTAAAAAAACAAAAATCTTCAAGAATGTTCAGTTACAATGCATTGTCATAGAGTACGGGTCTTTCTTATCTGTGAGTTAGTATTTTTAAAGCATTAGAATAATCACTAGAACATTGTAAGTGTAATGTGAGTTCACAAAATAAAATGGGACTTGTTTCTTTTATTGTCCACCGTGAGGCTGAGACTGAGCCTCGAGTGATTGAGTTTGACTCTGAGGAGAAAAATTTGTGTCTGGATGAATAGAGAATAACAGTTAATGTTTATGGGGTTGGTTTATCTTTGTCAGGCTTTGTGCTAAGGGCTTCATGCAATATTCATTTATTCAGCAATTTTTATTAAACAGCTAGTGCATGCCAACAGTATTCTAGGCACTAAGAACTGATTCAGCACTGAATAAAACAAACATGATTGTCCACCTTCAAGGAGCTTTTATTCTAGGGTATGCGTATACATATGTGTTGTGGGAGTAGAGATGATTGACAAGAAATGTAAGTAAAATATATATCATGCCACATGGATAGAGAGATGAGAATGAAGCAGGATGGGGTTAGCAGTGTGTGTGCTCTAATTCCAGGTAGGCAAGACTTCAATGGTGATATCTATATAAAGGTTTGTAGGAAATGAGGAGGTTGTGAACTGTAGGGCATCTGATAGGGAGAATCAATAGCATGTACCAAGGCCCTTGGTTGAGAAAGAGCTGGGACTGTTGGAGAAATAGCTTAGGGTGGTGCTTTCAGCTAGAGCAGGCAAGGGAGAAAAAAGCTGAAGGAAATGAAACAGAGAGGTCCCAGGCAGCCAGACTGTGTTGAGACTTGAAGACCCTCATAAGGACTTTGGTTTCAGCTCTGGGTGATGTGGACAGCCATTGTTGAGTTTTGAGCAGATAAGTGACATGATCTGCTGTGCGGTATTAAAATTTGACCTATATTTTTACAAGCTAGATGTATTCAACTCTGGCTGCTATTTTGAAAACAGACTGATAGGATTGAGGGAAGAAGCAGGGCTGTCAAATAGATGACTATTGGAACGATCCAGCTGGGAGATGGTGATAGTTCAGACAAGGTCAAGAGTGGAAATGGTGAGGATGGCCGGATTCTGGATACATGGAAAGGGCAGTTTGTATTAGAAAAAGGATGATTCCAAGATTTTTAACGTAAGCAACTTGGAAGAATGGAATCACTCCTAACCCAGATAAGGAAAACTGAGGAAAGAGCAAGTTTTGGAGAAACTCAAATTCTGGGCATGTTACATTAGCGATGCTTATTAGACATTCATGTGGATGTATCAAGTAGGAAGCTGGAGATACAGGTCTGTGGTTGAGAAGGGTAAAGAGTGAGGCTTAAGGTATACATTTGGGGGTCATCGGACACCTGTAGAAAGCATTGAAAATGAAGAGGCTGTATAATACCAAGGGAGAAAGGAGAGTCATGACCCCAGGCCTAACCTCTTAACTGTTAGAACTTAGGAGGAGCCTGCAAAGGAAACTCAGAAGGAATTACTGGGGGATCCAGCTAGGTGTGGTGTCCTTGAAGTCAAGTGAAAACATGAAGGTTCAGGTAGTATGGAATGAATAGTGAGTCACATACTGATGAGAGTGAGTTCTTTGAGATGTGCTGCCCACTGGATGTACCAATATGGAAGTCATTGCTGACTTTGGCAACAAAAGTTTTGGTGAAAAGGTGAGGGCAAAAGCTTCATTATAATGTGTTTGGGAGAGAAATGGAATAGAGAAACTGGGAAAAGTGAGTGTAGAGATTGCTTTCAAGAAACTTTGCTATACTGTGAAATAGAAAAGTTTGATGGTAGAAGAGAAAGTGAGAGTAAATCATGATTTTTTAAAAATGGTAGAATAAATTGCATATTTGCAATTTATTTGCTGATAGGAAGGATACTGTTGTTAGAAAAAAAATCAATAATACACAAAAGAGAAAAAAGGTAGCTAGAGTGATATCCTTGGATAAGTAAGAGGAAATAGGATCAAATGCAGAGTTTATTCTTAGATATGAGCCTTGTCACTTTATCCATAGGATATATGAATGTAAAACAGGTCGTAGTTATAGTACATCTCATAATGACATACATGTATATATTTGTACCATATCTATACATATATGCACCTATATATGTATGTAATATATACACATACATACACACATACACAAGTATTTGGGAAAAGAAAGAATAGTATAATCCAGTAATGTGGGAAAGTAAACAAACTAGGGAAATGTATTACTGTATAGCATTAAGACTCACTTGAAGCAAGTGTTCATCTGTTTAAAGTGAGATGATTCAGAATGGTTGTCCATTTTTCTCCACCTTTGTCAACCTGCATGGGTGCTGGAGGGAGGTAGATTCAGATATGAGCCTAACCAGTGGGCAGGGGGTTTTATAAAGTGAGGCAGAGGTATTGACAAAATATGTGAGAGTTGTTAAAATAATTGACCATTGAGCTTACAAGTTGAGTAAGAAGTTCTGTGAGGACATGGAAATGAGGGACAATGGAAATGTGTAGGATCAATAGATCACATATCCTTATGGGGTGGAGGATCTCCATGGAATCTAGTGCCGGAGGAAATGAGCTGGAAACCTGGGAGGAGAAGGTAGTTGTTTAGACTTGAGCTTATGGAGGATCAAGAAATTACCAATGACCCTGTTCAGGGTATGACCAAGAAAGAGGATCTAAGGGAAGGGTATGATTTTGAAAGAGAAGAGTTATAAGTACTCAAAAATCATCTACGTATGTATTGAAAGCACCAAGTATTATTTCATCTTCATAATGACTCTGCCATCCTGATTTTAAAGAGAAGAATTGAGGCTAAGAGTTAAGTAATTCCAGGGGGTCCAAACCAGGAGTCGTAGCACTAGGACTTGAATCAGGCCTGTAAGGTGCATCTCTCTTCGCACTCTGCAAAATGGCTTCTGTATGATGTGTTTTGCTGCCTCTATGCCATGGCCAATTTAGAGGGGTTAGGAGACTCAAATGTTTTGTGTCATTTGCCTACCAAGTCTGTCATTCACCAACATAGATTTGCTTATTTATTTAGCTCCTGGAGATTGAACCTAGGCCTGTTAACCTAGGCTAAACACATACCTTACTATTGAGCTACACCCTAACCCCCAACAGATTTATTGATCACCTACTAAAGAGCAGTGCATGGCACCATTCCATGTTCCAGGGTTGTAAGCATAAAATGTATCTTGTAGAATTGTAGTTGGGAACTCAGTCTCAGCTGTATTATCTTTGCCAGTAACAAAGTGCTTGAATAATTATTTGAATATTTTATTGCATCTTGTCCTTATTATCTTATAAAAAATGAGTGAAGAATAGAAAATGAAAGTGCTGATACTGGAGATAAGAACCATCTATCTCACAAACTTAATATAATTGAGACAAAGAAATCTTTAGGCATGCTGAAATAGGCAAATCCTTAGCTGTAAGTGGATATCATTGGATTTAAGCCGGTTGAATGAGTTTTCAATTAGGAGGAAAAAAATTATAGTTAAAAAATGTACAAATTGTTGGAACCATATTTCAAAGATGCTATGTAGAAAGGGAGGTGTAATTAGGCATGATATTATTTTTTTCTTATTAGGTAATGCCAATTATATAAGGTGTAAAATCTATAGTTTGATTTATGCAGCTAGACCTTTATACATGACTTCAGGGATTTATTATGTATGCATATATGGAACACTTTTATAATATAGCAGTGATACATATTCTGGAAGTAAGTAGAAGGAAAAGTGCTTACTTCTGTGTGGAATGATCAGGGTAATCTCCCCTGAGTTGGCAGCTCTTAAAGTTGTATAGCATGAGAAAGGAGTTAGTCAACCACTCAGTATAGGGGATGGTGTGACAGGAACCTGATGAGCAGTGAGCAGGTGCCAAGGCATTTTCTTTGCTAATTTAGTACTAGATAAATTTGCAGCACTGTTGTTTGATAATTATTTAACACATTGTGATATCTAACTATATAGTTTGGGGTACACTCTTTATATTCATTCTCATAAATCTCTTCCTGTAATGATATGCCTGAGTCTTCTTGTTCATGTAGTTGATAAATATTTATAAGTGTCTACTCTAACTGGTATGTTCTTAGTACTTGGGATTTGGGGTGAATGGTTACTTCTCTCATGAAACTTACATTCGAGTGAGGGGGATAGATTGATAGGCAAATTAATATGCAAATAATTTGTTATCTTAAATTGATTTCTCATTCTGTCATTCCCAGTCTACAGTTTATCATTTCAACTAGGTCTTAATCCAATGATAGTCTGTGGTGTATATTCCTACTATATAGATTAGAAGAGCCAAGACAGTAGTAGTTCAAATCACCATCCATGAACACTGCCTCTAGGATTTGGCTTCAGGTTGAGCTGTGAAGTTGATAAAGTCCCTCCCTTTCTCCACTAATGCCTTCTGGAGTTAAGAGTGTTCCAGAAATGGAAGCACTGCACATAGAAGAAAACGTCCCAATCTTATCACTGACTCTTCATTAAAAAGATGCAGCTATTCTCAACTCTTGCATGTTATTGCTACTTGAAAGTTTGTCAAAGGATATATTTTTCTTTGTAAATGCACATATATGATCCATATGATCATAATTTTCTTAAATTTTTTTTTGAATTTTATTTATTTTCCTTATTGTGTTAGCTTTTCCATCAGTATGACCAAAAGACCTGACAAAAACAATTAGAGGAGGAAATGTTTATTTGGCTCAGGGTTTCCAAGGTCTCAATCCATAGATGGTCAGCTCCCCATCTTTGGGGCCAAGGTGGAGCAGAACATCATGGCAGAGTCACACAGCTCAGGGCATGACAATCAGGAAGAAGAGAGAGAACTCTGCTGGCCAGGGGTAAAATATATTGCCCAAAGGTACTCCTAGTGACCTGCCTCCTCCAGCTACACCCTACTTGCTTGCAGTTACCACCAGTTAATCCAGTCAAGTGGATTAATTTACTCATTAGGTTAAAACTCTCATAACCCAATCATTTTAGCTATAAGCTTTCTTGCATTGTCTCACACATGAGCTTTTGTGGGATACCTCATATCTAAAACATGGCACCAATACTGTTCAAATAACAGAGTTGCTAATTATAATAACAATAGAAATAGCTAATATTTTTAAGCACTTACTTGCCAGGTATATTAGATACATTATCTGAACCTGAAAAGTAATGGGCTCAGAGTGACTAAGCAAATTGCTCAAGGTCACACATCTAATGAAAGGCAGAGCTAGGATTTAGACCATGGGGTCCCAGAGCTTGGGCTCTCAACCTTTCTTTGATATATGACTATGTTTCCAGAACGCGAAGCTACCAGTCCTTTTATTCCTGGCAAACAAACTCCTTTTGATGAAGTCTAAGATAAGTTCTCTCCCAAAGTTGATTCTGCAATCTTTAGAGCAGCACTGTTCAATAAGGGGAGCCATGTACATCTTTTTATAGTAACCACAAAAAGACATGAAACAACATAAAAATTAATTTGAATAACATTTTAATCTAATACACAAAATATTATCATATCATGTTAACATATATGTATATACACGCACACACACACATATATATGTAGATATATATATTTGGGATACTTGGGATTGAACTTGGGGGTACTTAACCATTGAGCCACATCCCCAGCCCTATTTGTATTTTATTTAGAGACAGGGTCTCACCGAGTTGCTTAGTGCCTCACTTTTGCTGAGACTGATTTTGAACTTGCCATCCTCCTGCCTCAGCCCCCCAAGCCGCTGGTATTACAGGCATGCACCACCATGCCCAGCTAACATATTTAATATTTTTATTGCTTCAATTTTTAAGTTAAAGTCATTTGAACTAAATAAAATTTAAAATGTTGTTCTTGAGCTGCACTCTCCATATTTTAAGTGCTCAGTAGCCACATGAAGTTAATGGCTACTGTTTAGAATGTGTAACTGTAGCAGGTCCTGTTCTAAAGAACCTCAAGTAGCTCATTACCATCACAGGAAGATTCGTAAGTAGACACTGAGATGTTAGGATTATTTTATAAATGCAAGATTGCATTTAAACATAGAGTGATTGTTTCAAGCAGAGCAACTGTGTCTTCTAGATTTCTCTAAGTGCTTTGCAGATGTATCTCTACCTTGAATGGGTCTGCAGATGCATAAAGGGAGCCATGCTAACAGTTAAACAGTGAGGTCAAGTCTGAGTTAACTTTTTGTTGTTGTTCTTGTAGGTACAGGGTAAGACGAAGGTTGCTATCCCTGCCATTTCCCTTTCATCCCAGGGGAAGTTCTGATTCCATTATTTTTAATTTTTTGTCTTATTACATTGAAATGTACACTGGGAGAACTTTGTACCGTCAAGGGCAACTGTTTCTATCTGAGTTTTATAATCAGCAAGGAGTCTTACCTAACAGAGCCTTCTTCTTAAGTCAGTGAGAAAGAAAAAAACAAAGAAGAAAAAGGATAAGAAAACATGTCTGAGGTTTGCAGGTCAGCCTCCTCAGAGTTCTTTTTTCTTTTCCTATGCCACCCTCATTCTATTTTATTTCATAGTAAAAGACAAAGAGTTTAGTGATAATGGCTTCAGGTTCTGTCCATTGAAATCTGGCTCCCAAAGCGCTATACTACTTCATTATTCGTACTTTAAATGGAGTCCATTGTTACAGTTGTGTTTTTCTTGTTTCACACCCTTTAGATCTTTCATAAACAGGACAGATAATGAATACAAAAGAACCCAGCTTACCTGGGACGATAAGGCAGAATTGCCCAGGTGTTTGAATTATACTGACCGGTTTTATCTGGTTACCATGAATCTGCTCCTGCCCTGGCAGTGGATCCTAGGGAAGGGGAGGAGAAGAGGGAGGAATAAAAAAACCATTAATTAGTACTCACCATTTATTTCCTGCAGTATCTGCTTTGCACCTAGGAAACCATACTATTTGCTAGACAAAAGTCTCCCAGGATTAAAACACAATTGTAATATTTTTCTGCATAAGAAAAAAGAAAAAACTAACAGCAGGAAGAGATGATCCACTGAAAAGAATATAATCTTCAATTATTGCATTGTGCTTTGTACAGAACCGTTTACATTCCCAGTCATCCGATGCCAAACAGGTGCTACATTAGCAGCCAAGTCCCTGTAATGGGGAGGAAATGAGTTATTTTTTGCTTTTGATATTGCCTTTGGAGGTTCTAAATTCAAAATTCAAGATGAATTTTTCAAAACTCCCTACCTGGAAGATACATAGGTCTTTTATCTCAAAAATGATGCTCCCCAGTGTCATTCCATACGGGAAAGTTTAGATGTTAACTTACTTACAAGAAGTGTAATATGCAAAATCTCACACTTTTTTTTTTTAAGTGCAACCCCAGGCTTGGTCAAATCACATTATGTTTACCAACCATATATTCCCTATCCTGGGTCACAAATTATTTAGGTACCATCAGAGGCATTGAACTAGTGAGATAACTAACTCCAAAGACAAGAGAACACAGCAGTTTAGTGGAAGGTCCTGGACTTGAAACTAGAAGTTCATCCCTAGTTGTGCTATTTACCAGTTTTGAAACTAGGGCAAAGCACCAGACAGAATGAGTCTTGGTTTACTTGCAACAAGTGGAAACAAATCCACCCACCTTGCTATGTTGTCCTATGTGTTAAATAAGATGATGTTTATAGCAAAATATCTAGTAAAATGTAGAGTACTGTCCAGAGAAGTCATGGGCATCATACTTGTCATAATCTCTCCCTTTTCTGCAGATAAAAGTTGCTATGGTCCAAAATGAGTGCCAAAATGGGCCAGAAACTGATGTCCTTCTAAAGGGACCCCAGCATTTTCCTCTCTCTCCTGATGAAAACAGAATACATCACTAACTCTGTCTATTCCAAATGGAAGCTAAAAGCCTCCTGATAAGCAATAAATAAATGATTGCCAGGAAATGTACACACTAGGCTCACTAAAGTGGAGGTCAATTTCTACCTCCTGAAAATATATAAGCACACCCAGTTGATGGAATAAAATGTTCTCAGCTTATGCTTTTAGGGAAGAATCATTTTGCATGGGTGATAATCTTGTTTTTATGCACAAAGTATGGTCTACTGATTCAGTGATTTCAACCTCTTAAGTCCTTTCTTTGTGATTGATTTGCAATGAAGTCTCAGGCTTCCCATCGCTTGGGAGTTTCTATGTGCCTCTCCCAAAGGTGAGGCTATCTGGCCCCTAGCTAAGAGAAGCTGAAGCACTCTGTTGCCTGCTTAACCCAGGGAGCTTCAGTGAAATTGTTCAGCTCTTTGTTTCCATGGTTTTAATTTACCTGGAACAGGGGCTGGAGTCTGCTTGACTGAGTTTAAATCCTCACTCTGCCACATATTGCTTGTTTGTCCTTGTGCACACAAGTTTCCCAAACTGTTAATGACAGTTTCCTTACTTATAAAGTGCAGATGATGATACACCTACTTTATGGAGTTACTAAGAGGGTTAAATGAAATAATCATTGTGAAATGTTTAGTGATGAGCCTTGGTCATGGTAAACCCTCAATAAATGTTAGCTTTCATTATTGTTATTGCTATTATGGAAATGAGAGGTTTTAAAAGTCTTTAGATAGAAAATTATATTATAATGTTCCCTATTCCCTATCAAATGTTAGGTATGTCTTTTGAAATTCACTATTGAAAATGCATACCTCTGGGAATAAGCCTCACTCTTTATGAAAACATTTTAATATCCAGTTCTTATTTTAAAGGGCCATGAAGTCTGCCATAGGAGTTTAAATAACTTTAGCATATGAAAGTCTTCATTCCTTCTCTGTTCTACCAAATCTCTTCACATTGCATGCTTTAGCAGTATTAGTTCCATACTTACTATGATAATTTTTATATTAAAGAGTCATTGTTAATATTTGGAGTCTAGAATTAGAAAAATGGTAATCATTATGCTACAGCATTGACATTATTAAGCAACAAAACATTTATCATGATCCTCTTAGGATATATCTAATATGTGGTACTGATGCTAGGTACTATCAGATGCTGAAGATACATAAAACTCTGTCAGTGCCCATGTAGATATAAGCCCATATATAAGTAATTATTAAATAACTAGTAAGTACAACTAAAATGAGAGCACAATTAAAATGCAGAGGATAAAATCAATTCTGGCTACTAGGCAAAGTCAGGAATAGTTCTGGAGAAGAGGCAACATTGGAGCTTGCCATGCAAAGATGAATAGCTATTGATTTTGCAAATGGGGATATGTAATAGGGAAACTTGATGGTTCCTTAGAGTTTTGTGGACTTGATGGGTAATCTGGCATGTCAAGAAAAAAGGACAATAAGAGATTATGTTATTAATTACATTTACTTAAAAATCATGGGCATAGATCTTCATAGTAATGTAGAGATGTAAAATAAGCATAACTTCTATTTTGCAGTATTGACTAAAGATTATGAAAGTTGCCATCTTAGAGAAATTTGCTTTTAGGTTAGTAAGGTAGGCTGCGTTGTTTAGAAAAGGAATTACAGTGAGTGACTTGAAGCAAAGAACATATGGCCTGATTTCACAAGGAAGGGAAGAATTTTGCAAGTGCATTTAGCACTGGGACTCCAGAGAGGCATGGTGGGATAAGTATTGGTCTGGAAGGAAGGAGATTTGTTCTGCTACTAACTGGATGATGACCTAGGGAAGTTGCTCAACCTTGTGTACTCAGTAAGTGCTTTGGACTAGGTGATTTTGAGAAAGTCTCAAAATTTAAGTATTCATCATATTGACAATGGAAATTTCAGCTGTGGATTATGTTTTAATGGCTTGCCTTCTCCCTATCTGAAAAATATCCTATGACTAATTCATGCCAAAAGTCAGGCACCACTGATTATCCCAGGACGGAAAGAAATATGAAATCTCTGCTTTGATTTTCTTCATTATTCTTCTGTGGGTCCCAGGTTCTTGGGCA
>JAJEJO010052565.1:0-26587 GCA_020662805.1 Glaucomys volans
CCCCAGTCCGGGCTGAGCCGGCGGGCGGGCGTCCCAGAGGTACCGGAGCAGCCCAGTCCCCCCGCTCCAGGCCTGCCGTTACCTGCTCCCCGCCACCCGCTGCCGCTTCTCCACGGAGCCGCCAGCCCCGCGCCCCAGATGCCCTCCTGTCGTCCCGGGCTAGCAGGACCGGGATGGAACTGGGATCCGGGGTGGGTGGGGTGGCGAGGGGGCGTTCCCTCTCCTCGCACCATCACCCTGCCCGCCCTTCGTGGCCGGCGGGTGTGTAAACACCAACCTCAAGCGTTCTTGGGGGATGCTAAATTCCAACGCTGGGCAACCTCTTAAGGCTTCTAGGAATTTGCATCGCCGGCGCCCCAGCCTACAGATCAGTTGCCCGAGGGAGAGTCCGGGCCGCGGAATCGAGCTGGGAGGGCCGAGCGGAGGTGAGGGCTGCCCGGGGATTTCGGACCTGGGAAGACAGAGGTAGACGCAGGCGACACGTCCCCTGCAGTTCTTGCCTTCCGCAGCCCATCTGCTCCAGGAGCGACAGTGGAGCTCTAGGGGATTTGGAGATTGCACTCGGTGGAGCCCCCCACTGGTCCGACCGGATTCCTCAGCCTGCGATTCAGCCCCAGGCTACGCATAAGAGACCAGACCCGCGTTCTTTCTTCATTAAACTGCACATGGAAACTTACCCAATCGCTTCCTGAATTCTTCCACACTCACTACATCAGGCCCTTCGTCCTCTAGCTCAATATGCACCCTCAGGCGCTTCCTTTCCTCTCGTCCCGTCATTCCTGACTGATGTCTGAGACAGTCCTCTTGTTCATGCTCTATTCAGTTTCCAGTTTCAGGCCCTCCAAATCCGCTGCACCCCACTGTCAAGGAACAGCTAGGCTATGATTTAGGGTTTAGGTTGAGAAAACAGGGGTTGTGAGCTGGAGAAATGGGCTCGGGATGACATGCAGGTCAGAGTTCATTGCCCCTACCTTGTGTGGCTGAAGTAACTCCGGATGCCGAGAGCAGAGTGAGAAGTTCCAGCTTGATGCCCAATCGACATGACTCCTTTCTCTCGGCTTCACTTTCTCCATCTGTGAGGGTGATAGTGTTCAGTCCACCCGCCTTGTTGGATTATACGGAGAAATAATTGCAGTGCCATGCCTGAAAGTGCTATATAATACTATGATTAATTAAGTCCCAGTCCTGCCCAGAACCGGGAGTACCTTCCAACCCAATTAGCAGAAGACAGTTTTCCCCACATTTCCCCTTCCCGATTGCCAGGCTGATCTCTCATGGGCTTGATATATGTAGTGAGTGCCCTCTCCTTCCTTCAACCTTAAGTCCTTAATTATATCTAAGACCACATCATCCCTCCCTTCTCAGATCCCGCCGGTCTTTCTTTTCTCTTATTGTCTTTGTCACCAATATTTCTCACAGCCACAACATGTGTGGCCATGCATGAAAGAAAAAGAACAGTACACACCTCCTGACACACACACACACACACACACACACACACACACACACGAGCCAGTCCTGAGCTTGCCCCGTGAAGATCTGGTAGAAGTGCGATACTGGATTTCCTGTGCATGTTGGAGATTGTTTCTTGGGCTCCATAAGCCAAGAGTCTCATCTCCTTCTGAATAGACCTGTACAGGGAAAAAAAGATAGTTCCCAGATAACTTCACAAGAGTCTCTAGAAGTCTTGTTAAGGGATGTGCATGTGCAAAATAGAATATGTGTAATTGTGAGGCAGATAAACCTATTTATAAATCAAGAATAGAAGGGTGCGTAGGCAGGCTTACTTTTACTGACAACTAACTAAGAGCATCTGGGATGCAGAATAAAAGCTAAGAGTTTTAAGCCATCCATTCTCAATACAAGCATAAACACACAGAATTTCCCAGAAGGACAGAATCACTGGCCCAGAATGTCTCAGTGAAGCTTCAGAATCAACCTTAAAATGAAGACAGTGAACAGGAACCGCCCTAATGATTCTTGGGTATTTTTCCTAAGCAAGTAATTGCAATGGGTGTCCTCAGGTGGTATGCATCCAGTGCAGCAAATCAGTGGATGTCCCCACCTAAAGCATACCCAACGACTTTGGCTGGGCCAATAAGAAATAAGAAAATAGGCACTCACTTTTGCTACTGAGACCATCCCTACACACCTCCAAGGATTTATACTTTCCAGGTACCAGAAAGTTTTCTTCCAGGGTGAACAGCATAAAGAAGTTAAAATACTCATGAAAGCCAAGCATGGTGGTGCATGTGTGTAACCCCAGTGACTCAGGAGGATCACAAGTTTAAGACCAGCTTCAGGAACCTAACAAGATCCTGTCTCAAAATAAAGAATAAAAAGGACTGGAAGGTAGCTCAAAAGTAAGGGCCTCTGGGCCTGGGTTTCATCCCTAGTACAAAAAAAAAAAAAAAAAAAAAAAAAGAAAGAAAAGAAAAGAAAAAGAAAGAAAAGAAATCATGGAACAAAAAGGAAGAAGCAGGAGAGGGATTCTGTCAGGAAGCTCAGGTGAACAGAGGAGCAATTTGGTACCAGACGCCATGCTAAGCACTCTTTAACAGCAGTAATGTACCATTGTGACAATAACAACACCAGCAACAATTGTGAGCTGTTAGGACTGGAGCTGTAGCTCAGTGGAAAAGCACTTGCCTAATGAGCATGCATAAGAGCTGAGTTCAATCTCTAGCAATACACAAGCACACAAAAAATAGCACACACTGAGAAAATGCTTAGTGCATTGTTATAGGTACAATGCTAAACTCTTTATATTTCCCCCATTTAATCCCCACAATAAACCTGAGAATTGACATTACTCTCCCATTTTTCAGAGAAGGAAACTGAGGCTAAGTAGATGTTGGATCTTTGCCTCATAAACTGCATAATTTTTGCAACACAAATCTTTTGTTATTTAAACAGTCTTGCCCCTCCCAGCCACTCCAGCCTCGCCTCCATCCTTGTGTCCCCTGGAGCTCCAACCTGCCCTCCACAGCCTTTTCAATGCTGCCACCACCTGAACCCCCTTAACTTTTCACCCGTGAGTGACCATTTCCTGTCACACAGCACCATTAAATTCCATCTCTCTCTCTGCATGTACACACACACATTCTGTATCTATGAGTTGTATACATATGAGATTTTGTAAAGTAGTACATTTTCATAAGATTTCTATAAAACTGTTAATAGCAGTTAGCTTTAGGGAATAGAATCAGGAATGGCAGCAGATTTCCATACTGTTTATTTTCCTCTGTGAACATTTATTATTTTTCTAATCCAAAAAAAGAAAAGAAAGAGAGGAGTGCAAGACCCACCAGGTTTTTGTGTTGCTGCGAGCACTCGTCTTGTCCAAAAGACTGTGTGCACACAATCTGCATTTTCTCACTTGCTGCCAAATTTCCTGCCCTCCTGGTCTCATGGGCTCTTACTTGTCAATACAAAAATGTCCTCACTGGTGGGACTGCAGACCCAGTGGAGGGGTCAGGTGGTGAAGAAGACCAGGTGAGGACAGAGGGGCCAGCAAGATCCAGGGATCTTGGCAGCCAAGGCCAAAGCCAAGCAGCTTCCTACTCTGCACAGGGACTTCTCCCCCAACAGAAAGGCAGGACTGACAACCACACATACCCCCTGGGCCTCCTTTCTTCCAGGTGGGGAGGCCGATTTCAGAACATGATTGCTCTTTCCCTCCCCTTCCCCAACCTCAGTCCAACCAGTAGTTACCAAATAACTCATATATTCTAGGCACTTGGATGTAAAGATAAGTAATCCTGGTTTTTGTCCTCAAAAATAAAAAAAAGCACCGCGCGTGGTGGCGCACGCCTGCAATCCAAGCGACTTGGGAGGCTGAACCAGGAGGCTCACGAGTTCAAAGCCATCCTCAGCAACTGAGCGAGGCCCTAAGCAACTCAGTGAGACCCTGTCTCTGAATAAAATACAAAATAGGGCTGGGGATGTGGCTCAGTGGCCGAGTGTCCCTGGGTTCAATCCCCGAACCAAAATAAATAAATAAATAAATAAATAAAAATAAAAACTTTTCAAATCCCCCACCCAGTAGCTTTTGCTTAGTGTGGTGATACCCATGCCATCGACCGGATGGACTTCTCACCGTGTGAACCTCCTCTCCTATCAGGTCTGCCACAGCAGTAGGGCGTCAGGACCGGGGCAGAGGAGTCTGCACAGGGCATCTGCAGGGCAGAGGCCAGGAGGGCAGTAGAAGGCAGGAGAGCTCCACCCCACGGGCTGGGCAGATGGGCACCCACAGGCACAGCAAGCGTCAGCAGGCCAGAAACGACGGGGGCGGAGGCAGAGAAGGCAGATGGTCAGATGGCGAAGAGTCAGCAACCACGGGAGCTGAGAAGGGCGGACAGGAAAGAGTCCTGGGCACCCACAGCAGCACAGCCAGGTTGCTGGCAGCAAGGCAGTCGTGAGTGGGGCATCTGCTGCTTCCTTCTCTCTGTTCCCGGAGGAAGCCAAAATCAGACAGAGCCTGGCCCTGGAGCGGGTGTGTTTGTCACTGACAATAGCCAACTAAGTCATTCAGAGGGGATAAACATTTTAAGGAGTGGGGGTTGAATACAGATGGAAAACCTCCCTCATTTGAGATGGAAAGTCCATCTCCCTAGTTGCTCCCCCACCTCCCCTCCCTTTAATAAGGTGCACACGAGGAGGCTGATATCACAGAGGAAGTGGGCACTTGTCAGCTAACCCTCAGAGCTTGCTCAGGCTTCCTTAGCCTGTCCTTCCTGCCACCCACTGAGTTGCTGTTTACCTCGACACCCAGAAGTGTGACCAAAGTTGCAAATGGACACCACCTGAGAAAAAAAGGTTCACCAGAACGAAAGATGATGAGACTTGTCAGCTTGTATTACGGTTAGATATTAGGTGATCCCCCAAAAGCTCATGCGTGAGACACTGAAAGAAAGTTTAAAGATGAATGACTGGATTAGAAGGGAGTTTTCTGCTTCCTGGTGCCATGTTCCCAGCTGCGTCCCTCTGCCACACCCTTCCACCATGATGTCCTTCCTGCCTCATCTCAAACCCCAAGGAATAGAGCTGACTGTCTATGGGCTGAGACCTCTGAGACCATGAGCTCCCGAATAAACTTTCCCTCCTTAAAATTGTTCTTTTCGGATCTTTTGGTCACAGCATCAAAAAATTCTGACTGAAACAACATGCTTCAGCAAACCAGTTCTAGTCTTTGTCCCCAAGTGTAAGAAGTACCTAGAGGACACTTGTGCCACATCACAATCTCCCAGTTCCAGCAAAGTTGTTCTAGTCTGCTTTGTAGCAGCAGGGTAGGCTCAGCACCATTCCTGGTGGAGACCCAGAGCCTTATGTAATTACTGACCGAAATCCAGTTCCAGAATCTTTGAAATTGCATGCTAGATCAAGGTGGACCCTGTTTTTGATAAAATGTAAGGGGTTTTATGACATCTCAAGCCATTCATCTATCTGTTCATCCAAAAAATTTATTGAACACATACTATGTGCCTGTCATTTTGTTAGGTCCTGGGAATATAATATTGAGTAAAAGCAGACATGATTCCAACCTCATGGTAAGTCCATGCCCTTAGGGGATCTACTGGTGGGAGATAGTCATCCAATAATTATGGCCAAAAGCTGCAATTGTCACAGGACCTGAAAGAGTATATAATTGAGAGATGTGACCTGGCCCTGGAGGTCAAAAAAGGGATTCTAGGCTGAGATCTGGACGATAAGCAGGAGTTAATTAGGCAGTAAGGGGCAGGGAAGCATTCGTATAAAGGAGCAACTTCAGGGAGGCCCTATGACATTTGCAGACAGCCATGTGAAGACTGCAGAGTGGGGGGAAGTAGGCTGGGTGGTGTGCAGAGAGGCTGCAGGGCATGAGGAAGAGCTTCAGCTCTATCCTGAGGACAACAGGGAGCTGCTGCTGAGCTTTAGATGAAAAAGAAAGCATGAAAAAGTTGGAGCTGGGCGCGGTGGTGTACGCCTGTAATCCCAGCACTTGGGAGGCTGAGGCAGGAGGATTGCAAGTTCAAAGCCAGCCTCAGCAACTTAGGCCCTAAGCAACTCAGTGAGACCCTGTCTCTAAATAAAATACAAAATAGGGCTGGGCTGTGGCTCAGTGGTGGAGTGACCCTGAGTTCAATCCCCAGTACCAAAAAAAAAAAAAAAAAAAAAAAAATTTGGGGATGTTGAAAATATCCCTCCAGAGGCAGTGTGCACATGGCAGGCGGGGCAGTACTGACGGATATAGGGAAGAAGCTACTGTAGCGCTCTGGGTGCAGAGGGGAGTTTTGTAGAGATGGGCAAAATGCATAGATGAAGGAGCTTTTCAGGACACCAAGTTATGGGCAGAACGTAGCAATGGGTTGAATATGGGGAGGGAGGCAGGAAGAGCTGGTTGGCCCAGCCCAAGTCCTGGACATCCACCTGGAGAATGGCACTTTCCACTGAGAAGCACAGCTCTTGGAGCAAGAACATGTCCTTTGTTCTAGATGTGCCCAGAATGAGCCAGAAAAGAGAGCAGAGAATTATATGGAAGGTTTATAAGTCATCTGCCTCTGAGTAGTAATTTGAAGCCATGATTGGCTGAAGAAATCACCTGTCAGGTTCTGTTAACTTTCTGTCACTGTGACAAAATACCTGGAATAAGTCAACTTAAGGAGGGAAAGTTTATTTGGGTTCATGGTTTCAGAGGTTTCAGTCCATGGCTTCTTGGCCGTGTTGCCCTTGGGCTTGTGACTGCACAGTTCATCCTGGTGAAAGTAGATAGTAGAGGAAACTGCTCACCTCATAGTGCCAGGAAGCAGAAAGAGAGTGAGAGGAGGAGGCAGGATTCCACTGTCCCCTCAAGGGCACACCCCCAGTGACCTAACTTCCTTCCCCTGGGCCCCTGGTCCTAAAGGTTTCACCATCTCCCAATAACACCACAAGCTGGCGGCCAAGCTTCTAACACACAGGTCTTGGGGGACATTCAAGATCCAAACCATAACACAAGTACTGCCTGAAAATTGAGAGGACTTAGGATGAATGCTTGGGTGGAGTCCAGCTTTGGGTGGCCAGGTGGAAGAAGGAGGCATACACCCTTCCTCAGACTCAGGTACAAGTGCCTTTCTGGGCCTCCATGTCCCCCAGTAGAAGTGAAAGAACACCACTCCTCCTAACCCTCCTGTGCTCAGAGCCTCACCTCCATTCATTCTGCCTCGAGACCATCAGCACTTATAATATGCCAGTGCCCTAAAGAAGCCCCAGGTCTTCAGCTCAGCCTGCTTCACTCCCCTGCCTGACTCCCGAAACCAATCCAGGGGCCCTCGAGAGCTCACGAGCCATTCTCAGCTAGTGCGCCTCTGCTTCTTGGAACGGTCTGCCCTCTTGCCCTGCAGCAACCTGGACCTCCTCTGTAGACCTTCCTGATGACAGTGAACGTCTTTGTTCCATAACCTTCTTCCCACTAGCTCTGACCGTGGAACAGATAACCTCTTTGAATCCTCATCGTGATGTCCAGACCATTTTCCTTCCCTTGTCCCTACAATCTCCCAACCTTGCCTCTCCAGTCATCACACTGTGTGCTACTCTGTACATTTGCATTGTCATCTATCACCCTGCGCCATACATCTTCATTTCCTGAACACTGTTGTGTTCTAGTTCGCTGTCACTCACTCAAGAATGACTCTGCTAGGGATTCTTAGTCACTTCGATATCTGCATAGATGATCCTTCTTTCCACTTGCCTCTATGTTTTTTGAAATTCTCTCATCAGATGACTTTATTCTACCTCACCAGTACCCTCATGGAACAGAATAGAAAAATGATGTGAGCCATATACATAATTTTAAAAGAAAAATAATGACATTAATTTTAATAACATACCTTAAGCCAGTATATTCAAAATAGTATGTCAACAGGTAATCAATATCTTAAAACTTATTACTGAAATATTTTGTGTTTTGGGTAGTAATTCATGAGAATTTGATGTATATTTTGTGCTAACAGCATCTCAATTCAGAAGAGTCCCATTGCAGTGCCCAGGGGTCACACATGGCCAGTGGGTACCATATTGCACAATATAAGTTCAAATAGAACTTTTCCCGTTTCTTCAGTATCTTACTTCTAAGCCACCTTTTCTCCATCTGGCTCTTTTTTATTTTCCAGCTCCTTCCCTTCTTTTACCTTAACTCAATCCTTGGACCCATTGAGACCTACAATTCATGTGGGCTTTTCTTTCTACCTTTCCCCCACATGCTTAAATTCCTTGGACAATCATTAGACTCATCCCCATGCATCCATTCTCAAAGCCCTTGTGCCTCTCTCACACTATGGTACTCACAAACCCAAGCCTAGCCACCCGTTAAATGTTTATGTGCACAAAAATATTTGAAAAGAAGCAGGTGCGATGGCACATGCCTGTAATCCCATTGACTCAGGAGGCTCAGGCAGGAGGATTGTGAGTTGAAAGTTAGTCTAAGCAACTTAGCAAGACCCTATCTCTAAATAAAATACTTTTAAAAGGGGGTGCTAGGGATGTCACTTATTGGTTAAGCACCACCCCTGGGTTCAATTCTTTGTACCAAAAAAAAAAAAAAAAAAAAAAAAAAAGGAAACACATCAGAATGTTAATAGTCTGAGACATAGATGACTGATTTTTTTATTTTTAATTTTTTCTTTAAGTGCCCACTGCTTGTGTAATTTTTTTAACTAAAGAGAGAAACACACACACACACACACACACACACACACACACTACCTGAAGTTCCAAGCTTCCAGTCTCCTTTGGACTTTCCTGTGTGGGTGGGTTCACTGGCAAACAGTTATTATCCAGGACAATTTGATTGACTCATTGTGTGAACCAGCCCTCAAGTGGACCCCCACCCAGGGCAGTAAAGACTTGTGCCCATCAGCTAATCACAGTGACAGAATCTTAACCAAACAATGACTTGAACACAAACACTGGCATTACACACCTATTCTTAAATACAAAGAACAAAAGAACAGTTTGCTCTGGAACTCAAAAGTTAGCAAGAACACCTGTCTTTTTAAAAATTTTATTATGGAAGAAAAAACATTTAACATGAGACCTGCTCTCTAAAAACATTATTTTTTTAAACTCATTTTATCTGTAAGGAGCTAAGCAGTCTACCTGAGCAAAAAGACACTGAGGAGCGGGTTTATTTCAGCAGTGTTGAATGTCATAATCAAAATCACTGAACAATAATCTAAGATAGGGTTATTAGGAAGGTATCAGAGATGAGGGGGAAAAGATGATAGATCAAGAAAAAGACGCCCCAAATTTTGGTCAGAGTTAGGCTGTGTGACTTTAAAAATCTGAGAGCTGGGTTCTCCTTGTTTGTGAAAGGATAATAAGGCTCTTGACTTCCAATTCTAGCACTCAGCAGTCTGCAGTTAATGCCTTGTGTATCCACTGCTCTTTAATTTTCAGGAAAATCCTCTGGAGTCAGTGGCCAGCTCATAGGAGATGGCAGACGGCAGCCACATCTACACTTTGTGTACGAATGTACCATTCAGGAAGATCAGGATGGCAAAAAGATTCAGACAGGTAGACTCTGCCAGAAGGAACTCTTGACCCAAGCAAGCATCTGAAAGAGGAATCCAGGGTGAGGTTGCAGGATATCCCCAAATCCAGGGTTGGAGAAGTATATTCAGGAAACTGAGGTAGGCTGTCAGCTGTCACTTGGTGGTGACAGAGAAGTCTGACAGTAAGGAGCTCCAAACAATAGACCTGCCAGCATCAGGCAGGATTCCTTCCCTAGAGGAGCCACACAGAAGGGCGAGGGCTAAGAGTTCCCAGGGGAGACGGGAAGGCTCCAGAGCAAGATGAGACATCCACTGCTCCCCTTCCCTGAGTGCATAAATACTAGCCAGGCAACTATGGCCATGGTGGCAAGGAGTCTTCCAGTTCCAGGTTCTCATTGGCTGTCCTGGAGGGAGGGCTATAAAACTGACAAGTCACAGCCACTGGGGCTGGGACAAGTCACTGCCGTGTGTAGTTCATAGCTGATCCCTTCCTTTCTTTGCTAATGCTCTGCAATCTGTGGGTGCTAGGCAGCTGCTTTCTGAAGATCCCACCTGGTTCTTTTCTCTGGGATTATGTGTTATTTACCTGGCTCTGACTCCTGGTTGCCCAGACTCTAGGTCATGCTTTTTGGGTCCTGGCAATTTAACTGGTCATCTGCCACTTATGACCTGGTCATGATGATGGTGCCCTGGAGCCTTGAATGTGTTTTGGGGCCTGATCAGGAAGCAGCAGGAACATTCTCACGTTCTTCTAGGCCCTCTGAGAGAGATGCAGGAACCCCATAGCCCAGAACTCTCAGATTGTTCTTTCTCATTAGTAAGTTTGGATGGTGTCTCAGTTCATTTTGTATTCTAAAACAAAATACCTGAGGCTGGATATCTTATAAGGAAAAGAGGTTTATACTGGCTTGTGGCTTTGGAGGTAAAATATCCAAGTTTTGAGTGGTCACATCTGGCAAGACCTCCTGTTGCCTCAGACATGGTGGGTGCCACCATGTGGTGGAAGTTAGCTGGGAGCAGCACAAGGACAGACGGTGGTGCCAAGCTTTTAACAACCCACTCTCACAGCACCCAATCCAGCTGAGACATCTAACTCACTTTTGCTTAAGGGCATTATTCCCTTCAGAGAAGGTATCCTCAATGACTAATCACCTCCCACCTCTTAAACACTCTGCCACCTCTCTATACTATTATCTGGGAGACCAAACTTCCAGCACAGGAGTCTTTGGAGTGCAAATCATACCCAAACCATAGTGGATGGAACCAGGAAATCTGAAGTAGTTCTCTTCCAGGCTTTCCAGAGACCTGCCTCCCAAAGAAAAGGCCAGGCAAATCCACTTATGTGTGATCTGAAGCACAACCTCTATGACAGTCTGCTTGCCTGGGCACCCTCCTCTGCTGAAGGGGAACCACAGGATCCTGTGCATATGGATGCAGTGATGCTGACCTGCCCATGCAGCAGGCTTCAGCTCCTGGAGCTCATTTGGGTGCACCAAGGACAGAGCTCAGCACCATGGGCTGTACTGATAAAACTCCTCCTCTAAACATCAGAAAGAGTGCACTAGAACCCAGTGTTTTGAAGCTTCAAACTTCATCAAATGAGCAATCCATGCTGCTGCAAGGGGATCTGTCTTCCTCAGTGTCCTACAGAGGTTGATAAGTAAGGCCTTTTTTCTCCACAAGGAACAGAAACCAGAGGATTTTTACTACAGATCATATCCTCCTCTCTAACTAACTGCTCTGAGATGTTAAGATGCCCTTTCTTTAGCAGCAAACTTGCTCTGTTCAGGGAAGAGCCCTGCCCCAGTATGGAGACAAGGGACATTATTCATTGATTGCTTTGGGAATCCCTCTGAGGGTGGGGGCAGGAACTACCTTGCCAGCAGGGCAGATTCAGCAGCCACTCCCTACCCTACAAGACCAACACTCCCATCATCTGGGACTTAGCTCTTTTCAATCTCTGTATGTGAATGGGGTCCCTTGTCAGCAAACCCCCCCAAACCCCACTTCTGGTACCTATTCACTGAATATTGAGGAAATTACTTCCCTTAAAAAATACAGATCCACATCTTATCTAGCCTCCAAGATTCTTTTTACCAGTTTTCTAGCATCAATACTCCCATGTTTGGTGCCTTAAGCAAATGGGGTCCCCTCTAAACCCCTAAGAGCTGACCCAAGGCTGGGCTGCCTGAATAAGTTCCTAGAAGCCCCAAGATTCATAATCCAGCCCCTTCCTAGGTGTTAATCACTGATACTTCATGACAGATCTATTGTTACAAGTCACTCTAAGGAAAGATCACTGCTGTTCCGATGGAATGCTATTCCATTTCACACTCTAGGATGTAAGTAGCTATAGCTCTCTCCTCTACTTATCAGTGCACCTTAAAAAAAGTCAAGAGTGAAAGAATATGTATCAATTGAATTTCCTGAACCTAGTAACTTATTTAAAATACAAATGATTAAGCCAGGCGCAGTGGTGCAGGATCATAAGTTCAAAGCCAGCCTCAGCAACTTAGGGAGGCCCTAAGCAACTTAGTGAGACTCTGTGGCAAAATAAGAAATAAAAAAGGGCTGGGGATGTGACTCAGTGGTTAAGCACTCCTCGGTTAAACCCCTGGTGCCAAAAAACAAAACAAAAACAAAAACAAATGAACAAACACACAACTAAAGTCCTTTCTTCAGGATCCAGTTTGGGATTTTCATCTGAACTGAGTTAAAAGCTCCAGTTCCTTCTCTGTCCAGCTGGGTGACCCTGCGGACAAGTTAACTGACCTCTCTCTACCCCTGACGCTCACCTGCAATGCTACCATGTCTTCCTTACAGGACTGTCCTAAGAACAGACTAAAAACTCTTGATCAACTGCAATGTGTCATTTGCATATTATCCATTGCTATTTATTTATTTTTCCTCTCTCCCCCATTACCTGACTCCCTGGATGATCCGGTCTCTTTCTCAGAGAGAACAGATGCCATCAGACAGGAATCCCTCCTCTTTCCAACACCAAACATGCAAACTGCAGCCCTCTCCATCTTTCCCTCCCCAGCACACACCTGCTGCTGCCTAAACAATCAGTCCTCTCCTCTCTTGGACTTTGAACTGCCCCCTCTCAGTTGGATCTCTTCCTAGGCCTTTAAAGGCCATCAATGTCTCCCATTTAAACAAAAGCAATGCATCATTAAGCTGCAGCGCTTGGGTGTATGAAGACAGTCCCTCTCCAGGACTCCCTGCCCCCAGCTTTCACACCCTCAGTCCTGCAGAGAAGAGGAACAAACCTACCATAGTTTTTGGACACCCCAATACAAAATGGGATGACAAAGGCCATTTGGTTTGTGAGGGCTAACAGGATTAAGTCCATACAGAGAGAGGGGATGAGAGGTCACCCCTCTACCAGATGTGTCTTTAGAGGTCAGGAGTTCTTAAATGGTTTTGTGCCCTGGACTCATTTGGCAATCTGGAAAACCCATGTTTTCCCCTCTCAAAATAATATTAAATGGGTAAAATGAAATAAATATGATTATAGCTGAGCATGGTGGCACATGTCTGTAATTCCAGTGACTTGTGAGGCTGAAGCAGAATGGCAAGTTTGAGGCCAGCCTCTCCTCTGGGTTCAATCCATAGTTCTGGGGAAAGAGAGAGAGAGAGGGAGGAGGGAGGGGGAAGAGAGAGAGAAAGAGAGAGGAAGGAAGGAAGGAAGGAAGGAAGGAAGGAAGGAAGGAAGGAAGGAAGGAAAGAAGGAAGGAAGGAGAGGGAAGGAGGGAGGGGGAAGGGAGGGAGGGAGGGGGAAGCGAGGGAGGGAGGGAGGAGGAGAAAGAGAAAGAGAGGAAGGAAGGAAGGAAGGAAGGAAGGAAGGAAAAGGGAACAAGGGAGGGAGGGAGGAAGGGAGCCAAGGAGGGAGAGAGGGAGAGAGGAAGGAAGGAAGGAAGGAAGGAAGGAAGGAAGGAAGGAAGGAAGGAAGGGTGGGTAGGTAGGTAAGAAAGAAAAAGTGAGAAGAAGGAAAGAAAGAAGGGGAGGGGAAAAGAGGAAAAGAGAAAAAAGGAAAAAAATGAAGAAGGAAGGAAACAAAGGCAAGAGGGAGGAAATTATATTAAAATATAGTTATAAAATTGTGTTATAGTAATGCATCTGCTTCTTTATAAAAGTGTTAAATAAGGAACTGGGGATATAACTCAGGGTACAGCATTGTCTAGTATACACACATACACGCACACACACACACACGCATACATGCACACACACACAAAGTCCCTGGTTTATTTATTTATTTATTTTTGGAACCAGGGATTGAACTCAGGAACACTCGGCCACTGAGCCACATCCCCAGCCCTATTTTGTATTTTATTTAGAGACAGGGTCTCACTGAGTTGCTTAGGGCCTCGCTAAGTTGCTGAGGCTGGCTTTGAACTCGTGATCCTCCTGACACAGCCTCCCAAGTCGCTTGGATTACAGGCGTGCGCCACCACGCCCGATTTAAAGTCTCTGGTTTAAAAGAAAAAGCATTAAATAAGAAATATAAGGCAGTCTGATTCTGCTATCCTTTCAAAGTGGTGATGAACATAACGGATACTGTGAAACACTACGACACTGTCTTATATCATCTGTGATTTGTACTCATAATAAAGACACAATACCTCTGATTCTGCCATGGTTTGCTACCTACAGGAGTCAATGTACACAGGAGTCAATGGGGAATTGCAGTTACAAGTTAGTGCACATGAAGATGTCATTGTCCCTTCCAAGGTTATGGATTCTTGACTCTGTCCATGCATCCTAGAACAATAATACATTTTATAAACACAACTGCTACTGAACCTGATCAGTTCCTTCTGTCCAAGAGCTACCCACAGGAGGCCAGGAGCATGCACCAGCAACAGCAGAGGATGGGAGGCATGATTTCACCTTGGGACTGTGCCCCAAAGGGGACCAGTTAGGAAGTACAGTGTACACGGGGGCATTCTGCCAAAGTCCTGTATTTTTAGCTCTTGGAAATAAATCAGTTAATATTATGATTTCATTGAGGGTCAAACTATAGAATATGAGTGAGTTTGGAGCATTGTGAAACATGAGATTTCATCAGGAAATTCCATAAATTACTTGGGATGGAAAGACAAATGACAGGAAAAATGCGTGTATATTTTAAACAAAAACTGATATACTCTGATTCTTATAGTCCGCCTTTTATAATGTCACAATATAGCACGAATATTTTTCCATGTCAACAAATACAACTACAAAATATTATTAATGGTGGCATATATGAAATTATTTAAATAATCCCCAGGTATGATGTAAACAGCCTTGCTCTGATGAGTGCCGTAGGTTAAACATTTGTCCTCGTACTATTTTTATTCCTTTAGAATATCTCTATAAACAGAATTGTTGTACCACAATTTAGTAACAACCACAAGAACAATGCCTACGTTAAGGATTTTTTGATCAGTATTGTCAAACTGTCCTCCAGGAAGATTGTTCTGGTTCCTACTAGAACTGGAATCTCTGGCCTTGGCTCAGAAGGTGACAAGGAGACTGGAAGAATGCCCTAAAGGATGGGAAGGAAGAGGACACGAAAAGGGAGCAGGAAGTTGGCCTGGACTGAGCCGAGGGATAATCTGTTTTTCTCTGGTGCTGGAAACATCATCAGGACAGAATGTGGGATGAGTCTCCAGCGCCTGGGATCCCTCCTGCTAACCTGATTTAAATCATTTGGGTAGATACAGCCTCTTACAGGGGACCAAAGGAAGGCATCGTAACCATGTTTGGACCATGGTACAGGATTACGTGGTAACATACATATATATATATAATTACTCAGGGATTACTGTAAGGGGACAGCAGTTTGTGGAGGAAGGCACTTCACCTGTCAATGTTTTCTTTGCCCAGAAAAAAAGAGCTTTAGGGCATTGCTGGAGTAACAGAGACTGATTTTGTTTTATTTTTTTCTGTTTTCTTTCCTTTGCAGCTAAACAATATATTCTAGGACTGAAACCATTTGATGTTTCTGTTGTATAACCAACAATAGTAGACGAGGGGGGAAAACGTACTTCGTAATTCTCTCCGCTGTTGAAATAAGGTATCAGATGCTGCCACAAACTGTATCAGATCATTAAAATACAAGCAGACCTGTAACTCCTTATTCTCTGTTCTCCCCTATGGCTTTATATCATTAGATTTAGTTTATTTCTCCTTGTACATAAAACAAAGGTCAATTTTCTCTCTGTAATCTCGCCTCTCAGATCTGCAATTAGATTACTAGTGTCTTGCATGACTTAAATGTGTTCCCCCAAAAGTCCAAGTATTGGAAATTTAATCCCCAAATTCACACCCTAAGGATATACAGAGGTGGGGTTATTTGGAGGTGATTAGCATTAGATGTAATCATGAGGGTGGAACTCCCATTATGGCAGTACTGGCTTTATAAGAGGAAGAGACTAGAGCCAGTGTGCTTGTTCTTCCCCTGTGTGATCCCTCCCCAAGCATGTCACCATGCAACAAGAGAGTCCTGAGCAGATGCCATGCCATGCTGTTGTACTTCCAGCCTCCAGAACTGTGAGCCAAATAAACTAATTTATTCTTTATAAATTACCTGGTTTTAGGTATTTTGTTACAGTATCAGAAAATTCCAGTATCTTCTGGAATTCCACTGGATGCAGCTCCCCATTCATAATTGAAAACCTGCGAAGTTGCATCCATAAGACTAGTACTTTCTCTCTGTTAGAAGCACACATCAGGGGCCCCTGGTCCACCATCTTCTCTCCAACCTTGGGAGGAACAGCAAAGTATGGAGAGCAAACACTTCCTGGACTAGTGTTTGCTTCTCTTCCTCGGGGCTACCCTGGCCTGCTGTCACAATTTGGGTTTTCTGGGTACTACTGAGACAAAAGGGGCTCCTTGCCTTTTCTCAAGTGTCTTTCCAGGACTGGACTTCTTCCCTGCCATGACATAGTGCCCTTAGCCCCAGCAACTCAGATCTCACTCTCCTAACCATGGTGCCCTAGGTATCTTCCTGACTCCTTCCCACAGGCAGGGAGGTCCACCTTCCTCTCCCGTTC
This sequence comes from Glaucomys volans, assembly GCA_020662805.1. Taxonomy (NCBI): domain Eukaryota; kingdom Metazoa; phylum Chordata; class Mammalia; order Rodentia; family Sciuridae; genus Glaucomys; species Glaucomys volans. The sequence continues at coordinate 16,556 of JAJEJO010052565.1, forward strand.
CTGCTTGGTGACACCTACTCTCTTCTTAGTCCGAGGAAAGCAAGGCTTAGAAAGTTAAATGGGACTTAAAACTATGTCCTCTAGCCAGTCTCGGGTCCTGATGTTTTTACTGCACTCGAGCTGTGATTGAATTATCCTCAGACTCCCCATCCCCGGTCAGGCTTGGAGTTAGATTGTCTGCACGGTCCCCACAACCACCGCAGAAGGTCCAGCGAGCACAGAGCACAGGGAAGCTTCACACACGACTCACTGGCAGAGACTCCACGATCTGTTTGGGTGGACCACATAGCGCACGCGAAACGCAGAGCAACCAGAGCCGTGTCCAATCACGCTCCCGTGTGCGTCCCAGATGCGGCCCCAGGAAGAAAACAAGTGTTTGCGGAATTTGATATCCAAGGCCCTCAGTCGGGCGCTATCCTCACTCCACCCCACCTTCTCTTCAGGCACTCCCACCCCCAGCCCTCAAAGTCCGCCAGCCAGCGCCCAAGGCCGGCCCTGGGTCCCTGCCCCGGCGCCCACACGCCAGCCCGCACCCTCCGAGCCCACCAGCACCCGGGGAGGGGACTGCTAGGGGCAGGAGGAGGGAGGTGGCCGCGGCGCGGCGAGGGGCGCGCGGCGGCAGGATCGGGGCCAGGGGCGGGGAGGCGCCGGGCGCAGCCAATCCCCGGGCCGCCCCCTCCCCGGCCGCCGCGAGCCGAGCCCGGGCGGGGGAGCCAGGCGGCGGCGGCGGCGGCGGCGGCGACGGAGGCTGCCGTGGGGAGGGATGGAGAGGGGAGGGGGGAGCGGAGCCGAGCGGAGACAGCCGCGGCGCTGCAGAGCGGCTGGGGCGGCGGCGCGGCTCCCGGTGCTCCCCCCGGCGCGCGCCCCGAGTCGGTGAGGGCCCGGCCCGGAGGCCCCCGGAGCCATGGGCTGCATCGGCTCGCGGACTGTGGGTGGGTACGCGGCCGGCGCGGGCGGCGCGGCGGGCTCGGCCCGGTCCTCCTCGCCCCCTCCCCCATCCCTGCCCTCGCCCCTCCGGGCACCGCTGCCCGCGCCGCCCGGCCCTGCCTCGCGCCTCCACTTTCCCTCCATCGGCTCGCGGTCCCTCCATCCCTCGTCCTCCCGGCTCGCCTCGGGCGCCTCGGGGCTTCCGTCCCTCTCGGCTCGTCCCTGCCGCCCGTCGCCTTCCCGCAGGCGCGGTCCTCTCCATCGCCTCTCCATCAGCCTCCCTCGCTCCTCCGTCGCTCTGCCCCACTCTCGGTCCCCTCACCCCCACCTCCAGGCCGTGGCCTCTACTCCGCGGGCCCCCGCGCCTCCTTGCTCCGCGGCTCCGGGAGCAGCCCCCTCCCGGAGCCCCACGCCCCGGCTCGGCCCCCAACGTCTTCTGCACGCCCCCGCCCCACCCGCTAACCTCCATCTGGCTCGGGCGTTTGCCCCCAACCCTGTCCCTCCTGGTGGCCTTTCCCGTCGCTCCTGCCTCCCCCGGTTTGCTTTGTTCACGTGCATTTTCCCAGTGGGGCGGGGGCGGGAAGAGCCTGGTGCCTGGGGAGGGAACGGGTTCCGCGCCCGCCGGGAGCCGGGCAGGGCCGGGTGGAGGGACAGCCGGTGGACGCGGAGAGGCTGCGGTTTGGAGCTCCGAGAGGGGTCGGAGCCCGCTTCTCAGAAGGGTGCGGCCGGCGCCGCGGCGGAACCCGGGGAGCGCCTGCACCTGTCAGCGGGGGCCGCGGGGCGGGGCCGGCTCTTTATTTACCTTCCCTGGGGGAGGCGGCCGGCGCTTCCCCAGCCGGCCCTTCGCAGCCGCTCACTTACTACGCCTCCCGGTCCCCCACCCCACCCACCCACTCCGCTCTCACGGTTAGCAGATTAATCCAACCCGCTCCCAAACCCCCAATTTTTCCCTTCCCAACTCCCAGTTTCTCCCGCCTACACGCCCCAGTGAGTGACCTCAGGCTGAGAGAATAATTTGTATTATTATTACAAACAAACTCACTCTCCGGAAGCCTGATTTCTCTGAGACCCGATTTATTTCCATGGAGATCCCCCTCCTCCTCTGCTTTCACCCCTTCTCCTCAGTTCCCCTTCCCTCCCCCTCTCTGTCCCCCAAGGCTCTGACTCAGCTCTCCCTCTTCCTCAAAGGCCACCTTCCCTCCCTCCCCTCTTTCCCACTCTGCCCTCCGCCATCTCTCTTCTCAGAGATTGTTCTCTGCCTGCCCCGTTCCTGCTACGTGCAGATGTCCATATTTTGTATCCCAGTCACAGCCCCTGCTGACCAATCTCAGCATCCCCCAGGGCTCCCAAGTGGGGGCCGGCCAGCTTGAGAGAAGTCCTACCTCCCCCAATCCCATGAACTCCAAACCCCTCCCTTTTACATCAGAGATGCCATGGCATGCCCCAATGCCTCCTCAAGTCCAAGACCCCTTTCAGCGCATCCTTTCCAAGAAGGGACCTGTGACCCCAAACTGAGGCACAAAACTTCTGTATGTAAAAGATCCGTAAGAGCGAGTGGTTCAGACAGCCATTTGATGCTGGAATCCCTCAGCAACTATCTGAGTTCTTCCCCCAGACTTCAGAGGGTGCCACCCTGCATTAGGGCTCTGAGTCTCCCCCTTGGCTCCTTGGTTCACATGCCCCTTAGATTCCCTGCCAGCCCTCAAACCCTATCTACTCCTCCCATGTCTTCAGTCTTCTTGAACTTAGCTCAAATTCCTATTCTTTGAATATGTATTTGCAAAGTCCCCTCATCTCCTTCCACTTTCCTGTCCCCCACCCCCACCCCTTGAATCTATCACCTGTCTCCCAACAGTGCAGTGTCTTGATCTCACCCTTCACTCTTTCTGCTCTTCCTGCTTCTCGGGGAACACACTTGAGTCCTTGTCACTCCGCCTTTATCCCCACAAGTTCAGTTTATATGGAGGTCTTCTCTTGAGGGAAGAAGGATTTCTCCCCATCCCGCCCAAGTAATAAAGCCTAGGCAAGAAGCATCCCCTTGAAGTTCCACTCCTTTTTGTACACTGCAATTGGTGAAAAGCCCAGATCCCATATAGAAACTGTCAAAGATCGCTCAGGACAGAAAGGAGGATTGTTTTCCCACTGAAATCCAACCTCTGATTCCTCCCACTCTATGTAAACAACAACAATAAATAAGGTCATGAAACAGTTTTTTTGAGTGTGCTATTCTTGGTGGTGGAGCTAAAACTGAATGTTTTGGCTCAGCATTATTATTTCTCTCACCAAAAATTTTGGGACACTAGGAAATGGGAAATCAGAAGAAAGCATGATGGTTGTTGAGAAGGGATGGGTGTGGAAGGTACCAGTCTGTGGCCTCAGCATTCTGTGGGAAAGGACCAAGGAGGGACCCAGGGGGGGCAAGAGTAAGCTACTAACATTCTGGTCCCTTCAGGGAACGAGGTGATTGCCGTGGACTGGAAGGGCCTGAAGGATGTGGACCAAATCAACATGGACAGCACTAGCTCGCTGCACGGGAGCAGCCTCCATCGACCATCTACTGAGGTGAGGCCTCCATGCTTAGCTTCCCCCTTTGCCAGAGAACTCAGAGACCCCAAGAACCGCCATGAACAAAGCTCCCAAGTATTGAGCTTCCTGATCTTTGAACTCTCTTCCCAAATTCCATGGCAACATCCCAAACAATCCAGCAGACTGACACTTTTACAGAACATTTTTCCCGCTTTCCTGAAAATACATGCCAGCCGTTCCACACTGAGATCCTACTTCCCCAAGCTAGCCTCGGGAAAGCTGGCCTCACTCTGCATACTTCTAGACATCCCTGTGAGGACTAAGGGGCCACCCGCACCCCTGGACGTGCCTGCAATACCATTCCCTTTCCTCTCTCCTACAGCAAACGCGAACTGATTTCTCCTGGGATGGCATCAATGTGAGTGCACCTGCGCCCATCCTTTCCTAGTCCACACTGACCCCTCTCCTGTATAGTCTCCCTTAGGCCCTCCAGAGGACACGTGCTGCCTAATTCCAGCAGGCTCTATGGGCTCACATGCTCCACCATCTCCTCAGTTTTCAAGGGTGACTGGAGTATATGCCTCCTTGGGACTCTAGGATATATGACCTGTCTCAGGGCATATTATTGTTAGAAGCCATGAACCCTTCTCCGCATGCAGGACATCCCTATACCTTCTTGTTCTTCTGCTCCTCCTCCTCCATTCCCTATCCAGCTCTCCATGGAGGATACAACTTCCATCCTTCCGAAGCTTAAACGGAACTCTAACGCCTATGGCATTGGGGCCCTGGCCAAGTCATCTTTCTCAGGTGAGACTCCCAATCTGGGGATGCATCCAGACAGGGGAATACTTACAAGCTCCTGGTCTATGCTTCCTTGCCCCTTCAGGCTTGATAAGGACCCACATCCCCACACCCCTGAGTTATTTGTTCTTTCTTTCAAGCTTTCCTGTCCTCCTTGATACTGTCCCTATTATGTTGGCTTCCATGAGATACTTGCCCCAATGGGATGGCATCCTATGACCTGGGGCAGGGCTGATGGGGGGCAGGGTCTAATTGTATGATATTCTGAGGATGTGGAGAATGTCTGGCTCCTTAGGGATCTCGAGAAGCATGAAGGACCATGTGACAAAGCCCACAGCCATGGGGCAAGGCCGGGTGGCCCACATGATTGAGTGGCAGGGCTGGGGGAAGGCCCCAACCATTCAGCCGCAACACAGCCATGAGGCCGTGCGCAGGGATACGGATGCCTACTCCGACCTCAGCGATGGCGAGAAGGAGGCACGTTTTTTAGCAGGTACTTGAACCCCAAACCCTCAAGAGATAAGTTTTGGGATGAGCAGAGATTGACTTTCCAGCCTGTTTCCCTGTGGCAGGCTTGGCCCCATCCCTATGCTGACCACAGGCTTACATTTCCCAATTTCTCTGATTTCAAGTGTTTTGACTGAATGTTGAGAAGGATCCTCAAACATGTTTTTATTATAATTAGAAATGAGGGGAATGATAAGGGATTTGTGAGCCCCTTGTCCTAATGCTTTCTTTCCTACATTGGGGGCCTACCTCATGTTTCCCTTAAAGACATGCAGAAGCCTTGGGCTTCAAAGGCTCTGCTTCTACTCACGTTTCTAGAAGTGAAAGAAGGTGAGGCCTTGGGGATCTCTTCTAGTCTTAGCCTGTCAGCATCGGGTATCTCAAATTCACTTACTGGCTCATTACTTGTGACAACTTCTACATGCTCAAGGGAACTAGACTAGCAGATAGTGGTCTACAGAAGAGGTTTAGTCTGAGGAAAGCAGTATAGGTTCCATTACAGACATGTAGTTTACCTATAGGGGTGGCAGAGCTCTCCTGACAGGTCTAATATCTACAAAGGGATGGGTCTGGCAGGGAAAGCAAGAATTGGTGTGTTGGTGGAATGGGTGGTGGAGTGTGATGGACATGCAGGGGTAGGGAGGTGGGACAGGGCAGAAGCAATACAAACTTGAACTGACTCATGACCTGAACTAGAATAGGGTCCCCTAACTGCACCCATTCTCACTCTTATGCCCTTCTTCCTCCCTCCAATCCCTTGAGCTTTCAGTTTGATAACACTGTGGACCCACATTCCCTGGACATGCCTTTGGGGATTCTCTGTTGTTCTTGAAACTTACCAGTTAGCCTCTGCTCTCAACCATCTAATACTAGGTTGAATTCCTAAAAATCTCCAAAGACAGACTTTTGGAAACCCCTAACTTTAATCCCTTAGGATATCTCACCAGAAGACCCCCAGTTCTTTCCCCTAGGAATCCTAAATCTGACCTCCTGGGAAGTCCCCATAGTATCACCTTGTTTCAGGGCGTATACTGTGCTGTCCAGTAGAGTAGCCACTGACCACATGTGGCTACTGAGAGCCTGCAGTGTGGCTAGTCCGAATGGATATGTGCTGTAAGTGTAAAATACCAGCTGGATTTCAAAGACTTCGTCTAAATAAAAGAACATAGAGTATCTCATGAATAGTTTTTATATTGATGATATGTTGAAAGGATTATCTTTTATAAGTACTGAGCTACATAGGATATAAGATGTATTGTTGAAGTTAGTTTCTCTTGTTTCTTTTTCATTTTCTTAAAAGTGGCTATTGTGAAGTTTAAAATAAAACGAGTGGTTTGCATTCTGATTCTATTGAGCTCGCTGCATGAGGGTGTCTCTGTCCCTTTTGCATGTGTCTACGGGTTCCCTGAGGAATCTTGTGGTGACTGCACTCCTTTTCCCAGGGGTCATGGAACAGTTTGCTATTTCCGAGGCCACACTCATGGCCTGGTCTTCCATGGATGGTGAGGACATGAGCGTCAACTCCACCCAGGAGCCACTGGGCTGCAACTACAGTGACAACTACCAGGAGTTGATGGAGAGTCAGGGTGAGAGATGGTTCCAGAACCCATCCCCTGGGGCCTAAGAGGCTCCCCAGCTTCTGGGCTACTCCATCTGCCTGTCCAGGACTTCCCTGTTGGTCTCGACTCTCCCACTGTCCTCCCACTCTGTGAACCTCTCTGCTTTACCCTCACTCCTCTGTGTTGTCATTACTGCCTGCGATGTTCTGTGGCCTCTCTGACCTTCCTGATTCTCTTTACAGATGCCCTAGCTCAAGCCCCCATGGATGGCTGGCCTCACTCCTATGTGTCCCAGGGCATGTACTGTCTGGGGTCGTCGGATGCCTGGGAAGCAAGTGACCAGTCCCTCATTGCCTCTCCAGCCACAGGATCCTACCTTGGCCCTGCATTTGATGACTCACAGCCCAGCCTACATGACATGGGGCCTGTCCACCCTGCTTCAGGATACTCTGCCCAAGAGCCTCCACCTTTGCTGGGGGGAGACACTGACTGGGTGCCAGGGGTGGGCACGGTGGACCTGGCTAGGGGTCCTGCTGAGGAGGAGAAGAGGCCCCTGGCCCCCGAGGAGGAAGAGGATGCGGGATGCCGGGACCTGGAGTCGCTTTCCCCACGGGAAGACCCTGAGGTGTCCACTGCTCTCAGCAGGAAGGTGTCTGATGTCACATCTTCAGGTGTGCAGTCCTTTGATGAGGAGGAGGGTGAGGCCAACAACTAGCTTCTTCTCACACCACTCCCACTTGAGGGGCATGGCTGCAACCCAGACCCTCCCTTGCCCCAGCAGCACAGCTGAAACCTGGGCAGAAGACCTCGGGGAACCCGGGAGCTTCCAGCCCTCACCTGGAAAGTGGAGGACCTACAGGGGTTGTATCGAAGCTAACACTCTAGAAACCACAGGCCCGGGAACTGAGACCCAGGCAACTAGATGGCTGTGAACCTGGCGTGGTGGTGAGAGAAGAGCCGTGGCTGGGGGCTTCTGAGTCTGCCTATGCGCAGCCCAGAGGCAGGAGCACAAGTGGCCGTGCTGGAGACTGGATCTCAGTTCTCCACTCCCTGATTCCGTCTTCCAGGAGCCTTGGCTGTGCTGTCTGAATGCCTCCTTTCTCCATTTCACTCTTGCTGTTCCCGACTCTGTGTTTCCTCTGGCAGTGGCCCCAGCTCATTCCCACTGTGAGGAGCAGACCTCATGGCTCGTCGGGCACGGGGGAGTGGCCTGAAGGACACGTCTGTGTCCAGGGTGGACAGTCTGCTCTCTGTGGGTAATTTGGCTTCTGCGATCAGAAGCCAAGGAGGTGGACGTGGCAGCTGGGATTTACATGGGGTACAGGCATGATTCTTTATCTCAAGGCCTGCCTAGAGTCAAGAGAGTCACTGACGAGATCAAGTACAAACACGGCGGCTTGTTCTAGGATCTTGAATGTCCCATGGTTGAAAGGAGGATCCTAAGATCTGGGAAAAGACCCAGCTGGGGCTGGCTGCTCCAGCTCTGGCTCCCCATCCTGCCTTCTTTTACCCTTTGCTCCGGGATCCTGGCCCTGAGGAGGGTGAGGGACACCAGATATGCTGACACAGGACGTGGGTGTCCTGGCTGGTGGGGAGCATGAGGGCCAGGTCTCCTCCCACCCACCCTAATTCTCTGGAGCTGTTTACACTTTTCTCTTTGCCTTTTCTACATTTTTATAACTTTGTGGGGACTCAGGGTCGAGCAGGGCAGAGGGAGGAGTCTGGTGCTGCTGCTGCCTCCACCGGACTGGGCTGGTGGTTTGCAGACCAAGGTGGGCACTGGTTTCTTCTGCCCCTTTGTCAGCTCCTCCTCGAACTCCTGAGAAGACCTCCCAGGTGTCCTCCCTCCTTTCCTGGACTGCCTGAGGAGGAAGAGGGGAGAATAAGTGCATCCCTCCTTCCAGGATGGGTTTGTGGTGGGCCCCAAGCTCACCCATGGGCCCCCAGTTTCCACTCTGGTTTGGAAGGTGGGGACATGGAGCAGCAAGTCAGCCCAGTACTTCTGCGAGGGTGTGTGAGGACAAGGCCCAGGGTGTACTTGGAAGGGAAGCATCAGGGCTGAGCGAAGCTGGGGAGAACATACCCCTACCACTGCAGTGGCGACCCACTCCTGGCTCGGGGCAGAGGGAATTCTGAGGAGAAGCCTCAGACATAGAGCCTGTGTCCCTTTCTTTGTGCTCCTGAGGACCCAGTTCAAGGTCTGAATCATATCACACTCTTTCAGGGGTCCTCCTACTTGATCCTCTGCTGGGACAGGAGCACAAGCTACCCACTCTCCCACAGGTCCAACTTCTGGGGCTTTGGAGTGAAGAGGTCAAGAGTTGGGATGCTTCTGTCCATCCATGACCCTGCCCTCCACCAATTCCCAACCCTCATGCACATGTGCTCCTGAAGTGCAGCCAGAGCTGCCTTCCAGGGGACAGGGAGAATGGCCATCCTGAGGTTGGTTCTTGGCAGAAATGAGAGTAGGTATGGTGAGCCACGGTAGGTGACTGGTCACTTACTTCATCTAATGCTGCCTGAATGGGAGAAAATACCTCTTGCGTTTGCTAATGTGTCATGACTCAGCGTACCAGGGCCTCACTCCTGGGAGGTCTGGGAAGGGGTTAGCTTGCCCACCCCAGCAGCTGTCCTGGCCTGTGTCCTGCTGCAGGTCGCTGGGGTTTGCATGTTCAGGCTATTCTCCTTCCACGAGGCCCAGTTTCCTTGCCTTATCCCGCCCACTCCATCAGTGCATCCCCTTCTCCTCTTTGTCTCATCCCCCAGCGCCCTACATTCTTCCCTCAGCTCATGGTGAACGTCCAATCCAGGAAGCGGGTTCATTCAGCATAGTTCCTTTTTGCTCAGGGCCCTGGGAAGTTAAGAAGGGTAAACTAAAGCAGCTTTCTTTTCTCCCTCCCTTTCCCAATGAAGCCAAATGGTCCCTGATGGAAGATGACTAGAGCTGGAGGAACTAGTAGGGTTCATACACAACTGGGGCTCGGTGTCCCCTGGGTGCTGCCACACCCCAGCAGTCAGGAGGGTCTGCCTTTAGCTAGGCACTGCACCCCTTTAGAGACGGGGAGACCTGAAGAGCTGGCTAGGGACCACTTTGGACTCTTCTGGAGGGAGGGACTGCCTCTCTGGTGCTGGGGGCAGGGTGCATGGGGGTTTGCTTCTAGCCTATTTTAAGGGGGAGGGGTGGGGCATGTGCAGGAAAAGGCTGGGGGGTGGGGAAGGGTCGCTTTTCCTTTGGGGTTAAAGGCTGTGCGGCACGTTTTCCAGCAGCTCTGGAGCGGGGCTGTTTTTATATTCTTGTGAATGGAATTGCTCTTGCTAAATGATTTTTTTAGGGGGGGGTGCACTTTCATTTTCAACTGAATTTATTAAATGAAAATCAGAACCCTCCATTCTTCCCCTTCCATTGTCCCCTCCACCCCCACCCCACCTCCCTTCTTATCCTCTTGCCAAGGAGGAGATCTTGGGGGTGGACTCATTATCTTACTCTTGCACCCACCATACATCCCACACTGTCTCCCAGGTCTGAGACATCTCCATTTTCATGCCAGTCTTAGCATGTTTTCTTAATGTGACCTTCTCACCCAGGCCCAAGAGAGATTCTATGACATATATTACAGAGAGAATTCTATATAAATATATAAATATTATAGATTATATACACATGGGCACAGGCTTGGATGCCCACTGCCAATCCCCTGCCCAGGCTCAGCAT
>JAJEJO010052565.1:26987-54727 GCA_020662805.1 Glaucomys volans
GATTAGAACCACCAGCCTGGGAATGGGAAAGCGGTATAAATAAGTGACCCAAACTCTTCCCTACCCCAGTTCTGACTCCTCCATTAAGACTCACTATCACATTTTAAAAACTTCTGGGAGGGGCAAAATATAGGTGGATCCTTCAGGATACTCCGCCCATACAAGTCCACCCTCTGGCGTGGGCCTCTCAGCAGTCACATGAGGGCCTGGAAGGTAGTCAAAGGATCAGTTCATCCTCATCCTCCTCATCAGTGGATCGCAGGCTGGGGCCCTGCAAGATGTCAGCCAGCTCCTCTTCTGGTCCTGGGCTCTCCACCAGCTCCAGCTCCTCCAGCTCACCCTCTGCTTTGGCTAGGATCAGTGGGCTCTGGGGCTCTGGGGACGGGGGTGGCACAGGAGTCTCTGGGGAGGCAGGAGCCACACCCCCAGCTCCAATGACCCCAGCTCCATCCTCAGGCAGGTTCCAGCCCTCTGCCGGAGGGGGTGGTCCCCCAGGGCTCTTTCGAGTTGAAGTTGTGTTCCGGAAGCTGGCAAGGGGAGGGCGGAGCTGCACCCCAGATTTGGTGTGGCCCTCAATGGCCTTCTGTAGCTGGGGAGGAGTGGGAGAGGGAAAGAGGAACCAGGCAAGAAAGAGAAAGATGGCAGCAGTGGGGAAGAAACAGGTGAGAACAGACAAAAGGCAACAGTAATGGGAGAGACAGAGGGTAGGAGATGAAGTGCAGGGACAGACAACAGGGAACAAAGGCAGCAGAAGACCAGGAGGAGAGACACGGCATGAGGAGCAGCTCTGCAGTACTGACTCTCCAGCTCCCCTGACTCAGGGGAGGCCCTCTGTGGACCTTTCCTTCCTCGTGATCTCCATGGTCTCAGCCCTCCCTCCCCAAGGCACACTCTTGTGAAATGGAAGGTCACCTGGGTGGAGAGTCCTGCCCCCTTTGGGACTGTAGCCATACCGGGCTTTGCATCTCTACCTCCCGCTGGCTGTCCCCCCACCTCCTCCAGTTCTGAGCCAGAAATGGGGAAAGCTGGAGGGATTTCCCAGACTGTCTCTTCCCACTTATACCCCTTTGTCCTTCCTGCACCCATCTGTATCTCCTGCTGCTCAGGGGGACCCATCGTCCATTACCTCCTCCAGCGCCAGGACACCCCTGAGCTTTCCCATGCTGGTCACATAAGCAAGGTGGAGGCCGAGAAGCGAGAAGAGCGTGTGAGTCTGAGTGGGGAGAGCGCAGGTCAGTGCACCCCCACACCTGCCTGTCCTCCCCGCAGCCCTGAGCAGCCAGCAAGGCCTTGCCTTGTGCAGGGTGGTCTGCTCCACCAGCTGGAAGGGAGACTGGTCGATACAGCAGTAATCGAAGCAGACGGGCTGGCTCAGCTGCTCCTGCTCCCAGGCTTCAATCTGTCAGGCAGAGTAGGAACATCACCAGTATCACAGGGGCCCAGCTTTGACCCAAACTAGCCTCCTTGTACTTGTCCCAAACCCTGAAACACGGACGAATCACTGTTGACCAGCTGATCCCCAGGGCCTCCCCTGTTCCCAGAGGACAGCACCTCTCTCTCCTCTCTCCTCAGGCCCTAAACCCACCCTCCACTCTCCAATACCCAGAATAGGGCTCTTTCTTTCAGTCTCCCAAACCTTCACCCCTGGGACTCCAAACACTGACTTCTGACCTACCTTTCCAGCCGTATTTTCCACTATTCCCGTAGACCCACTGCTCCAATCAAACGCAACTGCTTTCTGTTCTTGAGATGTGCCTTCTGGTAGTCTTTGCTATTCTCACTACCTGGATTTCCTGTACTGACCTTCTCCCTGCATGCGTGTCATTCCTGACTCCCCCAGACAGACATGCTTTCCCTCTCTTTCATGGAACTCTGCGAGTCTTTCCTTTCCAGAGATGGCATTGGTCATATTCACCCGTGCCTGGCATTGTCTTACCTCTGCCTACTAGACATATGCTCTTGACAGTGTTATGTGTAACTTTTTGACTGCTCTATATACGAAGAAATTAGCGTAGCAGCCTCTGATGAAGTCAGTCACACTGAATTTTGAACAGACTGGCATCCCATGGCACTTAGATAACTTTAGGAAAGCTGGTTTTAGTTTGTTAGTTTTTGATTTTGGTCTATGACAGGAACATTGAGGCACAAAAGCCAGTGGTCTTTTTTTTTTTTTTTTTTAAACTGGGCATCAAATGCAGAGCTTGTGGATGCTAGGCACTCTACCTCTGAGCTACATCCTCAGCCCTTCTTATTTTTTATTTTGGGTCTTGCTAAATTGTCCAGGCTGGCCTCAAATTTGCAATACTCCTGCCTTAGCCTCCCAAGCTGAAGTCACAGGCATTCACGCCGCTCCAGCTATCCTCTTGACATTAGACAAACACACTGGAACCTCCAAGATCACAAAAAAGCCATTATGTCGTAAAAGGATGGAAGAGTTTCTAAAATTGTTCTTCAGTTTGTACTCTATGAACTATGTCGTACTTTACCTACTTATTTCCCTATTTGTCCAAATCTGTACCTCTAAGCTTTAAAGAATAACAACAAAGGCTGTCACCATGTTCTAGGGTCTAGTGTGTGGTCCACCGAGAGGCTCCCTCCATCTGTCTTTTCCGGAGGCATCTGGACAGTGACAGTCATGCCTCTTCTAAACTCATCCTCCTGACTGAAGGTTCCCACAAGGCTTAACCAGCCTCAGCATAGGGAGGACAAGCACTTAGCACTTAGCAGGAATGCTGTGGATAGGATGGGTCAGGCGGATCCTGTCCTCTTCATGATCATTTCTGGCCTGCTCAGCTTTCTTGTCTGCCTTTCCAGCAGCAACAACATATTCACTTCCTCTGTGCCAAGCATTATGCTAATTGCTTTACATGTCTTAGCTCATTGAATTCTCCCCAACAACCCTATCTTCATCTTCATTTCGCAGATGAGGAAGCAGCGGTACACAATGCCCAAGATGGGTGGAGCCAGGCTTCTAAAATTGTGTGCTGACTGTGACACAGCCCCTGTTTCTGTCCAAAGGGAGGAGGATGGTGCTGCAGGGTCTTGCAAAAAGCTCAGCACCAGTTAGAAACCAGAGCTCTAACCACGTGTACTCTAAACAGAACATGCAGAATTGTTGGGGCTTTGGGTGAATTCTTACCATATTGAATTCTTTCTATAATTCCCATAGTTCCCTCATATTTTTGTCAATATCAACATCTTGATATTGTCAAGATTGTCATCTGATCTGATTTGATTTGAAAAATATGCTCAAAATATCCTGAATTTGTACCTTATCTTTCCAAAATACCTCATTAGATCACATGAGGTATTTTGGTAGCTCCTTAAAGTTGTCCTTGGGAAAGGCAAGCTGGAAATATATGATCTATCCTCCTTTTATGTCTGGCTGAACTTTATTTCCAACAGTCATTAAAAAGCCACATTGATCAATTAGCTGTTATTTATTTATTTATTTTGATGCTGGGGAATTGAACCCAGGGGGCGCTTTACTACTGAGCTACATCCTCTGTCCTTTTTTTCTTTTCTTTTTTTCTTTTTTAGGCTTTTTAAATGTTCAGACAGGGTCTCACTAAGTTGCTGAGGCTGGTCTCAAACTTGTGACCCTCCTGCCTCAGCCTACTGGGTCATTGGGATTATGGGCATGAGCCATCAGGCCTGGCTCTGGTTTTCACTTTTTGGTGCAATAAAAGCATATGTATTCATATTATTGGCTTTAGCAACTTAACAAAGTCCTCCTAAAGTCCAGTTGTGGCCCATCTGATTCCTGTTTGTGACACAAGGAAGGGTTCTTCTCTTGCCTCTATGATCTGACTCTTCTGAAAGTCATGCATCAGCAGGGTGTGTGTTTAGAGGGGTGGCAGGGGAGAAAGGGAAGGTTTCTTTTCTTTCTTCCTATCCACCCACACCCTCCTCCTCTGAGCCTGAAGTACTTCTGATCTGCAGCACATGTTTATTCTGGATGTCCAATGAGATGTTTATTTTAAAATAGTACCACTGTGGCCTTTTGTCAGCTACACACTCTAAAAGCTCTGCCTCTTCAGGCTGTGCAGCCAGCCTGCATTCTCTTTTGATACATAGAATAGTTGCTAATGGTTTTTTTTTTTTTTTTGTCTCTCCTCTACAACCCCTAGGGCCTGTTCTGATCAGGCTCCCAACCACTGTTCCACATTCTGTTCACTCCTCACAACCAAGCACAGTCAGTGTTTGGGTTTTCTCTGGTGAAGTTGGTAACTGCCTCTTTAGGAGACAGGCACCTGACCCTACAAAGCACCATCAGCATGATCTGTCTTCTATTTGCAGGCCCCAGACTGCCTGACAGTCTCAGGGCCTGATGGGTCCAGCACAGTATCCACCACCAGGGTGGATTCTCCATGATAGCTTTGATGCGGTTCCTCCCCACCTTTGAGGTTAGTGCTGACCCTTTGGTGCCATTTTACTTCAGGTAAGTCCCACCCTTCTTGAATGACCTCTGCCTGGTCTAGAAAGTCCCTCAACTCCAGAATATCCAGGGCTCATTTCTTAACACCATGGTCCCATTTTCCTATGGAGGCTCAGAACGTTCCTCTTCTGTAACGACTCTGTCCCTCAGAGAACACTGTTGGGCCCATCACATGCTCCCTACTCTCCACAATCATACCTTACTCCCACCTCTTAAAATACTTCCATGTCTAGACTCATGTTTTATCTTTACAATAACACATGAAGAAAGTAGGAAAAAACCAGCAATACCTCCATCAGACAGAACCATCTACCCCAGGTTGCAGTTTCTCTTACTTACTTCTTCAGGTGACATGTTATCCACTAAATCTGTTGAATCCTGGAGAAGAAAGACACAAGACATACTTCTCATACTATTCTTCTCATACTAGCAATGGTTTCTAGAGAAGCAGTAGTTATCTCTCCCTGGCCAGGGCCACAGCAGCCTCCTTTCCAAGCCATCTTCCCTACAAGCATCTGTGCCCCCCTGATTAAGGACCATAGTTTCCCACTTCTTAAAGACAAGATCCCTTTCCCCCAGCCCCTCTGAACACATCTCCTCTCACCTGGGTTGTTTTCTTTGCAGGGCGAGCTCTGCCCAGCAAGCATCGCAGCAGGCAATGGAAGATGGAGAATCTTTGACCTGAAAGGTGTGATGCGTAGATGGAAGAAATGGCCAGGGGCTCCTGAGTGGTTCCTGACACTTTGTCACCAAAGGACTGTACATCCCAGGTGCCTCACTTCTGTAGACACCTCTCTTCCACCTCTGCCCCCACTCCCTGGGACAGTAATATGGAGAATTGGGCAATAAGCACCCCTATCACCATCACCAGCCTCACACCTCCTCAGAGGGGTAGGCCTTAGGTGGTGAGCCCAGACTCAACCCAATGCCTCAGCTAGGGGTTATCTAGGAGGTCTTCACCTGCAGGCTCAGGGGCTTCTGGTGGTTGTTTGTGGCTGGGCAGGGGCCCATTGGGCTCTTCGGGGGAGGATGGAGCAGCTGGAAAGTGGGGAGGAGGATGAAAAGGAGGAGGAGGTAGCTGAAAGAAAGAGAAAATTCTCAGCTTCCGAGAAGAGCCCAGCCCCCCCCCCCTCCGCTTTTCCCACTGGGTGTCCTGGGAAACCTCACTCTTCCTCCAGTGGCTCAGGTTCCCACCTCCCTCTGAACTCCCATAGTCACCTACGACCTTATCTCCTTCAGGGACTAGACTCAGAGGACTGTCTCTTTGGCACCCAATCCAGAATTCTGGCTTTCTCAGTCATCCATCCACGTTTGATCTCCCATCTACTTTCCCTGCCCCTGTCAGTCCAGCCCAGCCATCACCAATCGCTGGAGATGTCGCTGGCGACCCCTGCCGACAACTTTCTTTCCCTTCGGCCCTCGGTCTGGCTCCCCGGGTCCTTCCAGGTTTCATCACCTCGGTCTTCCCGGGGAGGTCCTCGTCTTCATCCTCATCCACAAAGGCGAAGGACTCGGGCCGGCCCTGGGGCGTGCCGCCGCCGCGGAGCCCCTCCCCAGCCAGCCGCGCCTTGCCGTCGTAGGGCAGCTCCGACAGCTTCCGCGCCATGTCCTGGGCAGCTCGCAGCCTCCGCTCGGGACAAAGGTGGCGCTGCAGGAGGGACTGCAGCTCTGAGCGCTCCACAGAGCCCAGCAGGATCATCGAATCTGGGGGGGAACCCACGCTCAGCTTGGGGGCTGCTCCAAACTCTGTGCTCCAGCGCCCGTCTCGACCGAGCCAGGGGCAGCAGAAACCCACAGTCTGTTTTCTTTCTCCAGCCCTCCTCCTAAAAACTCATTTCAAAAATTCTCCTGCTTGACCTCACTCCACTCCTCCTATTTCACACATTTAGCACTTAGGACCCAATCGGTAGCACACTAATTGGTGCTAAAGTGTATTTATTTGGAGGCTGCACTCATATAGCATGTTTGCAAATGGGGGAGCTTGGTATTACAATGGACCCATCTACCTTGTCC
The DNA here is from genome assembly GCA_020662805.1 of Glaucomys volans. Classification (NCBI taxonomy): domain Eukaryota; kingdom Metazoa; phylum Chordata; class Mammalia; order Rodentia; family Sciuridae; genus Glaucomys; species Glaucomys volans. The sequence continues at coordinate 33,439 of JAJEJO010052565.1, forward strand.
AAATAGAATGAACAGTGAAAAGCCATTCAAACAGGCTATGACGGGAGCACGTGTGGAAAGTAGTACAAGCAATGCAAGCACGCGTCTTCCACCCTGGAATAAGGGAAACCAGGACACTGCCTTTCACGTTTGACATGTCGTCGCTTAAACTGGGTCCTTCCAGGACATAAGCAAAATACATTATTTTCCTGGGAAGGTCTGTATATGTTTATAGAAATTCTGCTACAATAATTAACATTTTCACTAAATTTTAAGCCCCTGAAATAGAAGTGTTACTGAGATAAATTGTGCTAAGTTTCAGTCATTACAATGAAGATCCTGCACCTTCACAAGAGCTGTACCTTTGCACCAATCAAGATTTATTGCTTTGGACAGAATCTGTCTGAGCTTGGAGAAAATGTCTAAATTGAAAATTTGGGGTACTATGATTATTTGAAATCAGAACTAACAATCTTAATGGCTCCACATAGCCCCACCTGATGTTTCTCTGTTGTATTAATTCAAACACTAGAGAAGTATTTATTGACTATCCAGTAGAACAAGGCACTCTGGAAATAGAGAAGCTATAGTCGCTACCTTTAAGGAACTGTGAGGAAGACAGGACGTAAATATGGAAACCACACCAAGATAATACAAAGCAGGTTGAAGTACCAAATGTGGGCAAGAGGGATGATGAAGGAAGAGAAATGTGAAGTCACCATTCACTAAAACCATTCATTCCTCCCTACGGAACAATTCCATCTCTTCCTTAAGTTGAGCATTAAAGAACAGGCATGATTTAGTTATGTAGTAAAAGGGTGGAATTCTCATTATTCATGTATTTCCTATTTGTGAACTCACCTACTCAGTGAAGTACATTTGTAACCCAAAATCAATATTAAAGGTGCTTTTGCTGTGATTCACAGACATGTATAGAGTAACAAAATATTTGTTTCCTGATGCTCATGTTCCCATCTGGGGTTGAACAAAATGGTGCTCAACTTTCTCCTTTCAGCTTGAGTACTGTAAATAAGTCTTCTTTTTGCAGGCAGTTTAATGTCATGATTTTTGCATCTTTAAGGTTTGTGTTGGTGATTTTGCTAAATAAAACGGCCCCCAAACATAATGCCATGTGCTGAGGTGCTGTCCAGTGTTCCTAAGCACAAGGTGGCTGGGATATGCCTTACGGAGAAAATTTGTGTGTTAGGGAAGCTTCATTCAGGAATGATTATAGTGTTGCTGCCGTAAGTTCAATGCTAATAAATCACAAATATTTATTAAATAAAGTATCTTTAAACAGGAACACACATAACACAAGGTTAGATGCTATGACCAGAGGCTCTAAGGAACCTATTGCTATATTTCCCCTAGGGGCAATTGTTCAGTACAATGCTCACTAATTCTGTGTTCATGATGACTACAGAACAGAAGTGCCTTCAATAATAAGAATCAACTGTATTTCTTTAATTGGGTTTTTAACTGTCTCCTTGTTGACTCTGTTGTGACTCTTTCTCCTTCCTTTAGGAAGATCAAGTTCCCTAAGGTGTCCAGGCAGGGACTCCCACAGCAAGAGGGTGGCTCTAAAGGGGAGCCTGCTCCACAGTGCCTCCTCTGCCTCTGTACAACCCCAGCTCAGAAGTCTGCTTCTTTCCTTCCCACTAACCTTTTGAATCAACCAGTGGTAAAGTCTTGACTGTGGTTGTCTGGAGCAGGTGTCGCAATTCCCCATATGTGCAAGAAGCTGAAACAAACTTCACGTCGCGTACCATGATGTCTTCAACAAAGATTGTAAATTTGCTATGGAGGGAGAAAGCAGGGTGGGTTAGGCCCACCAAGTGCCTGTGCCTTTGCTGTCCCCTCCATTCCTCCCTTGAGGTTTGCCATGCTCTCATTCACAGTATTTATTAGTACATGGAACTGCAAAAGTAATTAAAATCAGTGCTTCCCAACATTGACCCTGATTCCCATCTCAACCTCAGAGCCCCATCCCCCTCATCAAATGTGCACTAATTCCAGCTAGTGCCCCTGACCTGAGCTGGTTCCAACCAAGGTCAGGCAGGTAGGGTAGCTTCTTGACCTGGATGATGCTGTCATAGAGGGAGGGCTGCAGGCTCTGAGCCACCATGTTGGCCAAGATAACAGCTACCATCATGGGTAGGATGTGAGCGATCTGACCAGTTAACTCAAAGCAAATCACAGCTGTGGAAACCGTGTGGGACACAGCACCCGTCAGCGCTGCTGCTCCTAGAATGACAGGGAGAAGATCAGGACGTGAAGGCTGCCATTGTTGGCATAGGACACGTGGGGATATGTGGGAATTACACAGAATGAGAGACGGGACCTCGACAGTGCCAACATTCCCCAAATAACCATTTGTCAAGAGTAGGGGCTAGAATGCACAACTGTTAGAAATTCATCCTTTATATCTCGTTCTGTAATCTTTGGTAAGTCATAAAATCTTTGTGTGTGCCAAGATTTTAATTTATAAGGTGAAGATAGTGATGTCTTATCTATTCTTTGTTTTTCAAAGTTTGGATCATTTTTAACTATTTTATTTTTGAATTCTATCTATCTATCTATCTATCATCTATCTATCTATCATCTATCTATCTATCAATCATCTGTAGTGCCTGGGGTACACTACCACTGAGCTATATTTCCAGCCCTTTTTAAATTTTGAACTTATCATCAGCCTCCAATTTTGTATCCTCCTGCATCAGCCTCCAGAGCCGCTGGTATTATAGGCATATGCCACTGCACCCAACTCCATAACTGGTTTTAAAAATGCTCTGTTAAGTGGCATAAGCCTGTACTCCTAGAAACTCTGGAGGCTGAGGCAGGAGGAATGTAAGTTCAAGGCTGGTCTCAGAAACTTAGCAAATCTATATCTCAAAATAAAATAAAAAGGGTTGGGGGTGTGACTGGGTGGTAGAGTGTCCCTGGGTTCAATCCCCAGTACCAAAAAAAAGAAATCTCTATAATAAAATTATGATGGTGTTTTACCCTTGGCCTCAATTAATGAGGGAATAGAGTGAAAACCCAAGAATTGATTTGTGGACTTGGAACAATGAGACCTGATCAGATCCTGATTCTATGCCTCAACTATATGAACAGAGTTTAATTTCTCTGGAATCCCATGTTCTTGCCTGTACAGTGAAAGCATCCTAGATCCAAAAATCTTAATGATTCTATGAGTCTATCTTGCTTATTTTTTGAGTTGTTTTCTCAATGATCCAAATAGTCCCTCATACACTGACTGTATTTTTTACTTAAATTTAAGGGAGATATCCTGTGGAAAAATGTTGGGGATGGTATATGTGAAAATAGAACAAGAAAAAGTCACAAAGGGAAATACTGGGAAGAATGACACTACTGGATGATGTTTCCGACATACTTCTGAACATAACCATCACAGGATGAATAAACTGGGAAATGTTCACCAGGGAGGATGGAGAGGGACACCTGAGAGGCATGAAGAGAAAGAATAAGAATAGCTGACTCTAAGGGATGAATGGATAAAGAAAATAAGGTATATAAAAACAAAAATGAAATTATGTCATTTGTAGGAAAATCGATGGGATTAGAGACCATTATATTAAGTGAAATAAACCAAACTCAGAAGGTCAAGGGTCACGTGTTTTTCTCTCATGTGGAAACGAGAGAGGAAAAAGAAAAAGTGGAAGGGGGACTCTCACAAAAATTGAAGGGATATCAGTAAAATAGAGGAAAGGGACCAGAGGGAGGGAGAAGGCGAAAGAAAGAGGAAATGCTGGGGAAGGATATTGGCCAAATTTTATTGTTATATTGTGTGCATATATGATTACCTAATAACAAATCCCACCATTGTGTATAACTCTAATGTGCCAATAAAAATATGGGGAAAAACAAAACTAAAAGAATAGTTGATTGTAATTGACAAAGGAAGACTTTGTAATGAGACTGTGATAGGGGAGTAGGGTACTATATGAGCCATAAAGCTGGTTAGTGCTTCTCCATCTGGGAAAGGACCGACCTAAGAAAGTCATGGGATTTTGGTGAGCAGAGTAGGGTGGGAAAAGGCATGATGATCCTGGGGACTATGTCAGTCACTTTGTTAGAAATAGCTCCATCCCAGAGGTCACTTCAGAATAAACTAAGGCTCAGGCAGCTTTCTCCATGGTTGTCCAGGTAACGAGTAGCAGGGAGAACCTAGAGCCTGTGTCTCTCAGCTCTTGCTCCTGGGTCCTTAGTCCCAATTAGCATAAGCCCATCTCATGTTGAGTGTACCAGAGTTAATCACCTTCATTACTGACTCCATGATTCTTAGGAAGGAAAGAAAAAACCCTCACTGAACATCCAGACATGATCCAAGATGTTTTCACATTTAATCCCCACTATCCCTTGTCCACACAAAGAAACTAAGGCCTACGGAAGTGCAATAGGAGCTAGTGAGTGTCAGAGCCAGGGGCTGATTATTTGCACAGAAGTTGAATTAGACAGCCTTAACTAAAGCCATATTGTGTGCACTGGAATGAAGATGTACTGGAAGAGTGTGGTTGTGGCAATTTAGGGTATCCAATGTTTGTTTACCAGATAGTGGAATGTTTCTCACCAATTACTGCATAGCCCCCAGGAAGGATCTTGTAAATGATGTCATCAAATAAGATACCATCAGGGAATAGCATGGCCATGATCTCTCCTACCAGTCTTCCAAATGCAGCTCCTAGTGGGAAGATAAAAGAAGCAGAGTGCTGTGAAATCCAAGTTCCTTATTCTCTGTGTTTTCAGGATAATCTCTCATGAGTGTTAAGAGCAAATACGAACTCCAAGCATCCCAGGTCCTTCTTGTTTCTCAGTACCCTAGATTGCAGCTACCAGTCTGATGCCATCAAACTTACCTAGCACAAACACAGGCATGAAACCTCCACAGGGGATGGGCATAGTGGTGGCCACAATGGACATCCAAAACTAGGGTAACAAAGAAGCATTAGAGCACCTCACAACTCTGCCCAACACACACTCTTTTTCCTCACTCTCATCCTTCCTACTTCAAGAGTCATCTCAGAAACCCAGGGATAGCTAATCCTTCTGGAAGCCATCTTATCTGTCATCCTTTCTCCAAAACCAAAAACTTGGTACTTTTGGGATGAGGGATCACTAAAGACAACAGGATAAGGAAGTTCCTCTAGATGGCTAACCTAAATCCCTCCTAATTTTAATGTCTGTTTCCCTTTTGGCAATCTAGAATGAGGCATAGAGCCCCAGAGGATCCTTCTTTCACTGCCCCAAAGAACCAGAGCCCACTGTGTTCACTTAGCTCAGACAGTTCACCTCTAGAGCATCCTGAAACTCTTAAGGCTAGATTTATTTTCCTGGTCCGGAAATATTTCTGAAAAGGAGCCCTAGCTCTAAGTGTAGGCACTTAAGTCCTAGTGACTTATTGTGTGATGAGTTTAGCTTTCATATGTCTTTACAAAGCTCCCTCTCTGGTAAACTTCGCAGGGAAACCTGAAAGAAGACTCTTCTGCCTGAGCATTTGCTTTGAAAAACTAGATCTGTGGACGGGGATGTACCTCAATGATGGAGAGGCCTTGGTTTCATCCCCATCCACCCCCCACACACAGCATCAACCTGTCCTGATTATACTGAAAGGACAAAGTGAGAGCCCAATTAGGCAGCCAATACAATAGAAAAGATCTCCAAGGTCAACTGCAAAAGGTAGAATTCCAAGAGAAATTGGGACAATTTAAGCTAAAGCAGTGTGCACATTTCTAAGGCAAAGAATACAAATGAATTGAGAAACAGAATGAACATTTGAAATATCTGCAGAAGAAATAAAGGTATGAAACTAATATAAAAACTCAGCAACAGGTTTATGATTGCTTCCAAAATAAGTAAACCGATTCTAGACAAGGATCTGAAACTAATTAGGTGCAAGATGGTTTAACAGCTAAAGGTCAAAACAAACTGCCAAGATTAAAGGATTCGCAGTTTTTAAATTGCTCCAACTACACTGCCAACTAAAGAGAAATAATAAAATTTTTAACTTTCTGGACCTTAGAAAGACTTCCCATCAGTCAAGGCTGAATTTAAGAGACAGCAATGAAGACTCTGAAGAAGCTTCATCCCAGAAGCTTTGAGATGAGACAAAACATACACTTTTTCATGGCAGAATATGTCTGTTTAAAACAGTTGAGAACCACAAAGCTAATTGCCCAAATTGAAGAAAATGCACACTGAGAATTCCCGCAGGACAGAGAATATATCTTGTGATTGCCTTCTCTGCATTGGCATGGGCTTAAGGAAGGAAGGAAGGAAGGAAGATAGAGTGGTCAAACAGTGTTCATGTAAAACAGAAAAAACGATCTGAGCAGAGTCACTAAAATACCTAACACAGTGATGCTCATCTAGGGGCACTTGTTTAAAATGCAGTGACCCCACTGGAGGCCATGTATCAGACTGTCTGGAGACAGAATTCTAGGTACTTGTAGCTTAAGCTTTTTACATTATTATGACATTGGACAGTTTCAGATCTCTTGAATTATCATGAGCATCTCTTTCGAAGAAGTCCATGAAAGCTACAGGCGTTTTGGAGGCTCAGGTTAAGCCAAAGACTCCAGTAATACAGATAATCAATGACTGATATGACTGATTTCAGAGGATGAACTAGATCATCCTCCAAGATATGTGCAAGAATAGGATCAGGATTGGTGTGGGGGAGGACGACTCTGAAGTTGTCAACCTCCATAGCACAAAGAATGATACATGAGATTAGCAAGACTTTTATTTTTTTTTAGCTATTTACACATGAAAGAAAAGATCCAGAAGTGATGTGGAACACAACTCCCAAGACTTTAATCACCAATTATAGAGAACTGGGAAACTAGAGACCTATCATCACAGATTCTACTGTATTTAGACTCTTCATGAGACAGAGTGATATGATCAGGCAGAAAGGATTCTACAGAGAACATAATGTTCTCAGCTACACTGAGAACATAATGATACTAGGTAGTAATGTTAGGCTTATTGAAAGGGAAATTGAGAAGCTGGAATCATATTCATAATCATTTGGCTTATAACATGAGGATACTTTCCACGGTCTGAGATGGAGGAAGGTAAAAATTCCCTTCCTCAAAATTATGAAAGAGATGAACTAAGAATCCCACTTGTCTGTATGACATAGCCAGAAGACCAAGGCACTGAATTTTAAATCCAACTGTGGAAAAGCAGTTTTAGTCACTGCTATGGTTTACATATGGTGTGGCTGCCCCAACGTTTCATGTTTTGAAATTCAATCCCATTGTGTGGCATTAAGAGGGCAGAAACATGGCTATGGTGTTTAGAGGTGGGGCCTTCAAGAACGGGTTAGGATTAGATAGAGACATCTAGGTGGAGTCCTGGTGATCAATTCCTGGTGGCTTTAAAGGAAAACAGAGAGAACACAGGAGACACACTGAGATATACACGTGTGCTCCCTTTTGCCACAAGAGGGTCATCACCCAATGAAGCCCCTGTGCTTTGGTTGTCCAGAACTGTGGGCTTGAGAGAATCTATTTTCTTTATAAAGTAGACTTTCTCAGGTGTTTCATCACAGAAATGAAGAACAGACAATTAATTTGGCTATGTTTCCTATTTCTCAAACATTGAAAAAAATAAGGGCATAGTTGGGAGTCCAGTGATTAGGCAGTGAAATGCTGGGAAACATCATGAATTTGTAGCAATGAGTGCATTTATGTTTACAAATATCATAGAATAGTATGGGCTTGCAGCAAACTGCTGGACTTGAAATACAGCCCAGGAAGTATGTGCTTCTTTTTCTGATATACTTATGACATAAATATTATCAAGGATTTAATTTTGTGAGCAATTAATTACATCAATGTACAATTGAGGTCTTTTATAGTATCCAAATTGGTTTCTCAAAATAAGTTTTAATCTGTGAAGAGCAATCCAGATATATAACTGGAAATCTGGGGAAGTGGGAAGAGGTAAGGGGGAAATATTGAAAAATATGCAGTATTTTGTTTCTTTAAAACTTTTCAAAATCTTGACACTTTAACAGTATATGTAACTCCAAAGTTACAAAATTGCTCAGTCTAAAGAAATATCAGAAAAACACAATCATCATCACTGGAGAATAAATTCTGTAATATCATCAAAACTTGGATTTAGCTACTACAGATGGACTGATAGACTTAATGACCAATATGGGAGGCTAGGATTTATAATTAGAGAAGACAGACTCTATAATGAAAATCTAGAAATGAAGTACCTAACAAGATGTTGCAAACTTCTTTACAACAAATTCTTCAATATTTTGAAGAAATAAATAAAGAAGGGTTAAATTAATAAAGTGTGCAAAATACAGAAACTCTGGATCAAATCAACCCATTGTATGGTATTAAGAGAGTAGAAACGTGACTATGACCCATTTCGAGTGGACTGGGGAAGAACATACACAAATACTGCCTCAAGAAAACCTGTAGCAAATTCTGAGAGTATAAGTGGAAAGACTTGGGTGTGTGAACACTTGGTACCCCTCATTATAAGATCATTGAAAAGCACATTGAATGAGCAGCAAAAAACAAGACAGGATCTTTAAAAATAAATTTTTCAACTGCAAGCATAAGATTAGCCAAAGGTCAGTGATCTAGTATTGTATATTTGGCACATAGTAAGTGCTTAGTAATAGTTTTTGAACAAATGAATAAATAAACCCACTGTATTGTAGAAATAGTATAAATCTAACTTAGTGACTCATGTCCTGGGCAAACATATATTCATAAAAGGTCTTAATAAATAAGTTAATACCAAGGTATTCAAAACCATGAAAGTTCAGTATAGGCAGACATATATATGAGAACACTAATAGATAGAGAAAAATTTGGGGTTATTTAGGCATACTGTTAGTAGAAGGACAATCTTAACAAAAGGAAAAGAGGCAATCAGCAGCTGTTTAGATGTCACAGCCAGGGCTGGAAATTAAAAATGTCTTTGTACATGGTAATAATTGAGAAGGTTATAAATATATAATCTTTGAAGGGCAGGTATGAAAAAGAATGGATATAAAAAAGATCCTGATTGGAGTTAGGAAAAAATGGTTTGAGTGTGGCAAAATCCTAATAACCTGACTATCTAAATGAAGAATAATAATATTTATAAAAATTATTTATAGTCACTAATGATATTAATTTAAACATTTTATCTCTTGAAATTCTAGAAAAAAAGATTACCCACAGACTGGGGAGAAAATCTATGTGCAGATCTCCTAAAAAATGAATTACCAGATACATGGAGAATGAAGTTCCTAATTAATATGTGGGAGGAATTTGGTTAATTAATCCAAGGTTTCTACACAGCCATCTATATTGCTAAACTCTATCTTGTCCTTGTTTATTTGGTTTCTCTGATGCCTTAATAAGATAACAAGTGGAACCATTGGAAGGGTGATTGTAATTATGCCAAACATGGTGAAATTGACATGGACGGAGCAATTAACCCAGCTCTGCTATGGTCTCCCCGTGATTTCTTCTCTAAGCTCTGAGAAAGACCAGATGAAGTTCTCCCCCTTCCTACCCTAGGCAAACCTGGGTTCTTAGATTGAAGGCAGGTTTAGGAGGTTGGCGGTGGGCAGCAGTACCTTCATGATGAAGAAGAGGAGGATGATGATGACCACGTTGACTTGGGGGTGAATCCACACAGCCGATCGGCCCAGACTTTCAGGGTCACCTATGTGTTTTACCCACGTATTGTTGTCAAACAAGGTACTGATGGCTTCTCGGGGCATCAGCTGAGGGGAAGAAGCAGAGCAAGCAGGTTCTCCAGGGAGAGACTGCATTTCCCTTTTTTCAGAGAACTCTTTCCCCTGCCTCATTGTTCAAGGGTCCCTTTCGCCCTTTTCTCAGGGAGAGTCCACCCTTGGGCAAAACCATTCAAGCTTTCAAGAATGAGCTGTGTCCTCCCTTCCTGATTTAGAGACCTGGGCAGTGACCTGAACCCCACCCTCACCCCCAGTCTCCCTAGGGCTGACCTCTCCAGCCATGAATTGACCCATTCCTGGTGGAAAGGTGAGCGAGGCGATGACTAAAGTGACAATTCCAGGATATAGCAGGCGGCTGAAAAAGAAACAGAATTAACCCTCCCCCCAGCCTAGCCACCCACAGTGAATAGTACACGAACTCTGGCAAGCTCAAGTTTCCTGCAGTCCACTCTAGTCTCAGGTCGTTCAACAAAGAGCATGCTCTTCACCAAAAAAAATAATGTTTATAGAGGAGCCCACACAACTTGCCCTTCCTGCAGTATTCCTGCTCCTACCGTTCAACACATGCCACCTAGAGGCATTGAATGCCTTCTACAAAGAGCAAGAGAGGAACTTGTGGAGAAATCAGAACACTGACTGGGTAGGGCAAGGGAAGGGCAGTGACTCACTGCTTAGCAAGAAACTGGCTGAGGGCCTTGTGCTTTCGCACACCGAGCATGACTTGGCGATGAAGATACACAAATACAGCTCCCAGGAACCCACAGCAAATCCTGAGGGCGTAAGTTACAGGGTTGGAACCTCATGGGCACAAAACCCTCATCCCTCCAGCCCAGCCACTGCAGGAGACCGACACCAGACTCCCACCTTCCCTTCCTGCCCACCTCCCCCTGCCGGCCACACCTCCCTGCTTGGGTCCCTTCCAGTCCACAGTCTCACCCCACGCCCTGCTCACCACACCCAGAGCAGGTGGCCCCACTGACCCAATGACAGCAAAGGCTGGGAGCTCCTTCAGGTCAAAGGGGAAGTCCATTCGGAAATTGGTTCTGAACAGAGCAGTGATGGTGACTGCAGGTGAGAAGGCAGGGGTTCCAGTGGGGGCTCCTGCCAGCCAACCAGGGGTCAGCAGGTTCCCGCCCCTCTGCCGGCAGGCCTGATCTCTACTTTTCTTTGTGATTTCCATTTTTCTGTGCACAAGCACTCCCTACCTCATAACTTAGGTCCTTTTCTATAGCCTTGGGCCTGCTCCTAAATAATGCCACTCACTCCTTTCCTAAATTGCCCCCATGTCCATTCACCAGCACCCCCACCTCACACTGCCTCCACCCAGGGCCTCGCTATTACCAGCATCCTTGTTCCACACTGCCAGCACACGGAACACAAAGGCGCTGAACGTGGCTGCAAAGAATCCTCGCCAGTAGTTCCGAACGGCAAAGTAGGTAGAGGTGACCTCGATGCTGAATAGCACTCCTATGGGGACAGGGAAGTGGGGTCAGCAAACACGCCCACTGTCCCACTGCCCCACTGCTTGGACATGGGGAGGTTTTGCTGAAACTTAAATCTGAATCTGGGGCAAGCAAGGGTAGAAAAGAATGATCTCTTGGTCTTGCAAACCACAGGCCTGCCTGGGCTGGAGGAGAAGGGAAGTGGAGGGGCCCTCAACCCCCAGACCATAAGGCTCAAGGGGTGGTGTCCTCCCACCCCTTAGTATGTAGGCTTGAGTGGGGTTCACAACTGTCAAATAACAATAGATGTTTAAAGGCAGTTGAAAGCATTCTGCAGAAAGGTTAAAAAGGAGGAAACTTCCAGAACAGATACTCCACAGAATTGCCCCGCTGAGCTCAGAATTCATAGGGACTCTCTTGATGCTACTTACCTCCATAGGCTGGGGTATGGAGAAATAAGAAAAGCAGGAGGGGGATTTGCACAAACTGGCAATACTCAATATTCCAAGAAGAGAAAGCAGAGGAGTGATACAAATTAAAAAAAATAAAATGGCAAAGAAAACCTGACTTAAAGTAACCAAAGCAAGGTGGGTAACCAAGGCTTGAAGATAAAAACAATCACACTTAAGAAAGGTGGGTGTGGTAAAAGGAGGCCAATTAGTAGTCCTCATTAGTACTATTTCTGAGGGGAGACACTGGAGCAGAAAATGAGGAGGGAAATCCATAGAATATGAGCAAAGGGTAGGGAGGACTTAGTAAGGAATGCTAATGAGTTTTAAAAAGCAGCATTCAGAAAGAGATGCAAAGAGAACATTAAGAATAAGTGGGTTGGGCTTAGCAATACCCTGTCTCAAATAAAAAATAAAAAGGGCTGGGGCTGTAGCTCAGTGATAGAGCAACCCCAGGTACAAATCCCAGTACCAAATTAATAAATAAATAAAAATAAAACAAAGGTGTTGGACTTGAATTAGATGCAAAGCAAAAATTGATAACAAAATTAACTAAAACATGGCTAAGCCTCATCTTTATAGCAAAAATGAGGAAGGAGACCTGGGAGATGTAGCATATAATAAGATGAATGGAGATAAGGCCCTGGTGAACATGGCAAAATTTATCCCTTTTCTTCCCACAGTGGATGGTTGGTTTTGGGTGTGCCTGTGACCCTCAACCTGCCTTCTGCTGTGGACAGGGGCTCAGATGTTAGGATTTTTTTTCTCCCTGTTCTTTATTCATAAGTCACATCTCTCAGATTCCACAAGGGCCTCTGCCTCCTCTTCTGCAGAGGACAGTCAACTGGTTATACTGAGTCGTGTGGGCCCAGGGAATGGAGCCCTGTCATGTCTTGGTAGAGGATTTCTATGGAGAGCCCAACGTCACCTTCTCTGGGTAACCACCCCAGATCTTTCTCTTCAGGTTGAAACTGCACATCCCCTCCTATTCTCTTGGAATTTGGATTATTACAGCCCTTGTCACTTTCAGTTCTAGTTTTTTGTTCAGATTTCTGAAATCAATATGGTGCGTGGCACATGTCAGAGAGGAGAGGGCCAACTAGGATGAGGGAGGAAGAGAACAGAGGGAGTGAGTGGACTTTCAGCGGGCGGCACAGGCAAAGGGACCTGGGGCAGCTTTGCTGGCCACTCCTGCTGCCCTGGTCTTTAAATCCCATCAGGGGAGGCAGCTGCCTTGTGCCTCAGAGGAGGATCCCCACAGTGGGGATCAGGTCGAACAGGGCTCCTACCTTTCCTCTGTGAGTAACAAAAGCAAAATCAGCTTTGAGTGGCCTCAGTGAAACTTTCCAACTTATTAATATTTTACAACAATGTTTTTGAAATCCTGGGCTAGGTTTTCTTTCCTACAATGTGGATCTGGGACACATTCCCTAGCAGTCTGTCACTGTATGCTCAAGAATGAGAGCTTATTTTAATATTAGCCTGAGCCAAACACAAAATGTGCTGCTAAAAGGAAACAAAGCTTTAAAGAAACAAACAGCTTTTGGGAACTCTCATCTCTTGGGTCTGGTGCACGGCTCTCTTCTCCTACTCTGCATTCTTTCTCTATTTTTCTGTGGTTCCTATGACTCTTCCCAGCCCAGGGTGTTGTCCTTGATCTCCCTCTCTTGCTCTCAATTTCACTTTTTCCCTGGTGCCAGCTACACCTACATGCTATGATTAGCAAACCTGTTTTTGGCCCAGTTCCTCGGTTTTGGACTCACCTACCCAGCTGTCTGCTTGATATCGCTTGGATATGCCACGGGAACGACAAGTTCAACATACTCAAAGTGAACTTTATCAGCTCTCCAGCTGTTTCACTTCCCATGTCCTCCACCTGGCTTACTAACACCACCATCTCCTCGGCTGCCTTTGCTGGAAACCTGGGTGTCAGCCTAGGTCCCTCCTTCTCTCCTATCCCTCCAAACCTCACATAAAGTCGATAACCAGGTCACACCAATTTTTATTTCTACCACTCACATTTATCGGCCTCTTCTTAAGCTCTCCTACATCTGCCTAGTTTAGTCTTTTGTCATCTGGCATCGGGACTGTGACAATAGTCTTCTTGTTAATCTTAGGTTAATCCTGGTGACCCACAGGCCAATTCTGTCCTGCGCACATGTGCCAAAGGGACCGGACAGATATGCAAAGCTGGTCATGTCTCTTCCTTCCTTGAAATCCTTCCATGGCTTCCCTAAAGTCAGGTCCGTGTGACACAAGTCCCACAAGACAGGCACTGTCAGAAGGGTTCTGTGGGAAACGTTTCCAGCCACATTTTAGGCATTCATAATGCATGTCAGCATCTCAGATGTTCTAATAACCTTTCCAGTTTTTTTTAAAAAAACTACATGTTTAATCAAGCATTTTCCAACTGATTTGGTCTTGGAGCCATTTTTACCTATTATTTCTATTAACACCATGAAGAACTGAGTTCTATAAAACACACGTGGGCAAATTCTAGCTTACAGAATAAAACCTGGCTTCTTGTGCCTGACCTATGAAGACCCTCATGGTTCTGCCCCATTTACCTGTCCAGACTCATTTCCCATTTTCCCTTTCCATGCCCCCTAACAGCACTCACCTGCTGTAATGACAGTTTCCAGATCTTGACTTTGATGCTTTTCCTTCTGTTCAGAATACCCTGCCTCACTGTCTTCCTATAATTTCCTACTTATCAACAAATCCTCATATTAAACACTGTCCCTTCTGTTAAGCCTCACGGGCTCCCCAGGCAGCCTCGGAGCAGGTTCCCACTGCACTTTGCCCAGGCTGCCACTACGACACTTATGTGGGCTGTGATGATCTATGTCTTTCTCCCCTTTCAGACGTGAGCACCCTGCAAGCACAATATGGAACATGGTGCCTGACACACAATGACAGCAAAAGATATCTGTCATTTCAGTAGAATGCTGAATTATATTTCTTTCATTGGTGTAAGAAACTGAGTTGCCTACATTGTGAATAAATGATCTTAAGGCTTTTTCTTTCAGAATTATTCTGTATTTATGAAAGAATAAACCAAGTGATGCTGCCTACAGAGACCTGTAACATTTGTCATTTAATATGAACAGCCTGAACACAGCACCTTCACTTCCAAGTGCGTGATAATTTATTTTTTCCTTCCTTCTCTCTTCTTTTCTTTCCTTCCTTTATTTCTTGTATGTGTGATTGAACCCAGGGGCACACTGCCTGCTGGTGAGCTACATTCTTCGCCCTTTAATTTTTATTGTGAGACAGGGTCTTGCTAAGTTGCCCAGGCTGTGATCCTCCTGCCTCAGCCTCCTGAATAGCTGGGATTATAGGTCTGTACCACCGTCCACAGCTAAGTGCTTAAAAACTTCTGTTGAAAGCAATGATTTGTTATGGGTTATGCCTTTCCTATACTCTACACAACACCAAAGAAAACTTCCTTGCTTATCTCAAAAATTCCAGTTTTATGTAGAAAATGCAGATTAATGGCTAATAGAAACAAAATTACAATAAAAAAAATCTTTTTGTCTAAAAACATTCTTCAGAGCTTCTGGATTTGAAAGGCTAAAGAGAAAGTAACAGTGAATGTGGGTATGGATATAGGTGTGAATACTTAACATGAGTAGAGGTTCGAACATGCTGCCTTCCACTGACAGGGACTAATGACTCTAATGACTAGAGCGGACAACAGAAGTGCCAATGGATGCCTGCTGCTGCATGTGCTCCCCCAATCTCCTTGTGCTGCGTGCTTGGGCACAGCATCATCACAAGGCAGCACGGGATGTTTTCATTAACTTTGAACTCCAACCTGGACCCCATTCCTGAGCCAAGCCATTTCAGCGACCTGGAAGACTCCTTCAGGGAAAGACCAACCACATTTCATCATCCAAAAGAACCTCTAGCAGGTGGTCATATGACAAGCATGGGCCCTTTCTGTATTTTGTTCCTTCAGTTATCAACTTGGTAATGTTTTTATCACCAATGAATCCAATGAATGATCCCTATAATCCCTGCCCTGTTAGTGTAGCTACACCTGATTTTGATGAATAAATAAATAGAACAGCCTCTTCCAACCACATCCCTTTGTTAGTTGACCATGATAAGAAAAATTATTGGAAAGTCTGCTACTTGCCCTGTATAGGAAGAAAGAGTTAAACTCAACTATAAGTTGAGAGTTAAACTCAACTATAAAAAGCTAAGCCAATATAACTAGAAAAAACTTCCATAAGGAGTCCTCATTTAGAGATTGTCCGTAATCTAAATAAAGTCCACCTAAACTCCCACATCCTTAATAGAACACAGGAAAATGTAAGTCTTCCCTTGGAGAAAGAAGTACGTAAATTCTCCTATTACAAGACATAATATATGGCAGCAAAAGATCTGATGATACAAATGGGGTTTCAATAAGTAGGGGACTGTCTGCTGCAGTCACTTGCTTTCTCTCATTCAATTCTCTACTCTAGAACATCTCACTCGTGCAGCTTTTAGCATGAATTGAGCTTCGAACATGCCAGACACTGGTAAATGTTCACTAAAAGCCATTCTCATGATAAGAAGAAAATGGTTAGCTCCAGCACTCGGTGAGGCTGACAGAAACTGTTCAGAGCAGGGCCAGGAAGGTGGCCTGATGTGGGAGGGGGCACTTGCCTCCAAGTGGTGTTCCAAAGCAGCAACCGACCCCCACAGCACAGCCTACCGTCAGGATATCAGTGTAATAGTACGGCTGCTACTAGGGAGAGACAGACAGAGAGGCAGGAGGGAGGAAGAGGACAAGGGGCAGAGGTGGGAGAGACACACAGGGACAGGAAGAAGGCAGAGTTAGAGGCCTAAGTCATAGGGAATAACCATGGTCCCATTGCCCCTGTGACTCCCAGGCCAGGAGAAACTCAGTGAGTATGACAAACAGGAAGTGACCTTGTAGCTCAAGGCCAAAACAGAAGATGAATAAAAAGTTAAGCCAATATATGCCAGGCAGGTAAGACAGTAAGTGACCAGAGAGGGCTGGAGATGGGGGCACTCGTGGTAAGAAGTGGCAGTAGCAAGAGTCAGGCGAGGACAGACAGAAAAGTGTCAACAAATTCTGCATGAAACAACTAGTCTCAGAAGAATACACAGCCCCTCAATGGAAAAATCACTGGGGACTGAGGTCAGGGGTGATGATGTCTGGTCACTCCCTGGATGCCCATCCAGCAGCCCCTTTGGTGAGCATATCCCTCTCCACCCCAAAGCTGTGGCAGCCACTCAAACCTCTTCCAAGTCTGGCTCAGGCAACAGGGGCGGGGAGGAAGTGAAACTTGCCTCCGACAGGGGCTGCAAAGCAGCATCCCACGCCTACCGCACAGGCTGGCACCAGGAGGTCAAGCTGCCCAGGCACGGTCTGCAACAGAGAAGCACGCAGGGCCAGGGGGTGGCAGGGGGGGCAGGTGGGCGGGATGTAAGCAAGACCAGGGTGGGGGTCAGGAACTGCAAAGGGTCAGGGGCAGCAACGGAGGGAGCTCAAGGGGCACTGTGGACTAGCAGGGTAACATGAGGGTAGACCAGCCCTGTCACCACGGAGGGGCACAGATCAGGACAGGTGTGCACTAGGAGGACAAGCACAGCCTAAAGAGAGGCACTAGACAGCTCACGTGGGCAGGCAGGGCCAAGGAGAATAGGAGCGTGGTTAGTGCAACGTCCCTTCCAGCATCATGGCCAGCCTGGAGCAGAGGCAGCTCTCCCGGCCCCCTGTGCACACACGGCTGGCTTTCTCCACCAAATGACGCCTACTGTGTTCCACTGTCTCACCTTACCTCATAGACCCCACAGAACATGGACATGAACTTGCTTAAAACAGCAGCACAGATGCTGGCGATATGGACGAAAGGACCCTGGAAGAGAGGAAGAGAGGCTCAGGGTAAGAGGCTTCAGGGCAGGGGAGGTATCACAGGGTTCAAAGAAGTGAGTATTTCCTGCTCCAGGAACTGGTCAAGGTGCTGGAAGGGGGTCAGACAGAAGTTCTGCCTTTGAGGCGCTTCATCAGAGAGGAAGATGATAAGCCTGCCTGTTATCTTTTCAGATAGTGCCAGTGAGGGAGGGTAAGGAGAGTGATGGGATGGATGAGGGTGGGTGGTGACATGTGCTTAGATGAGGGTGGCCTGGGGAGGACCCTCCTTGGGCCTGTTGAGACTGAGTGGTGCCTTGAATGAAGTGAGGGAACGGCATGGGTGTTGGAGGACAAATGTTCCAGCAGATGGAACAGTAAGTGCAGGAGTCCCATGTGGGGCCAGCTTGGTGCAGAGGGATGGGAAGAGCCTTGTGAGCCCAGCACAGGAGCAGGGCAGGGTGGCAGGTGGGAAGACTGGGCAGATGGGTGGGGCCAGTCAGCCCAGGTCTCACAGTCTGTCCTAGAGGCTCAGATTTAAACTGGGATGAAAAGCTGTTGAAAAGTTCTTGACCAGAGGTCAGACGTGACCGATTCCATTTTTAAAAGATGACTCTGGGTGCTGTGTGGAGTGTCCACAGCAGGGGCAAACAGCATGAGGATGGACTGAGACGGAGAGTGACCTTGAATGGAGCACAGTCTGTTTCATGGTCTCTGTTTTCTCATGTTAAAAGAAGAGAATTGTGGCTAAGGCAGTGGTTCTCAATTAGGTGGAGATTTCACCCCCCAGGGACATTTGGCAATGTCGGGGGCATTCTGTTTGTCACAACTGGGGTTGCTACTGACTTCCAGGTTTAGAGGCTTAATACCACACTGCACAGGGCAATACCCCCAGCACAGAATTTTCCAGTTCCAAATGTCAACAGTGCTCAGGTTGACTCTGCTGGAAAGCAAAGCCCCCCAGCTGTGATTTTTGTCATTCAACCCCAGGAGGGGACCTTCCCAGTGTCTCCCCTCCCTGTTTCCTTTTCGGTTTGCCTTTAGTCCATTACTGCTCCCAGAGTGCCCTCTAGATTGCTTTCTCTCTACTCAGACCCACCTCTTTTCCCACGGGGATGCCACTGCCTAGCCCAGCAGTCAGGGCCACCACCTTGGCCACAAAGGCCTTGAGCGTGAGGTACTCCTTCAGGACAACCCCGCGAAGGATCGTCTTCATTTCAGGGATTCCTGAGCCTGAAAGGGTTAAAGAAGGGTTGCCTGCAAGTTCAAGCTGGAGATTAAGCAGGAAATGGAAGGAGAATGGGAGTTGGGAGGGCCAAAGAGGGAGGATGCTGGGGAGGATCATGGCAAGGCCACCGAAGGGCTGGAAGTAGGGCTGGAGGATGGGAGGAAGTCAGAGTGGAACAGTCTGCAGGCAAGGAGACTGCGTGGAGTCTCCTAGAAAGTTCTCACCAACAGCCTGGGGAGAGACGAGTTGGCAGAAGAGGGCGCTGAAGAGGATGAGAATAAGCGGGAAGCTGACCCAAGCCAGGTACTGCAGAGGAAGATTGGGCTGTGTCTGGGCGTAAGTCCACTTGTAGGCTGCAGGGACACATGCTTGGGGTCAGAGAGTGGAGGAGACTCGACAGTGATGGGGATCACTGCCTCCCCACGTCTGCAGCACTGCACAGCAGCCGCCCTGCTGGTGTGCGGCCAGGTTGTGGACATCCTGTTTGCCTCTCCCCAGGGAACTACTCTCATTTTACATGTGGGAAACCTGAGTTGCAGGAGGTGAATGCCTCCTCCAGTTCCCTCTGCTAGTGGAGGCAGGTGTCCCGGCTGTAAGTCAGACTTGAGAGTAGACTGTAGCGCCTGGCTAGAGGCCATGGGTGACCAACACAGAACTGAGGGGGTTGCTGGGACTCAGAATCAAAACTGGGAAGACCCTGGGGAAACTGGACCAACCTACTAAAGGGGTACCCACTGCAGGTGGAAGGAACTTGAACAGTGGATTTGGGCCTCGAGTCTTGATGAGTTTGTCTTGTCTGAGGGGCCAGTTGCATCAGACAAGTCGCATCTGCCCTCCATGCAGCACCCCCTATCCAATCAGATCCAGCCTGCCCGAGGTGGAAACCCTAGGAACAGCCTCCATGTGGGGAGAGGCCAAGGGCACCGGTCCCAAGGAGCCTACCCTGAAGGCTTTTGGCACTGACATAGTCCATGCACCAGCTGACCAGAGCCATCAGCAGGCCCAGGAGCACCAGAAAGATCCAGTCTTCCCCCAACTTCCTTCTCACCACATGTCCCAGGCGGTGGATACAATCTAGGAAGAGAAAAGGGTTAAAAAAAAAAAAAGAAAAGAGAAGACAAAAGCAGCTAACCAGCCACTCCCTCAGTGTGCAGTTGAGGAGTGGAGGGGAGGAATTGAACTGCTGGGTTCTCTGTGTGTTGCTGAATTTCTCCTTACATTTCTACCTATTCCCATAAATCTGTGAATTCCCTTCTAAAGCTCCTGTTTCTTGGGATGGGGAAAGAGACAGCAGGGAACAAGGCACAGTGTGAAGGAGGTGGGCCAAGTGCCTTTTCCTGAGCATCTAGAGGAGGGCTTTTATGAGTGTGTGCAAGAGGGATGTACGTACAACGGAGCGTCCAGGGTACTCGTGCAATCCCTGTACCTCCTATTCCAGAGTCTTTTACTCCTCAGTCCCCATCACCTTGACATTTAGAATAGTGGTCCTCATCCTTGCTGTCCACTGTAGAACTGGAGCCCATCTTCTTGGGCAGCCCCATGTCCTGTTCCTTGTCTGAGAATTGCTCTTTTTGATGGCCATAAATCTGGATGGGAGAATGGTCAATTCTATTCAGAATAGATAGAGGGCAGAACGGAGACTCCGACAAGAAATACAGCTGTTTTGGATTCTGGGTGTTGAGGGCTGCATGCAGGGCGCTTTGGTTTCCCTGCTCTCTCCCCTCCACTCTGCAGTCACACATTTCCTACTCTTTCCTATTCACCCTCTTCTCTCTCTCTCTCTCACAAACACACCCACACACACCTTCCTTTCATCCCTTCCTCATCCCATACTCATCTTGGTCTGCGATAGCCTTTATCAAGGAGGCTGATTCCCACTATGTAGTGGAGATAGAGAACTGTACTAAGCTGGACATTTAAAGCAGGCAGGCATTTTATGTGTCACTATGCTATGTGTAGGGCTCTATAATTTCCAAGACCCCTGACCCCCTGACACTGACTTCCCTCCTGGGGTCCCTCTTTGGAACAGGTGAGGATGAACTGGACTAGCTAGCTATTCATTCATTCATTCATTCATTCATTCATTCATTCATTTATTGGTACTGGGGGTTGAACTCAGGGGCACTTGACCACTGAGCCACATCACCAGCCCTATTTTTTTATTTTATTTAGAGAGAGGGTCTCACTGAGTTCCTTAATGCCTTGCTTTGGCTGAGGCTGGCTTTGACATCAAGATCCTCCTGCTTCAGCCTCCTGAGCTGCTGGGATTACAGGTGTGTACCACTGCACCTGGCAGGACCTTAATTTTTTATTGACATATAAAAATGGTACATGCGTATGGAAACAAATGACTTGGTTATACTGCCTGCTGTGAGTACCTTCCTGGTGACCCCTGGATTCTCTGTTGAGCTTGGATAAACCCCATCTATCTCATCCCTCAGGCTTCACAGGCATAATCAGGAATCAGGCCTAATGAGGAAGCAAGGTAAGCAGGCCCGAAAGCAGCCCCCTCCTGACATTAGCATATGTGTCTGTGTGGTATGTGTAAGAACTCTGAGCACTTTTAACTGCCCCCCCCCC
>JAJEJO010052565.1:59691-80062 GCA_020662805.1 Glaucomys volans
GGGGGGGGGGGTTACAGGTGCTTTGTGACAGTCCTGTGCATCTCCCTCAAAATTTAGGTATGGATTGTCTTAGTTTTTCTCATTTTCCAACTCCAACTTCAAGTTCAGCCTTCCCAACAGATGGGGCAATAAATCCGACAGCCATGGTGTTTTCAGCCATCACTTTTCCTCTATATATTTAGGCAACACAGCACTCAAGTTCCCCTTTCTGAAATTTTGTAGACCACACTGGTGGTCATTTCTCCTCTACTCCTTATTGGAATTTGCTGTCTTTTAGGAATCCTTGGTCCTAGGCTGAGGATGTAGCTTACGGCAGAGAGCTTGCCTAGCACGTATAGGGGCTTGGGGGTGGGGGGATCCTTGGTCTTTTTCTATCCATTCCCTGCAGATTAGGATTTCCCTCTAGCAATCAGCAGGCCTCTTTCTCCCTCTTCTGGCTTTTCAAATACCATCAGCTTTTTCCTGCATCACATTCAATCCTCATTAGGGCCTTTCAAGGCAGAAACGTTTTCCTCATTTTTAGGTGAGGGCAATTGAAGTTCAATGGAAATTACCTTGGCCAAGTTTTCCAGTATCTTCAAAGGTAGAGCCAGCATTGAAAATCATACCTAGATAATTCTAGAATCTATGCTCTTAATGCTGTTTCTTTCTTTCACAATAAATGATAATTGAGTCTCTGAGCCTTATTTTCCTTCTGAGAAAACAAAACAAAGAACAGTAGGAAAATGACTCGGCTGTGGGCCTTGGGGAGGGGGAAAGCTCCTGGCTCAGGGCCTCCACAGGCCACTCTCCATCCCGTGTAGCTACACTTGTCTCTCTTTAGTCAGCTCTTCCCCTTCTCAGGATCCCAGCTTTGGTCTGGTATCTCACTTGTTTCATTTCTTCCTGTTTTCCTTTTCCGTTTGTGAAAACAGGATGGGGAAGGGCGGCAGAGGGCAGCCCCCAGCTCAGGGAAGGGGATAATTTTAGAAGAGAATCCCCTGGCAGAGGTAAGTGGGGAAGGGAATCGAGCTGTGAAATTCAACCTGATGCCCTGATTCAAGGGCGGATGGCAAGGGCACAACTTGTGCTCAGCAAACACTGTTCTGCAATTCCCAACACATCAGACCTCACTGAGCTTTCCTGTCCTGAAAATGGGTTACCTACTCCCATGAGTCCTGCAACTTCTTAAAACTTTCCTAGATTCTTGTATCCCTCTCTTACAGCATGACCAACTGGTTTCAGTGGTGCTCTTTTGCCCCTGGTGTTCTCTCACACTGGATTCCCTGTCTGCTGACATGCTTCAGCTTAACTATGCCCTTTCCCTCTTCCCAGACAGCTGCCCCTGCCCTCACCCAGTCTAACTCCTCAGCAACTTTCCCAGAGTCCCACAGCTGTTTTCCACCAAATATGCCTACAGAATTCCCCATCTCTTGCTAAGCCTCAGTAGCCCATCTACACCTGCACATTTGCCTCTCCAGGTGTGTGCCAAGAGCACCACTGCTTAGACCTCTTCCATGCTACCCTAGGATTCTTACAATCTCTGTTCAGCTTAATTTTCCCTTGGACCATGTGAGAAATGGAATCCTACTATTCCTTCCTCTTTTCTTCCTATTCCAGTCCAGTCTGTCACTCCAGCCTCCACCCCGTAATTAAGCAAGCTAGAACTAACACTGCTTGTTAATGATTCTTCCACTTCATGGGAACGTGAGAAATCAAACCCACAGTTATGCCAACGTATGAAAAGAGTGGCAGCAAAATAAGGGGTCTTCAGCTCTAGGTATGCCTTGTGAGGCAGCGAGGACGATGGAGGACAAGGTGCCAAGAAAATGAAGACACGGGGGTCTCTGAAGAAACAGACACCAGGCACACAACAGTAACAAATATGAACATTTATTTGGCACCTCATGGCAATACAAATCTTGGCAGTGGGCAGTGGAAAGGCTAGATCACTCAGATACATCCATCCTACACTGACCCAAAGGCAGCAAGTCCTCACGCCACCCAGCTCGCACAACAAACTTATCGAGCACCTTGACTACTGCAAGCCTGGCATTCTGCTAGGCACACGGGGCATGTGGAAGAAGTTGTCTCGCACATGGTGTGTCTGCAAGGAGCTAAAAATACCAGTGGGAAAAAACAAACACCTGGAAAAACACAAAGTTAAAATACTCAACTGTATAATGTCAAAAGAAAAATTTTGTTAAAAAGTAGCATTCAAGCAAGGGTTGGTTGTGGGCGCGGGCCTCCTTCCTTCATTCAACAAACATTTACTAAAGATTTAATAAGTGCCAGGTTCTGGGTACATACAGGTTAGAGAGCCAGGAGTTTATAGCCTAGTAGGGCATATAAAAACAAACAGGTGAAACAAACACATATATAATTACAAGTTGTCATAAGTACAAGGAAAGAATAAAACAGGCTGGACACGGTGGTGCACACCTGTAATCGCAGCTTCTTGGGAGGCTGAGGCAGGAGAATCACAAGTTCAAGATCTGCCTCAACAATTTGGTGAAACCTTGTCTCAAAAAACAGTAAGGACTGGGGATACAGCTCAGTGGAAGCATGCCCTTAGGTTCAATCCCCAGAACCAAGAAGAAGAATGAAACAGGAAGCAGTAATGAAGAGAGAGAGAAGTCTGTTTATAGACGACAGGCTGGGAAGGCCTCCACAAAACTTGAAGAATAAGATGCCACCACAGGGAAGCACAGTGGGGATGGAGGGCATAGAACAGCTGAGACACTGAGAGGCTACAGGGTTAGAGCACAGTGAGAAGCCACTACTTACTAAGGTTCAAGTGGAAGGCAAGGGCCAGAACTCACAAACCAGGGTAAGGATTTTGAATTTTACAAGGTATAACTGGAAGCCAAAGAGTTCCAAACAGGAGAATGACATCATCAGATTTATATTTATAAACCAGAAAGTGGCCAGGCACGGTGGAACACACCTATCAACCCAGTGACTTAGGAGGCTGAGGCAGGAGGATCACAAGTTCCAGGCCAGCCTCAGCAACCTAGTGAAACCCTAAGTAATTTACTAAGAACCTATCCCAAAATAAAAAAGGGCTGGGGATGTAGCTCAGTGGTACAGTGTCCCTGGGTTCAATCCCTAATACCAAGAAGCTAAAATCTAAAATAATGCCCCCCATAACATAATGATCAAGCAAAAAATCCCCAAACTGTTCTGTTATGTGGAGAATAGACTGGAGAGGGTAAGAATGGAAATGGAAAAGAATATCGTAAGAACAGAAGGGTAAGGCTTCATAGAAGCAAAATAAAGTTTCTAGGTTGAAAGAGTAATAATGTGTGTGGTAATACCCTCACTGAAACAGAATGGGAAGTGGAGAGAAGACCATGTAAAATCAAATCAAGTCTGACAGTGAAACAGAATGCAGGAGCAAGGTACTACACTACACCCTTACAGAGCCAGATGACCCAGCAAAGGGGCACTTCCCACTGACATGGTGGCAGCATAGAACAGGAGGAAATACAGGTAAAGGGAAGAGACATGAAGGAGGGAGGTGACAACTGGGAAGCTATTCCAGAAACCTAGATGTGAGGTGCAGTTTGACTGCATGAACATGAGAGCACTATGGGAGAGAAGGGACATCTCAGAGGAACAAGAAAGCAGACACGGCGGCAGGTTAGTGCGAGGAGGCACACCACTCTTGTGGCCTTCTGCCCACTCTCCCCACAGGCTCACTTCAGTAACAGCTCAGGGAAAGAAGGCCCAAGAAAGCTCTTTCACACTCCCAGGAGCAAAGCATGCAAACCCCAACCTCTGATGAAAGGCGGGTTCCTAGAGCCCAAAGAAGCCAAGGGCGAAGTGAGAAGACTGCCCTCCCCTGAAGGAAATGTACAGGCACTAATGCTCACAGCAGAGGCTGTGTCTTTCAGTCACATCTACCTTTTCAAAGTCAAATGAAAATGCCTGTGTTAACTTAGAACACACTCCAAACTCTCACTCTGGGACAAATGGTGCTGGGATATGAAAAACAGAACAGGTACGAGACCACCTCTGACCACCTCATAACTACTATAGTAAAAGTGATGACCAAAGAGCCCCTGCAGAAGCCCTGGGGCTGAAGTGACAAACACTGAGGAATCCGTGGAATCCCCCATGATGGTACTGTTCATAGTGTCACCTGCCAGGCTCTTTGACTGCAGCCAAAACATTCCTGGCAACAAGTCCAGCCAGAGCCGGCTCTACAGGGAGAGCTTCACACAGGAGGAGCTGGCCTGGAGTCCCACACACAAAGGCGGAGATGACGGGCACTGGAAACAAGCCTGGGAGGTCCCCAAATCCCTGAGGGGGCAGAACAGAAACCATGCATCTGGAAGGAAAAAGGCTCTATTGTGCCTCTGGTGGTCCAGTGGCCGCCAACAGCATGGGCGATGGGGAGGTGGCATCACGTGGGAGGGTGTCCCGGGAACAGGTAGAGGTGACGGCACAGAGTGCTACAGTACTCGGACATCTCCTTGCATCGGTGGAACTCTGTGCCAGGGGCGTAGCCTTCACGCTCCTTGATGAGGGCATTCACCTGGAAAGGCAGAGCCAATGGTCCAGAGTCGGAGACGGCCTCGTGCTCTCACAATGGCAGCCCAACACAGGAGTAAAGAGACTACCCATGCTGCCTTACCTTAACCAACATGTCGGCCACATGCATGTCACAAGCCCTCTCGGAGAACACCTGAGTGAGTGCCTCAATATACCAGGACCCCCGTTTGGTATTCCGCATGGCAGCAGTGCCTGCAACCAGAAGGCGTGAAGGTCATGGGGAATCCTCCCTCATATAGGTGGACTTCCACAGTAACTTGTATCCGACAGCATGAAAGACTCAAGCCCACAGTGTAACTCCATGGCTACGACTGGAATCGGAAATACCTTTGAGGCAGGCATAGCCACAGATCATATCAGAGCGAGTGGGCAGTCTCATCTTCAGCAACTCCTCCTTTCCAGCATCACTCTCCTCACACCCAGGGTTCTTTCCATCCTGCTGGTCGACACCACGATCGGTCTCATCTGTAGAAAGGCACACAGAATGGACAGAGAGGTTACTTTCTCCCATCTCTAGGGGCCTGTCACAGGTAAGCCCAAGTTCCCTACAACCTTGACGGGCAAGAGGCATCTCCAGTTGTTGTCACCAACCTACGGCAGATAAATTTAAAAACAAAAATTATTATTTTCCCAGCATGCATCATTATCCAGGGGTTGCCTGCTAGGCCAGACACTGCACTCAAACACATGCACGTACACACGGTTGGACAAAAAAATCATCCAAGTTCAATGAGCAATATACCTAGAAGTCACAGTGCTTTGACTGTAGAAAGCAACAGAATATTGATACATTCAGTTTTATTACATAAACAAAAAAACAATAAACTAAAATGAGCAATACTACATGTATGCTAGACAAAAATCACAACTTTAATCTGTTATCAGTAAAATAAACTATAAAACTAAGCATGATCAGTGGTTTCCATGGTGGTTTTGATATTTTTAAAGCATTGATTACTTGTTTACAAGACAAATTATAGCAGGCACCCTAAGATTTAAGAGAAATTTAAAAGATGAAGAAAATAAAATAGAAATAATTTATTTTCTCCTCAAAACTGAAAAAGAACACCATTATTCAAGCTCAGGAGTAGTTTCTCAGCCTACACTAAGCACATGCCCAAACTCTTGACTCAGGGCTTATCTACCCTAAGACACATTCTTATTTTCAATGTTGCTGTTTTGTTTGGGGCGAAGGCAGGGGTGCCATTGGTACAAAGGGAGACAGGAGGCCCACAGGTCAACAGCAAAGGTGTGGGCTCTTTCACAGTACTTCCTGCTCCATGCAACACTCAAGAGCCTGGCAAGGAAGGGATGCTTGAGGAATTGTGGGGAAAGGACCAAGATTCATTGATTCAATAACAGATCACTGAGCAACTGCCATGTATCAGACACTGTTTCATGTGAAGCCCTAAAGACCCAGTGAAGGAAACGTCACCTTATGAAGCTTCCACTTATCTCTGAATTCAGAAGAAAATGACCACTAAGGTCTTTCTTTCACTTTGCTGGTTATGACTCCTTAAGGAAATGGGCCAAGCTAAGTGTGTCCTTCAAGAGACAGGGAACTCCTTTCCTGCCTTCATATCACAGATCTATTACTCAGTAAATGCTACTGGTTCTTTCTTTACAATATCTCCTAATGTTTTCTTTATTATTGCTGTAATTTCTTTGGCAGGTAAATTTCCAATCACTCATTAAATATTTATAAGTGCCACCAGGGGCAGGCAGTGCTCTGGACTTGGGAAAAGAGCAGTGAATGCAAAATCATGTTTGTGTCCTCATATGCTCTTTCCTTAGTGCAGCTCCCTGACATGGTGACCTTCCTGGGGGAAAGTCATCATATTATTTCTTTCTTAAGCTCCCAACAGCTCCACACTGTCATCTGTTGAAGTTCAAAATCTCAACTGTGAGTAAAAGTTTGTAATTAGCTGGACCCACTTCCTGGAATCAGACACACCTCACTACACACTTAGATGTCAGCTTTTTAACTGGATCCCACAACTGGGGGTAAGGGGAACACATCTTTTTAATCTTAAGTGCCTGTCATGTTACACTGTCCCCCTTTCTTAGAAAACTCTCCAAAGACTATGAAAAATTTATCTACGTAAATCATATATGCTGGGTCCACATTAAGCCTTACCCTATCTACAAAATCTCTTCAAACTAACTGCATTTAAAATGATCTATTCTTACTAAGTACTTCCTCATATGTGTGGTTTCTAATTTCACCCATGCTTGAGAACTAGTTTCAAGCTACTTCATGTATATTTGCTTTAGTTTCCAGAGCAACTGCTAGGCTCTGAAGAGAGGCCACATCCTCATTTGCTCCTGTGACAGTATCCAGTGAAGTACTGGTCATGCTGTAGGGCCTCAATACACTACATCTTGTGGGGATATCAGATTAGGAAAATAGTATTAGCTATTATGTAACAGCTTAAAAAATTTGAATGTTTGGACAAAGTGAACTTCAACCCAAACTATAAGCCCCCTGAGGGCACTGACCATGTTCTAACAGTCATAACTAGCTCTGCGGATTTACCCTAAATCACCTACACTGACCTACTACCTACTATGCTAAACTTGTTCTTCCATGCACAATTCCATCTAATTGTCACAACCACCCTATGAAATAGGTATAACTGCCTATATTTTATACAAAGAAAACTGAGGCGAAGGAATGTCAAGTAACTTACAAGTAACTTCTTTAACTTCAAATAATTACTAAGCAGTGGAGTCAGAATTTGACTCCAAATTTAGAACTCTTAATTACTACTGTTTTCCTCAGGGTGAGAAGCAGGCCTGTGGTGTCTTCTGAGCCTTGTCACGCAGGCCTGCCTCTTAAAGGGGTAGAACAGACTGCAGAAAAAAAGAGGAGGGACAGAAGCAGCTCAGGAAAGAGTCCAAGGTTGAAATGGATTCTGCACTGTTATCCTGTGAGGTCCATGAATGATAAAAAGGAAGCAAGAATGGAAGTGTAGGTGAACAGAGTAGTACAAGGGGGAAGAGAGGAGAAAGCAAAAGAGGAAGG
This sequence comes from Glaucomys volans, assembly GCA_020662805.1. Lineage (NCBI taxonomy): Eukaryota > Metazoa > Chordata > Mammalia > Rodentia > Sciuridae > Glaucomys > Glaucomys volans. Next base: position 67,253 of record JAJEJO010052565.1, read on the forward strand.
AGATAAAGTGTGAGAGGTAGGAAGCAACAGACAGAAAATCCTTGACTGGAATGAGTAGCAAAAAAAGTGCATTAGAGTTAATAAGCATAGAAAAGAGTACAAGTTCTCAGGAAAAAAGGGTGAAGACACTGACAAGAGAACTCTGAGAACAGGATATGGTGGTGCACAGAGAACTGACCAGCCTGAGAGCCAGGGGCTGCCCAAGTCCCAGCACACCCCATGCATTGGGAGACACTTACAGAGCAAGAGAGGCGGTGGCAGCAGTGAACAGAAGGAGGTGCCCAAGGGATCCAATAGCACCTGAGAGGAGCAAACAGGAAAGTGAGAGCTGGTGGAGGCTGCCCAGGAGCCACCACCCAGGTGCCAGTCTGCCAGGGCACTCACCTCCACGACAGGCCTGGATGAAGAACATTTTTGGCTTGTTCTGTAGGCTTGGACAGTTAGCATTGTCAAAGAGCCGAAAAACCTCTTGGAGCTGTAGAAGAAATAGGGAGAAGAGAAGTTAAGTCATCAGTAAGGCCTCCTGAAGCCCTACACACACAATTGCAGCCACTGCTGGAAAAGAGGGCAGGCGGGAAGTGACGAAGCCTAGATGCAACTGTCAGCTTCCCATAGATTACACACACCTGCAGCAGTTTGCCATCCACACCATAGATGCCGCCCTCCACACCATGTGAAAGGAGTGCCACTATGCAGGAGTCTGTGGCTCGGTGTGCAGGTAACCGTGCAAAATTCTGGAGTTTCTCTTGCATTTCCTAGAAGAAAGACACCTTTCAGAGTTGTTTACTGACATCAGCACCAATACAAGCACCAGTCTCTGGTTTGTTTGAAACCCTAAGCTATTATAGATCAAACATTTTCTGGATATTTCCGTGGCAAATGATAAATCAACCCTTTGAGAGGCTAAAGAAAGCTATGCACTTGCCAGAAGAATGCTTGTGACTTTAGACACAAAACTCTGCATATAGATTTACAAACTCCTGGACTAAAGTCACGAATGAAGCCAATCATGAGCTGGTCAACTGTGACTTGTTCCCTGATAATCAATCACATCCTTCATTAAAACAAATGCCCTTATAAATGGCACAAGGGGGACCATTACTCAGCTACAGATAAATATACTGCTCTGTGATAGAGGGTTTAAAGCACCCGAACAGGAGAGAACAGCAGTATTTGTCTGCTTTTTTCTGTCAGGGACTGTAAATATTCAAGAGACAATGATGATGCCTGCACAAAACCCTTTGCTCAGGGAGAGCACACTGTGATGCACAATTCCACACAGGGAAGACTAACTACAAGAACTCTGATATCATAGTCACCTAGGCATGAACCTGGGTCCAGAGATCTGAACAAGTTGGTTAGCCCCTTAAGGGTCCAATTTCTACTCAACAGGAAAATAATTACGAGCAAAAGTTCTTAGTTTATGAAGATTAAATGAGCTACTGCATAGAAAGGAAATCAATCACTGTGTCTGTCATTACTATAACATGCATGTCTAATAGAGTAATCATGCTACTTTTCAAAAAGAAAAAACCTATTACGGATCAACCTTGTAAATTGAAACAAGAAATCTTGTTTATCTTGCATAAAAATGCCTATAGGAAAACCACTAACTTAAACATTTGGTTCATCCACTGGAGAGTTATTTGACAGTATAATAATTTTCAAACCTATGTCTCCCTGGGTCTTTCTCCTGAGATGAGCAGTGAGAAAACAAATTCATTTGATTATGAATTTGAAGGAAATAAAATGAAAATATGCTATGCTAGGGCAGAACAGTTAGTGCCCACATGTATTTACCACTCACCCAACCCAAAAAACCACATTACTACAGATATTTTACGGGTTCCCAAAGTGTGATCCCTAAAGCAGAAATAGCAGCATCAGGCAGGGGCTTGAGAGAAAGTTCCTGCTGCACACTGTTAACAAGCCCTCCAACCGATTCTGACGCTTTGAGACTTACAAATCTACTTATCTGGAATAATTCTTCTGTGTGCATGTAATTGAAATGTAATAGAAGAGTCTAAAGACTGCAATATAACTCGAAATAGAAATATAGTTTTGTTGTTGTTTTTTTTTTTTTTTAAAGGATATATATCTTTGGGGTAAACAGAAGCTAACCACAATGGAATTCTTAATAAAAAATCCAGAATTCATTTGTTTATAGAATATGTAATTTCAAGAGAATACATGATTGTGAATGTTCCTCTGGAGTTGATCATTAATTGAACATGTAATAGTTAAGAAATTACTTTTGCCTGAGAAATGGAAAAAAATTGTTACCTGGCAATTAACTCATGAGTATTTTCAACCTACTGAATTGTAATTTCATAAAATTAGTAGGTACGTAAATAGAGGATAACAAAACCCAAAGTAAGAACACACATATTTTATAGCTGAACTTAATAAGATTAAACCATTCAATAAATGCAGATTAGTTATTTGGAGGAATTTTTTCACGAGTAGAATAGCTTAGAATATGATCTGTAGATTTATTTGTGCAGTACTTCTATAAATAGCAGAGTTCTTAGTTCTTGGGTGTGTTTTGGCTGGGGGTTGGCAGACACGTGAAAAGAACCTGTGAATCCTCTGAAATTACACACAAAACTGTATGGGTGTTTGCATTTTCCAAGGATGATCCAGCCTGTCCCTACATTCTCAAAGCAGTCCGTAATTGCAATGTAAGTTAAAAAACATCAGCACATTGTAAATGGAAATTTGCCACTTCAAAATGTATCTCCCTTTCTTAATGGATGCTAAATCATTAGGACTAACAATCTCCTGAGGTACAAGGTAGATGCAACAATGACAGAGAATACTGAAAATATATCTGGGCAGAGAGAGTTCTGGTGTCTCTTCAGCACTATCAATAGAAGAATTCACTAAGATTAATGTTTTAAAGGAATTTCAAGTCAAAAAGGTCTAATGGAGAAAAAGAAGATCTTAATGTTTTTTGGTTCTGTTTGTTTGCTAAAGATTTATATAAAAGAGTAGTAAAGAATTATATAAACGAATAGTCTCCTGAGAGGTCTACCAGGAAGCAGCACTCTGGGTAGATGACCAGTGCACCAAATTATGACACCCATGGTGACCACCTGGCTTCTGACTCACACATCTCTTGCCTAGACTCTGTTCTCCCTGCCTACAATGTCTCCACTCTCCTCTGCTTTAGTAGCCTCTACAGATTTCACCTGCCTCATTTATCCTCTGACCACATCTTCCCAGGGGTTTCTTCCTCTTTGCTCCTATAGAAAATGGTGTCTCTAAACCTGTTCCATCTTTAGGAATATAAGAGGATGCATTTCCTTTTTCAATGATATTAAGACTCCCTAATCTATCTCAAGTTCCTTGAACTCAAGGTCCACATTTAAAAAATTTCTGATAGCTAACAGTCCCCTACGATAAGGTGCTCAAAATTAAGCCTTATTGCAACTCCACTCATAGAACACTGTTCCCAGAGAATGAGAATTCAATGGGCACTTGAACCTGCATCAGGTTTCCCATAAATGGAAATGGTATTCATTAAATTTACTGAATATTTCAAAATACAGCAGTATACAGCTGATTTGGTGATTCAGTATTGTTATCTTTAACTATCATGCATATAAAGTCCTGTATCAACAGTGTACAATTTAGAAAACCATCATGTAATAGACTCCTAGGGAAATGAATGGTTAAACCTAAACCTCTGAGAAAACACACACAGTGTACATTTTGTTAAGTGACCTTCTCACAGGATTCCCTCTGTAGTTGATACACAGGCTACCCTTGTCCCCGCATGGCCAGCAGACCTCGCCTGTAAGCGAGTGACCTACTTCAGCACAAGACACCTGAAGATGCTGTTCCAGCTATGGAACTCTGCTTGGCTCTTATGGGGAAGCTGGCAAAAGCAGCACATAAAGGACAACTCCTGGGCACCAAATGATGAAACTGGCTGCAGCCAAGGGACAGCAGATATGCAACTATTCCCACGGAAGTAGGACAGCTGGGGAACAAAGGCCACAGAACAAATGCTGACCACAAAACCAAGATGCTCTCCTCAACAGGTCAAAATGAATCTCCTAGAAATTTTTATCTCACCACTGACAACCCCAAAGGCAAGTTTAAGGAAGTTCTATTATGGAATCAAAATAGAGTTCATAATAAACTTGTAAGTAGGTGATTGTTAATTTCAAGAGAAATCCTAAAGGCAAGTCAGTAGTGGTACAGCATGGTCCCTGAGATTAATGAGGAATAACCCCAGTGAAACTGCTTATGTTCTGAGAATCTAGCCCTGAAGCAAGCTACCCACAACAGGACTTGGGGCCGTAACTGCTACAAATACAGAATTTCCCCATATGTTAATGCAGTAGACTATCACTAAATAGTATTCACAGGGGCAATTCTAGCAAATGTTTATTAGCAAGAATTATATCTTCTAAAGTAACCATTTAAAAAATAATTAAGCTCCTAAGCAGTGGTATCAAGCAAGAAGTAAATTCCCCAGCATAGTCCCAGTTTATAAATCTTTTCTGAGTTAGTTAGGGTGAATCCCAGTCATTTCCTCACTTCCTGAGAGACTGGGAATCAAGTTTCTCAACATGTAAAAGTGAGAACCTAACCCTGGACTATTATTACTCCATGAAAGCAGAGTTACCCTGAGATGTCAACACCCGAACAGCTGGATGGCTCTAAGTTTTTTTTACTAGATTGCACGGTGAAAAGCACGACAGTGAGGAGAATGTGTGTAGATAACCTCTAAGACACATCTCAGCAGGCACAGGCGCAGCAGACGTGTCTGGCCCCCAAGTGTTGCCCAGCCCTCTAATTTACATGCCAGTCTCTCTGGCCTCAGGTACCTGTGCAGTCTGGTCATGCAGCACATGGACATTGTAGCCCAAAAGCTTGAAGAGGGTGACTAGAGTACTGTGGTCCACATCCCCTCCAGAGCGAAATTCCAGGTCTTTCTCTCCCGTGAAGTGCACATTGCTCAGCACCAGTGCCAGGCCACGAGGCCGAGACTGCAACCTATAGGCCTGGGGAGTGGAAGCCAGTTAGAGCGTGAGCTTCTTAATGACAGGAACTATGATTCCCTCACAAGATTAGGCATCCCCTGCCTCCCAAAGAAATATTCTTAACTCTACTAGGTGAGTAAGAGATGTGCCCACAGAAGGCATTCACCAGCAATGACTTTCTGACTAACGGGCAGTAAGGAAATGCACATGAAAACTAGGTCCAGAGGCCCAGAAAAATGCACCTCATTTCCAACTCTTGCTCTTATGCAAGACTCACCAGTTGGCAGTGTGTTTGATAAAACTCAGGAGTGCAAGGCTTCACCTGGAGGCAAGGAGGACCATCTCCATTATCTAGGGAATGTTCCATCGTGTCTGTGGTACAGAAAGAAAGCAGAAAAGTTCATATACAATTTAAACTCAATTCTACCATTTAATTATAACATCAGACACACCTTTGAACTGAGGTTTAATAAATATTGATCTCTTACTTCCCTGATTAACTCCAAGAGGGCATAGATCCTGTTAGTTTCAGCTTTCCACTGGGTCCACTGCACTGGGCTTACATGTAGTGGGTGCTTAGTTTGTTGAATGACTGAAAAGACTATCTGATAAATGTCTGGTTCGAATCACTAGGCTACACAATCAGGCTGGTGGCCCTGAATATAGTCTTTTCTCATTCATTTTTTTTTTTTTTTTTTTTTTTGCGGTGCTGGGGATTGAATCCAGGGCCTTGTACCTGTGAGGCAAACATTCTACCAACTGAGCTATATCCCCAGCCCTCTCATTCAGTTTTAAAGAGAAGACAAATCAATTGTGTAGAAATTTTCTACTGATGTAAGTTGCTCAATGGGCCAATCACCACGAAGAATATTATCTGTGACGGAAGGGAAATGGGCCCAACGGATGTATTATTTAAACTGTCCTACTAGTGCCTAACAAATTCACTGAAGGAATTGTTCTAGTACGAAATATGTCTCAGTTAAGGAAAAGCCAGGCACCAGTCAAAAAAAGGGATATCAATGTGTGAGACCCCTTTTAATCCATTATTTCTCACCTGCCGACAGACGGAGCTGCTTGTGAGGGGGACAGGACTCACACACTGGGAAGGGAAGATTCATGTCGAAGTCACAGCTCAACTGTAAAAAATTCAGGACTTACTATGATAGGCCTTAGGGAGATAGTTCAGTCCAAATAAAACAAAATCTAGTCTCCCCACCCTGTCCCAAAAAGTCCTTTCCAGCCAACGTAACCCTTCTCCAAGTCACAACATTTCTAGGGCTCCATACCGGTGGCAGTACATGCTGAAGACCAGAGAGAGTTGTGAGCAACAGATCCTCCAGGTGACCCTGCTTGGTCTCCCTCAGTGCTGCACAGAAAGCATCAAAAGCCTGGGGACCCCTCTTGGGCAGCAAGTTGAGGAGTTCCACATTCTGGCTGAAACTGCCCACTTTGGCCTGAGAGACCAGAACAAAGCATGAAATCACACTTATCTAGTTATAATCCCTGTGTCCAAATAAGCTTCCAGTAGTTTCCTCACTCTCTTAAGAATTCCTTTTACAGAAAAAGTTATGTACTGGTGAAGTCTTTCCCATTGTGTCTTTTCTGTCAAATTCTCTATAATTCGGAAGGCACTTCCATATCCTTAGCAAGGCATTATGGATCTCCACACTTTATCATCTTCTATTCCACCCCTAAGACCAATTTATCTCCTTGGCCCCTCTCTTTTGCCTCCAGATACCTGGATGAGCTCCCTCATTTCCAGAGTGATGATGTCCTTCTCCAGGAGATGTTCCAGTAGTTCGCTCAGCAACAGCTGTTTGGCCAGCACCACTCGGTTCTTTTTCAGAGTTTCCTGATGGTCAGGATGCATACCATAAATTCCTGATAATCTAGAGACAACAGATAGATGAAAAGGCAGTCAAGTACAAAATGGGACAAAGAATGGAGAGGAAGAGGCATGGACAAATGAACAAAAAGAAGGGGACTTAGAATAACAAAGATTAGGCATATTTTACTGACTCTAATTAAAATCAAAGATTACTCAACATCAGTAACATACCAATCCTAAGCAAATAATGTAAAATTCTTTCTGGAGTACATTCACTGAGACCATCTGAGATAAGTGGTCCGACTGTGGACTGGAAATATCTTGATAACGAATACAAGGACACATATACTCAAGAGAAGGAATTCACCTCTGTCAGACAGATCAATGTTAATTAAGAGAATTCCAGAAAACATTCATATTATTTATCTAGAAGTAATGTAAGTTTAAAATGACCTTGGTTGAAGAATAAAATAATTTAATACAAAGGCAAAAACTGAAGCTAATGGCCAGGTTTAATAGTAACATCCTCTCAGGATTACATATACAAATTATGTTTTTTAAAACTCTAAAGTTACTAGAAGACACTAGAAATGACCAGAATCATGTCATATGTGGATAGGTAGAAAGTATGACAAAATCCCTGTAGATAAATACCAGTGATGAACACAACCAGTGTCACTTAAAATCATACTGCAAGTAAAGACTAAATTACTTTGGTAATTTATTAGAGATATCTGTATTTCAAAGATTTCTTAGTGTTGCTAAGTTTGGAACTTAGTGTTGCTATCAGTTTGGAAAAGAGACCAACTTCTGCTCACGAATTAAAGACTCCCATTTCCAATACACATCATCTATGCGTCCTGGGTATGTAAATGCAGAGGTCTGCTTAGTTTTTAAATACACAACATTAAGGGTTTTATGGCAGTGAAAAAAGAATTACAAGTCCATTTTACAGCCTAAAACCTGGTTAATTAAACCTTCATCTAGACTTCAAAAGTGATAAAATTTGCAAAAAACATGCATCTCAAAACCAGTGAAATATCATGCATCTATAAAATGGATATACTTGGGCTATATATTTATAGTTAGAGGGAAAAGCAGGTCTGAAAGGAATTCAGAAATCCAAGAGGAGAACAATTGGGCACCTAAGGCAGAGGAAATACTCCTGCTATTCGAAAACTGGTTCATAAGCAAAAGGAGATCTCTTTGCAAACTGATAACAACCCTAAGGAATCTGAGATAAAGATCAATCTTTAAAACTTTCTCTTCCTCTAGTTTTCACAACAGCCATTCTCTCCAGGTCCTCTCTGTCTACTGTGCTTCTATTTCTTTTGGAAGATCTTTGGCCTGCCCTTCAAGTTGATACTGCATTAGGACTCCCCAGCAAAGGCTCTCTTCCCCAGGCAATCTCATACATACTCACAACTCACTCAACTTATCTCTCCCAAGTACCAGACTTGATACATGAATTTTCAACCAAGAACTCATCAGTTTTTATCAGAAACATGATCACTCTCTGCAACCTGCTCTCAATGTAAACTTTTCAAAAGTTTCCAATCACTTTGAATTTTAGGACACTATTGGAAGGTGGAGAAAGAGAACCAAAGGAGTCCTAAGAAGCTAATACTGAGTCCTTCCAAAGGTGCCTGTTTGGAAGTGCTGGGTTAATTCACAGTCCTGGTTCTGGTTTGGACCAGGACGCACTACAATATGCCCTCCTGGTTGATGTCTGTCTTCTCACAGGAACCTTAAGCAGAAGTGGTGACATGCTCCAAGAGACAGGAGCTTCCCAGGCCTCCCAGAGTACTTAAGCCTCAAAGCCTGTGTTGAATTCTTTTAAAAATCTGGTCATTATACGGAAAGCGAAGCAGGTCATGAAAATGTCAATGCAAATTAAATGTACACCAGGCCAAACACTTAAGTCTGCAGAAAGGGTCATCGGTTTTTAAGGGAATAGAGAATAGTTTCTCATAATATATAAAAAAGGATGGAGACTGTTTAAGAGAAGCCGAGGTCTGGCAGGGCTGGAAAGAGCTATTCTTATGCAGAGCCTCCCTAGACAAAGGGAGGCTGGGGCAGGCTTTACCCACCAACTGCAAGGTCAAGAGGGCTGCTCGCACGGCCCTACGTGGAGTTCGGCTCGGAGCGGCCCAGAGGGCTCCTCAGGGCCTCCCACCCTTGGCAGCGAGCCTGGACACGGCTGCTTCCAAGGGCTCCGAGAAGAGGGGGCGACAGGACTGCACGCGCGGTTCGCTTCCCTGGGCCCCACTAAGGCCCCATGGACCCCAACCCCTCTTACCTGCGCCTCCGGTCAGCGGTCACTAGCCCCTTTTGCTGCAGCGCGGGTGGGGACCCCGCGCTCGGCGCCGCCATTTCCCGTTTTTCCCGGGCTGTGCACGTACCGCCCACAACCCAAACAAACGGAGGGCCGCCACTTCCTCCGCATCCCTCCCCCGACCGCCAGGGCACTCGCGCCTGCGCTCTACCGCCCCCAGCCCCGCCCCGATTCCAGGCAGGCTCCGCCTCCGTGCTGGTGCGTGCGCAACATAGAACTCTCGCCGGGGCCGTGCCATCCAATGGGACGAGAGAAGGCGCCGGCGGAAAGGGAAGGGGCGGGGAAAGACTGAAGCCCCACCTACTGGATAACCCGATTGGCCACCGTTTCCCGCGGAAATCGTGGCCCTGCTCTCGCTCCTCCCACCCTTCCCTGCCCGGCTAATTGCAGTAACTTCAAGGAGGACCAAGTGGACGGACTTATCGCTTTACTGTAGTTGACCCGCAGGAGTCAGGATGCGGAGATTGGATGGAGAGCACTAGAAGGCACTAGACAATACCCGTACGACGAATGGAGGTTTGCGTGGGAAGTGAGGAGCATCCCAGTTGCAGTACATTGGGGTCTGAAGCAGCAGGATAAGGGGCTGGGGTAAAACTCCAGCAGAGTGACAACCTTCAGGTGGTCCCGCGTTCCATGATAGATATTCAGGAGGGAGTCTCCTTGGATACCACCCTTCACCCCTTGACAAGAAACACTTTCATACCCTTTCTGACCTTCATATCCATCCATTGTCAAAACTGGAAGTCTCTACCTGGTGCAATTTACTGCTTCAGACAGGATGAGGACCCATCATGGGGTCTGCACTGTAACTCCTGGGCAGGGGAGAGGCACAGTAACTGCTTCCCACATGGAGCAGGGACCATCAGAACTATGATTAGCTTTGCTCCTCTAGAAATCTGGGGTCACCCCTGATGATACACCCCTAATGATCCCTGTTAGACACAAGGATCCTGCATTTTGTTGGTATGAAGTCCTGTAGATAGCAACTGTTCCATGATAAGGATTGAGACAATTGTGGGAAGCCTGGCTTCCTGGTCCTTGCTTTGTATTGAAATCAGGAGTTGAAAATTCAAGTTATTTTTATGTTATTTACTAGTTGTATGCCCTAGTGCATGTTATCTAACTCCTCTGATCCTTGAAACCCTCTTTTTTCAATGAGGGTGATACTGCTTAATAAGGATGAAAGCCTGAGGGATCTAACAGAGGTAAAGCCCCTGGAAAAGATGAAATAAAGCTGTCACTCAAATGTTACTTCACTTCCTTCTGCAGCTTCTCTGGATCACCCCAACACCTCATCTTTAACTCTGGAAATAGTGGGCATGGGGTAGATCATAAAATGTTGCCAGAAGATTCAAATCTTGCTAACCACTTCTCCACTGGGAAAGGCTTACCATAGCCTGACTTCCCCTCTGGATTCAAGTCCCCATTTGCGGTGTCCAGGCAGAAATGTGGTTCTTGACACATAGTAGGCACTGGGAAATGCTGCTCAAATGAATGAATGAGTCTGATTTGGAGCCATAAGTCCTGAGAGAGTTGCTTAGGGGAGTGTCCAGTTGTTTTCATAGAAAACATTATCATCATCGGGGTGAGCAAGGCAGACCTCATAGGCAGGAGGTGGAGTAAGAGGCTCCGTTTTGGGGGTTGCCCTCAAGCTCTGCAGATCAGGAGCAGTAGACACGACCCGTGGTCCCCGAAGCCGAAGGTTGATTAGAGCTCTTCCAGGGCTTCCCCCTGGGGTCATACCCCCCTCTGAGCCTATTCGCCTTTCCAGTCTGTGTGTCCTGGGCCTCTCTGATTGACTAGGCTGTCCCCCATCAAGTTCTGGGGGGATTACAACACTGCTGTAAGGGGGTGGTTCTTCCAGCTGTTGGGGGCGGCTTTCTGATTCTAACACCACCACGGCCTCCTCGTATGTTGGCACCTCAAAAGCTTCATTGTCCCTGAGGGAGGAGAAATAAGGTCATTAGTGGCTTCCTGAAAGGAGCCCTTTTCTTCTTTCCTGTCCACTATCTACAGAAGACTCCTCTGCTGGTCCTTAACCCCTGCTCTCGCTAGTACCAGTGACAGAAGAAAGCAGAGTCTCTACCTGAGAGACTGAAGGGATAGAGGAAGGATGGTCCCAGTGTGTATTCCTGTCATCCACCCACACCTTCACTCACCGTGCATTGCTTGAGACCTCTGGGCTCTCTGTCTGCATTGATGGGAGCCTCCGTTCCAGAAAACAGGCCAGGAGGCAGGCAAACAAGAAGAAGCCAGCCAAGGTGAGAAATAAATAAGCAACAGGGGCTAGGTCTGGCCATATGCTCAGTAAAGCCAGCCCCAGGAGTAGGGAGGCACAACTCAGGGAGAGAAGTGGTTTCTCCAGTCTCCCCCACAACTGGCTTGGCACCATGGCCTTGCCCAGAATGCCTGCAAAGAGATAGATAGCTGTGGTGTGTAAACTGGAATTTGGGATTATGGCTGTGCAGACTCCTCCTTTGGATTCGAGGTTCTTCAATCTTAAATCAAATCAATGACCTGCAGGATCCCTCCAAGTCCATAATTCTCTCTAGGTGAACGTGTCCCAGGAAACGAACCGAGAGTCCTGACTTCCAGCACTCAGTTGATTGTGTCATGGCTCTGCCCACATTCCTTTCTCCTTCCCGGTAGTCTCCCTTCCAGCTTCCCTGTAAACTATCAGAATCCAGTGCAGGCCACCCTGCTGTGGCCTCATTGCACACCGGCATCTCTGGAATCCGGGTGATGGGGCAGGCCCTGCCCTTTCTGTTACTGCTCCCGTTGGACCTCCACCCTTTGCTTCCCCAGCTAGAGGCTTTCAGTCTGACCCAGGTGGAGAGAGAAGGGGTGCAGGTGCATGGCTTACCCTGGCTGTCCCGGTTATCTTCCAGTATCCCCACAGTCAGCCATGCTCTAGAAGGGAGAAAGTACACATAGACGGCAGCAGGGCCACGGGAAGAATCTTACAAAGGCCCTGATCCCTCCCGTCTATCTGCCGGGCACCCCTCCACCCGCAACTCACTAAACTGGGACTTCAAGTTTCCTGATAGTAGAACAGGGGCTGTGAGGTTAATGGGCAGGGGAAACCTTTTCTTTGACACACAGGAACAATCCTGAAGCAGCCCATACCCCCAAACCAGCCTGCCAGTTCCCTGAAGTTTGCGTAGCAAGGCGTTACAGACCCCCGCTGCCACACCAGCCCAATCCCACGACCCTCAGCCCCGCCCCCAAGCGACCGCAGGAGCTCCTACTCACCCGTTTCCACAGACTACAGGAAGCAGGCCTGGGGTGGGGGGAGTGCTGGGGGAAGGAGGCGGAGTCCCCTGGCCGCACCCTCTCTTCTGCCCCAATCCCTTTGTCCCGCCCAGCCTTCCTCCTCCCCTCTCCCACCAAGGCCGACCTCCTCCTCCTCCTGCCCCACCTGGATCTCCACTCCACCTATCCCTGCAAAGCGCTGATGAGAGGCCCCCCCACTCCCAGTGATCTTTGTACTTAGGACTCAAAGGAGAATCAGCCTTTCTTTTTCTCTTCTTTTTGATGCATTGGAAATTAATCACAGCCTTGGGCAGTTTGCCTTTTATTTGGGTAATTTATTTTCTGCCTGTCTCTCTGACCAGGAGCAGAGACAGTGGCTTCTTTCACCTGTAGGTCCTACA
>JAJEJO010052566.1:2565-26211 GCA_020662805.1 Glaucomys volans
ACTGTAAATACATCTTACCTTTTGTGACAGAGGAAGGCTGACTCAGCGGGTAGAAGCAAGGGCCAAAAGGGTGATGCTGAGAATAATTCTGGCTTAAAATTTAATCAAGGAACTCTCAACATTTACCTAACTAGATTTCAGAGCTGTTATGACCCGGTAGCATTTTTTTTTTTTTTCCAATCTCTTTCCCTCCTCCCTTTGAACCAACATGTCATGGCTGGTATCCTAGGCCTTCCCAGTACCAACATTGTATGTTGGGTTATTAGGGGCAAATCATTTATTTCTTTAGTTTTGAAGGTTGACGGATGAGAAGAATGGTACCCCAGGACCAGTACTTAATAGATTATACTGAGGATCTGCATTTGAATTTAGGTATGATTTAGATTATGAGATTGTGACTTTGAGTTGATTCTATGTAGGATGGGATTCTTGAGATCTCTAGGGCAGTGTGCAAGTGTGTTTGGCAACTTAGAGGGATATAAATCATTGAGAGTAAGACAGTACACTGTTCTGGATGGATAGATTCCTGTTCTTGGAGTCCACATATAAACACCTCTCTTGAGCATGGAAGAGATCTGTGACTTGCTTCCAACCAACAGAATGTGCAAAGATGATGGGATGTCACTCACTCTATTATGCTACAATTAGAAAAGACTGTCTTAGTCTACGTTAGAAAAGACTGGAATGAGAGATCCTCCCTATTGGTTTGCTGACATAGGCAGCCACGTAGAGGAAGCTCTTGGGACAAAGGAACTGCAGGAGACCTCTAGGAACTATGGGAAACCTTATTTCCTTTAAGAAATAAGGGCAGCCTCCAGTTGCCAGCTAGAAAAATCCAGAGTCCTAGGTCATACAGCTATGAGGAAATGAATTCTGCTTGCAAACTGAATGAGCTTGGAATTCAGATTAAAAATTGCAAATAAAGATAACACAGTATTTTTATACCTCTAATTTCATGATATCCTTTGATTGAAGGGTATGTTTTCTTATCTCACAGTTCAGGTGTCGTGGAAGACCAATAATCTCTAGGAGGGCCAACAGTTTCTAAGTGAATAAGGCAGACCCTTTCCCTTATGTGTTTTATGCCCCATCCATGTATTCTCGACACATTTTATTGTGATCTCATGTTTTTGTACCAGACATATCAAGAAAGCTGTGAACTTCTGGAGGGGAGGGACTTTGTCTTACGAGTTTACACCAGGGGCATGAACCACAGTGTTGTCAATCAATGACCAAAGATTCCCTTAGCTCAATTTATCTCCTATCCTCCAAGGTGGCTCCAGTAAATAGGAATCATCATTACAGAAACTCCTCTCAAGAGATTCCTGGCTCTTAAGCTCTGAGGTGGCTGTCGCAATTTTGCTGAGGAAGAGTTGATGAAAGCAAGAGTTGCCAGAAGTGGTGTTTCCCAGGACCTGCTGTTGCCATTAGTGCAACTCATTCATCTGTGTTTATCTTTTTTTTTTTTTTCCTGGAATAATCCTTATGTTCCCAAGCTGCATAGCAGCTCAATTACACCACAAGACCAACCTTTATCACTAGGCATCTAATGATAAAGCTATTTTGTTTTAGACATAGTGATGCACAGATTTCCAAAAAAAGGAGTTTTTTTTGTTTGTTTTTGTGTTTTTAGAAGTTTGACGGAGTTGCATAAGAAACACAGATTGCTTAACTTCATATCATGTCACATTGCATTAGTGGCTGTTTCTGGATTCTCCTTCCATCAGTCAGTGCTGGAATCTTATTAAAAACTCTCAGGAAGAGTTAGGAAAAAATGCCCTGGAATTTTGATGTCTACATCCTCAAGGTGCATATGACTTTGACAAAAGGACTACTCTAGATAGAGATGATCTTTCTTATGTTGGAGTTCTCCCTCCAGGAAGACAATAATGAGCTGCTAAGCTGAAGAGTAATTTAGAGCTTGGCTGGTCAAGAGAAGTGCAGATGCTAACTAGACACCTGCTCAAAGTATCCAGATCTCTAGTCAGCACAGCTTTCTGTAGGACCATTATAAAGAGAGATATGGTGTACATGAATATTAACTGTGTTTCATTCAACAGAGAGTACAATTTTCTTAGATATTGTGCACATGTATACAATCTTAGGCAAGTGATACTGCAGGTGTGGTAGATTGGCACAAAGCCAAATTATTCTCCCTACAGATTAATGTCAGCAAGGTGTGCATGGGGGGTCTTTGTTGGCTGTTCTCGTGATTGATGTGGTTATGTGCCTCTCTTGGGTACAACCTCCCTTTTCTTTGTTTTGCATTTTCAAGCACAGTGATGTTCATTAGTGTAACACTTCTGACTTTTCTCCACCCACTTTCTTCTCCCAGAGGGGGAAAAGTATTTTCTTGATCACCCTTATTTTAATTGCTCCCTTAATGCTCTCTCTCAGTCTATTTATTGCTTTCATAACACTCATCCTAACTTGCATGGGCATTATTTATGTATTTGTTCTTTCTCTTCCATCAGACTGTCAGGAACCCTGTTGTTAGGCATATTTTTCCTTAACATTGTATCTTTGGCATCTAACAGTGCCCCTGACCTATCCATAAATAAATGCAATCAAAAGCAACATGATTGCTATAAGGTTTTAGTGTTGGTGAGGCTGAGCAAAATTGCCTTCAGGCAGGTCCAATTTCAGTACTAAAACATGGGGAGTATATTCTTTGAGACAAATGGAATAGCCTGAGCAAGAGTGTAGAAGTGGTGAAGCACAATGTGTTTTCAGGGAAGTCCTCGTCTCAGGAGGCATCCTGGGATGGTTTTGAAGAAGAGAGAGGTGGTCTGCAAGGCTGCTCTCCAGTACTGGGCAAGGTGGGCATTGGTGTGTGCTTTTGTGTGTGTGTGTGTGTGTGTGTGTGTGTGTGTGTGTTGGCGGGGGTGGGGAGGGGGCTGGGAAACTGTGGCCAAAACAGTTGTGGAAAGACTAGTCTGGCTGCTTGTCCTGGCCCACCTCCTTGCTGAGTGACAAAATGAAGTCAGATAGTACTGTGAGAGAGGCACATAGCCAGTGTGTACTGCCAGAGGAGGTGCTTGCTTTGTGCTACGCAGGGGGACAAAGCTCAGACAATGTGCTAATTTTTAAATGATTTGTTTTGTTTTGAGCAAGTGCTATTTTATTGTCTTCTGCCTGGTTACTTCTGATACTTGAAGCTGGGTAGGGGAAATGAGGTCTGGACACCATGACTCTATTCTTTGAGCCTTCAGTAGGGTCCTCTCCAGGCCTCAGAGCACCACTCACAATTCCTATTTTCCAGCCTTTTCCTTCAGGCCTCCTCAGACTCCTGCAGCCTGGCGCATTTCTTGGCTGACTTCTGGGCTTTTTGTGTTCTTGCTGTTGCTCTGTGCTCTTTCTGAAAGCCTAGGAATACAGATCCCTGGCTGTAAATGTGGCTTGATGAGGTTGATAAATTGGCTTTTTCCTGGAAGTTCATGAATAGCATCCATTGTTGAATAATCATTCTAATTACACAGAATATGATAAATCTCCTACCAGTGGGAGGCTGTTTGTAACATTCAAGTATTAATCAATAACACAGATAGTGTTTTTTCAGGCTGGAATGGAACCACAGCTCCCCTCTCATGCACAGATATTATGGTTGGAATTGATGACCCTCTGGGCCTTTCTGGATCCTATAGGAAAGAGAAGACAACAGAAGCATCTCCTGATGGACTTCCTAGAGGATGGTCAGGAGCTCCTGGTGTCAGGTGCCATTGGCTTAGTGTCCCTCTGAATGGCCCTGAAATGAGTTCTGACGCCAACTGGCCTTTAGTTAGGCCAAACTTGATTGGTTGAGGGCACAGTTCTCCATAAGACTGCCCTCACTTTAGTCCCAGGTTGCTCTCACTTCAAAATAGTTGGCTACAAGTTTGGGGGTTCCCATACCCCTCAGGTTTGAGAGTTTCATAGGGTGAGTCATAGGGTTGAAAGCGCTATACTTAAGATTAAAGTATTACTATAGCATATGGGCACAAATCAGAACCATTCAAGGGAGAGATACGCCCAGTGACACCTGCGTGTGAAGCTCCTTGTGGTGCTCTGGTGGAGACCTGGGTGGTGATGGTTCCTTCCAGACATGTTGTGGGACAGTACACATTGAGTATTGCCAGTGGGGGATGTTTACCTGAGCCTTTGGTATGTTGGGTTTTACTGGGGTTTGATTGCATGCTGCTTTGTGGCTGAACTTTGGCCTCTAGTCCCTTATGGATGTTTCAGCTAAGACTTTCAGTATCTGGTTCCTTGGCAGGAGGCAGGGCACAGGGTCAGAATTCATATGGTGTGTTGCAAAACCCCTATCATAAATCATGTTTTTAGACCAACTGGCGGCCAAAGCTCTCAGGGATAAAAGACACTGTGTCAAGTAGAACATTCCAGGGGCCTGGGGATCACCTCCTGATAGGTAGGGGAGGAGGGAAGACCTCTGGTAGGAAATTAATCCTTTACCATTCAAGCTCCAAACCAAAAGCAGACACAACCTCCCATCTATTCTGAAGGCCTTAAAGCCTGAGCAGTGACATGGTGCTAGGTGGGGGCCAGCCCTACTAGGGAGACCTTCCCAGACCAGGCTGGAGCAGGCAAGCTGGGCTTCTGCCCTTGGAAAGTCTTCTCCAGCCTTGGATACTTGACAGATCCAAGCTCCCCTGGAGTTTCCCAGATTAGGAAGTGGCATTTCTGGGAGGAGTGACTGACAGCAGATTTGCCAAATCCTTTTCTGTTGATCTTATTTCCTTCATACCTTCAGGCCTGTTTTCAAACAATAATCCCATATTCTCAAGATCAAGACTTATGATGTTGCTACAGGACAAATTAAAATTAACTAATCATTCATTGAGTCAACAAGTATTTTTTGAGTGCACACTATGTACAGAGAAAGTACTAAGTATTGGAGATAACTATAAATAAATAAGAGAATCATGACTGCTTATCTCACACAGCTTAGATTTGATTTTGTGGGTAGAAGGTCACCTTAGAGGATGCCCACCAGAGAAGTCTTCCTGGAAAAAGTAGTATGTATGTTAAGACTGAATGGATGATTATAAGCAAATGATGTGTGTGTGTGTGTGTGTGTGTGTGTGTGTGTGTGTGTGTTGGATGATGGGGAATGTCAGGAGGTTGAATAGAGAGAGAAGGTACCAGGCAGAGGAAACAGAAGTGAGAAGGGTCAGAAGTTACCTCTGGGCCCTTGAATTTAACCTTGTGATTGAGCTGCCCCAGGGCCTGTTCTTTTCCAAAGGAGATCCTCCTTCAGGAGGCCTGGTGGTGTGGCTTGACCCTCTCCTCACAGGCTGACTCAGGGCCCTCTCTGTTTCAAGATATGGGCCTGACACCACAATCCTTCCTTTGACTTCCTGCACTCTGACATGAACATGCGCCCACTGACTTAATTCTTTACCTATATATACCTTCCCTCTTTGAGGTCATTTAAAGATTCTCCCATGAAGGTGTACCAGAATAACTACAGACAGTACAAATATGTCCACTGCCTCAGGGTACTGATACTGATACTGTAAATGGCACACATATTCCATTTAGTTAGTTTCTTGATTGAATACTGTTTTCTTGTTGGCTGCACTATTTCCTTATCATCTCATATGTGTTTACTTCATCAAAAAAATGTGTGCTCAGCATGGCCAGGAACCTTGATTCATAAACTTATTTCTCCTTTTTTGGGGAGAAATGGATAAACATTAAAGAAATGTTTAGAAAATACTTTTGGAATACAGGATTATTGACTGCATGCCAAATGGGGTAAGAAAGGGGAACACCAAGTGGCAGGTAGGCTATTTCACACCTTCTCTTCCTGAGTATGCTCAGCTAACAATCTCACTTCTTGTTTCATTAAAAACATAGAAATCATCATGACACATCTTCTTACTCCAAGTCTGCTGATCTTATTATATCTTTATACACATTTTCTGTCTTTCCTCCTCTTGAATGGATGCACATCCCTGTCCATCTCAAGGCCAGCCTCTCTGTGTTCTGGACCCTGTCACCTTTGCCAACTCAAAGACTTCATTGAGTCAGGTTCCCTCCTCTGCCTTATTAGTTTCTATCTCTCTGCTGGATCATTTAAGAAATAATATGCAAATATGTTACTATCATCTATACTGTCGTGTACCGGATAAAATATCTCTTGACGTTTTTTTATTTCTGTATCCCGGGGGAGGTGAGGAAGTGAGGGCTCTAAGTGTGACTGTCTCGTCATGTGAGTTTCCTTGTATTTCCTTGAGAAATCATTGACGTCTTTGTTCTGTCCCTCTCATCCCTCTCCCAGGATTCTTTCAAATAGTTATAGTTCATGTTTTATTCTGATTTTGAAGTACTATATAGTCATAATAGACAATGGTAGAGAGAAAATTTGAAAAAGATAAAAATCACCTTTTAAATCAAACATGCAGAGACAAGTTTTGTTAATAACTTGGTGTGTTAGATTAATATATGCACATTTATAAAATTGTAACAATGTGGTATACTCAATTTATTTATTGTGTTTTCCCCTCTTGACAACAAGAGTATTTCTGGATCTTTAGCTGGCTTTTATGTCTGTATTTGTATAGAAATAACCATGATTTATTTAACCATTCTACTATTGGCAGACCTTTATGTTTTCTCCAATTTTTGATATGATAAAAAGGTGCAATTTAGTATAATTAATCATATACAGGTACGATTATTTCCTATATGTTAAATAGAATTAACAGGAGGAGTGTATAACCTCTTACTTTCTCTCTGTCTCTGTCTCTCTTCCTTAAGTGAGGGTGATGCTCAGCATCCAAAGTGCATGCTCTTTTCATCACTGGACCTTTGTGTCCTCAATCAGAAGCCTTCAGGTGCTCCAAAGTGCGCCTTAGCTCTTTAACTATTGGCCATTGATAACTTTTTTTTAAAATCTGTCTCTCTAAATTACAAAAGTGATTCATCCGGCTGTTATCATCATATAATACAGAGATGGGTAAAAGAAATTCAGCCTCCTTTGTTCCCATCTCTCCTCCTTTTTCTGCCAGTTGCACACTCCTGCAGTAACCAGGGATTCAAGCCCATGCATGCCTCCCTATAGACTTTTATGTACGGCTTTGTTTTGTTTTGCTTTTGTGAATAATTGGATCTTACTGCAAGCAATATTTTCAACTTTCTTTCTCTAATATGTCATAAACATTCTTCCAGTCTAATGCACAGGGATCTAATATATTTTTTTCTAATGAGTACATGTTAATCATGATATTGAAGATTAGTTGCTATTGCTGGGTCAGCAATGTAGGTGGGACTCAACTGGGCATTTCTTATAACCTTGGCTAGACTCTCATGCATCTCAAGGTAACTGTGGTTCAGTTGTACAGGTCACCTTCCCTGATGTTGGTTGATCTTTCTAACATACCCAAGGCCTCAGATGAAACTGGGCTGACTTGATACTGGTCCATGTTATCTCTTCTTCAGGAGGTTAGCCTGGGTTATTCACACAGTAAAAACAGAGATCCCGATAGCAGGCATATGAATGCAAGGTCTCTGCCTGATATGATGGTGCACACCTCTAATCCCAGCTACTCAGAAGACTGAGGCAGAAGGATTGCAAGTTTGAGGCCAGCCTCAGAAATGTAGTGAAATCCTGCCTCAAAATAAAAAATAAAAAGGGATGGGGTTGTAGCTCAATAGTAGAGTATCCCTGGATTCAATCCCATCCCCTTGCAGAGAGAGAGAGAGAAAGAGAGATAGAGATAGAGATAGAGATAGAGATAGAGATAGAGATAGAGATAGAGATAGAGAGAGAGAGAGAAAATGCAAGGTCTCTTGAGGTGTGGGTTTAGAATTTTTACCTGTCACTTTTCCCACTTCCTATTGGCCAAAGCAAGTCACATGGTCAGCCCAGATTCAAGGGATGGAGAAATGGATACCACCTCTTCATAGAAAAGCAGTAATGTCATGTTGCATGGTGCACAGATGCAGGGAGGCACATATAATTGTGACTTTTTTTCAGTTTACCATATATGGGTGTTCCATTATTTAGTCCATTAGTCTACTGGTGGGAATTCAACCTTTCTAGGGCATTTAGTAAATATTGATGAATTGACAACCAAAATGTTTGCATTAGTTAACACATTCATTAGCAATGTATGATAACGTGTTTCATCACATCCCTCCAAAGACTTGTCAGTTTGTTACACAGAAGTGCTATATCTTTGCCACTTGATTTTGTATTTTGCTAATTATTTGTGAGGTCGAATTTATTTTCAAATGCTTATTAGTCATTTTATTTTTTACTGTTAATTGCTTTCTCTAGTCATTTGTCTACTTTTCTATTGAACTGTCAAAATTTCTTATTTATAAATGCTCTTTGTTTTTAGGACATAGCCAGGTCTGTTATAAAAGGACAAGAACTTAGATTGTTCTAGAGCCATTGACCCAATGATATCTGCTATCTAGAGTAGCTGAGCCTTTTTAGCATGCTGTTCATAGGGAAAAATTGTGCTTACATCATACCAAGAACAAATTTTGGCAGAATTCTGCCATACCTATTCCTACAAGGAGACTTTTCTTGCCTTTCATGAGTAACATTAGGATCAATTTTCTTATTTTTCATTTTTACAAGGAAGAAATCCATACAAAATAAAATAATGGAGAGGTTTAAAAGTGCTAAGGTACAGAACCAAGACACTTCATCTTTTCATGACATTTTAGGAATATAAATTCAATTTTCTATAAGCACAACACAAGGTTAGATGCTGCTGCTGGTGGTAAAATATGAATCAGACAGAGTTCCTGACAGAAAATTTAGAGTCTAGTACAGCTTATGTGCTGCTGAGTTCAATAAAGACTCTGAGAATCCACAGGTACACCAGGCATTACCTAAGCACTGAATAAACATCAACAATAGCCATAATTATAGCTCATATTTATTGAAAACTTTCACTAGGTCAGGGACTGTGATGTTTCTTCTATATATTTTTGTCCTTCTATGTTAAATATATACATGGATGTATTTTTTTTTAGTTAAAAGAAAACAAATTTATTTAAAGCCGTTATTGTATTTAAAGTACTTTTTCAATCAATACATATTGAAAATCTATTACTCTTGGAAACTTTTTTGGCTTTAAAAAGGAGTTCCCCATTTTATAAAAGGTTGGGACCCACCCACCAATAGGTAGGACATGGGACAGAACATCTCTTTTACTGAGGATTGATACAAGGTTAATTGTGTGTGTGTGTGTGTGTGTGTGTGTGTGTGGATTAATTTGGGAATTCAGCTATTTTATCATCAACCTTAACCTGGGTTTCTGATTCTGACCAGAATCAATCTGCTGGTCTCATTTCTGTGTCCATTTTGAGTCCCCAGTCCTGTTGGAGGAGCAGGAGTCTTGCTGCAGGATCCCTGGGTCTTCATCACAGTGGGAGACTGCTGGCTGGGTACCTGTGGCTCACTCCGTTATTATGGGTTCTTCTGGGAGTAAAAAGCCGACCCCAAAGTGAGTGTAATAAAGGAACGCAGCTGCTAACCACTCGTTAACAGTAAAAGCAAACACCTGGTCATCAGCACTGTCCCTCCCTCTTTGCCCCTCCCTATTGCTCACCTATAACCCCTGAACTGCAGGGCATAGGAAGCCAATCACCAAGCTGCTTAGCGCTCAGCCAAGTTCTCCACCTCTCTCCTGGTGGCTTAAGAGGCTTGGAAAGAGGACACATTCACTGCTCCACACAGTTGAAGATGGAAAGGGAACAAATCTGATTCTTATTCATCGTCGCTATTGTCCTCTCTGCGTATGGCAGGAATTACTTGTTGAAGATGTGATAAATAGGAATGACTTGAGAAGTATCCTTGATGTGACTATGGAAATGAAAAAAAGATATTTGCCTCCCATTTGTGAATTTTCAAGTGCTTGTGAAGTCGAGAAGGCACTGAGTAAATCTAAGAGTAAGTCAGACAGAAGATGTTATATTTCAAATAGAGATATTGCACTGTTTTTAAAGTAATTCTGTTAGTCATCTTATTTTTTAAAAATCATTTTTACAATGAAGAATGCCTTTAGCTATGTTCCCGATTTTAGTAGGAACTTCATAGTCCTTTATATTGATTGAGTACATTAGACATAAATCAGCAATTCTGCATTTAGCTGTTTACTAATTGGGGAGTCACAAGGTTGGTAATCAGAGCAGTCCCTCATGGCAAACCAGTTAACAAAAA
The DNA here is from genome assembly GCA_020662805.1 of Glaucomys volans. Classification (NCBI taxonomy): domain Eukaryota; kingdom Metazoa; phylum Chordata; class Mammalia; order Rodentia; family Sciuridae; genus Glaucomys; species Glaucomys volans. The sequence continues at coordinate 12,746 of JAJEJO010052566.1, forward strand.
GTAATCATGGCTGGGATTATGGCTCAGTTGCGGGGTGCTTGCCTTGCACGTGTGAGGCACTGGGTTCGAACCTAAGCACAACATAAAAATAAAAAAATAAAGGCATTCTCTCCTGCTGCAACTACATAATTAAAAACAAGTAAGCACAGTGCTCTCTAACAGACATTTAATGAGTGAGATTTCTGCAACATAGTTAACAATCTTTGGAACTATCAGGATGCTATTTATAATATTACAGGGAAGCTCGTTGCTTTTTTTAGTTAATAGAGGAAAGCAGACAACTTTATCATATGATAAAGAGTGTGGAGTTGGTTTACATTTTGTGTTAACTGGCATATAAGTATACATTAACTACTGTTATCTACCTACATGCAAATATAACTGGTGTTATGGAAAACTTAACTCTGTGCCAGATATTGGTCTGTGTGCAAATAAATATTGTCATCTATGGCAAACCCAAAGAACTACTATTGACTACTATCTCACTTGTTCAACCCCAGGGCTGCAACGGTCCCAGCATTTTCCAACCCCAAAGAAAGAACTTGGAAGACTCAATGGAGAGGGTTTGGACATTTTGTCACTCACGTGCTCCTCGTCATTAGCAGGCTGTACAAAACTGAGGGTTGCATTGTGCCTATATACAGGGGGGATATAAGGGGTAGTTTGCATGCCCACTGCACAGGTAGATTTCTTCAGATGTTTCCAGTACACTCCTTTACTTCACAACCAAGGTTACCCTGCTTTAATCCTCATCCAAAGGTTGGAGACGTGGAAAATGGCCAGTTTACCCTCTTCATTCCCTTCATTGTCAAGTTCTTTGGAGTCCTTCTTATCTCACTGTACAGAACAGCAAGTCTTCCAGGGCACCAACAAGTGTTTACCCCAAACCACTAAAAAGAAACAAATGAGGAAATATGGAGAAATCGAATAATTCGTTCAAGGTCACAGAGCTAAAACACAAGACATCAGAAACTGGCCGGTCTTTGCTTTCTCCCTCTGTCCTGTACTTCTATTTTATTTCATCAAACAAAGGTTTATTACTAACCCAGTGTTTTTTGGTCTTAAAAGTCCTTGAACAATAGCCCTAAAATTTCTTTCGTGTTTCATGTAAAAGAAATATGATATTTAGTTTTAACTTGACTTTTAATCAGAGCTGAATCAAAGATATTTTGGGCTCATAAAAATTCATTTCCACAAAGAGCTGCTAGGAGAAAGTACACATCTGTTCACTGGGCCATTATTTCAAAACTTCAAGAGTATGTGCAGCCTGGGTCTTTTCAGCACTCCACTAAAACATAACTCAGTGTGATGAGATCAACAAGCAACTTACATTTTAGTAGACAACAATAGGGAATAAAAAAAAAATAGACTCAGTTTTTCTATTGAGCCATTCTGACTTCCACCGGGTGACACCTGCTGATTGATGACCTGCTGGCTTGGGCCAATTCAGTGAAACAATCACACAGATGTGTACAAACAATGTGGAGAAGGGGCGTCTGTTCTCTTTTGAAATGATCCCATTTTGGAGTTAGATTTATGATTTTTTAAAATTGACAACAGTGGCTCCTCTGAGTTTCTAAGAAGGTGAAGAATGAATGTTTGTTAGGCTTTGAAAGTCAATTGTTCAGATGTTCCCAAACATATGCTGGTCAATGGGTTTGATGTCAAAACAGAAATGATGGATAGAGAGGAGGACATTTCTTAAGAGTGCAGCTTGCAATCCAACTCCTTTGAGTGCCCTTAAGGGAGACCAATTGCAAGGCTGGTATTTACTACTGCGTTTGACTTAGTTGTGCCATTTACATAGTAATGTTTTCAGTTTAACTTGGGAATGTTATTTTAAATCCTATACACTCTGCATATAAACGTGTCCAAATGAGTTATCTTATGTGTTTACTGTTTCTCAATGTTTGTTTATGTGCCTATTTGAAATTGCCATTTGCCAATCACTGCTTTCCTTGTAATATACTATCAGCAGGGTCCCTTGACAAGGAATATGGTGCTCTTTGGCTGCCTCTAGTAACACAATCTCATATTTGAGGCATACACCCAATTCCTTACTAACCCAAGCTATTTCTTTTAGGAATTATCCAGGTTAGTGGTTTTCAGCTGTGGTGTTTGGTTTCTTGATCTTAGATAAGATAGTCGCTGTTCTGATAACCCTTGCTGGGCCTGAGGGGGTGTGATACCTGGGGAAGCCATTTGCCATTTGTGTGGGAGCCGGCTTACTACAGTTGACCTGGTGGGTTTGGAGATGTAGTCGGTAAACATTTTGTAATTTACTCAGATGGACAAACCAGGACACCTTTATTTTCTGTGATGACTTAATTCTAGCTCCAGTAATTATTTTGACTGGCATCAGAAACTTCCTTGAAGCACATATTGGGTTTACTCATTTAAATCATGATTTTTTTTTTCTAAGTCAATTCAAGAGTTTCTCCACCAATTCTGATTTCCTTGCTCCCTTTCCTTGGGGTGACTTTTGAGGTTTAGAGGCCTTACATGGTGTCCTGGCATTGTGGTTGGGGGCACCTGGCCTGACTGGCCTCCTGCGTTACAGTGGTTCAGGTCTGTCTGAGACATTATTATTCCTTTATGTCCAGATGTCTGAGTCCCTTTAGGTTGCTGATTATTGATCTACTTGCTCTGTATCCTTTTTATCATAATATTGGGACCCTTCTAGATCCACCAAGACTTTCTTAATTAATTTTCATGTGTTTTGTGTGTATGTGAAAATTCAGCTGCCTAACACCAGTCTGGCAGAATATGATGTCTTGTGTTCTCTGGGCCTAATGTATCCCTGCACAGATATCTGTGCCCTGGTGGAAATTTGCAAGGATATTGTCATTCAGACTTTCTAAGAGGAGTTAGTCTAAAGTGCCCTTACCCTCAGATTCCTAAAAACCTATTAGCAGGCTACACTACTGCCTCTTCTCACTCCACTGCTGGGGCTGTGGAGGCAGGGCACGGGGACATTCATCAATGTCTTACCTCCTTTTGTCTCTGTCACCCCTAGGAATTTCCACAGTTCAAGACACTTGCATTAAATCTAAGGTTGCATAATTGGTCTTTGTATTAATCTGTATTCTAAAAGAACTTTTAAAGGTCTAATCTTTTTTATTTTTATTTTTTGTGGTACTGGGGATTGAACCCAGGGCCTTATGCATGGGAGGTAAGTGCTCTACCACTGAGCTACATCCACAGCCCAGGTAAACAGAATTTTTTGTGGAGCTTCATTAGGTAGATATTTATCCCCAGGGCTGCAAAAGTCCCAGCGTACGATTTATAGATCCCAGAGAAAGAACTTGGAGGACTCACAGAGCATTTGGACATTTATTACGCATGCAATGGACTGGGATAAAATGGAAGACTGTGTTGTGCCTGCACGCAGGGAAAACATGCACCGGGGCAAATTGATGTCAACTATTTCTTCAGGTGTTTTATGACTACAAGCAGAACCAAGTTCATTCTGCTTTGAGCCCCCCCTAAAGATTGGAGTTAAGGCAAGTGGCCAGTTTCCTTCCTCCTTACCCTCCATTCTTGGGAGTCCTTCTTAGTTTAGCTTCAGGATCAACAAGCCTTCTAGGCACTGACTTGGGCTTATCCAGTGAGCATGACTGATTGATTGCCTATGTGGCTGAACCCTATTGATGGTCAGTCCTTTTGGCATGTCCAGTCCCTCTGCCTTAATACCACTGGGTGTGGTTAACCCATGTAGAGTTGTCTTGTTAGCAGAAGCTATCAGGAGGGTCCCCAGAGGCCCACCTTCATGATCAAGGTACCCCGATAATTCAGGAAATTTTGAAGCTTTAGAGGTCTCTGAGGAAGTGGTATAAAGGCCAGACCTATCTTTGGGGAAGGCTGAGATCCTTACTACACATTAGCAGAAGAACCAGCAGGTCTCAATGGAATATAAATTTTCCCATTGTCCTTCAGAGCCGGGCTCACTGTGACCACTTATGTCAGCTTGACAGAAGTCGGGAGGTGATTGGTCCAGCGCTGCTGCTGTGACCGCTCTGCATGCAGATGTCCTCACTGCTTTGTGTGCTCCAACTCTCCTCAGGCAGCCTTTGGCTTCCAGGGTCTGTCACTGGGAGTACACACCCTTGAGGGACAACTCAACGTGGAGTAAGATACATGTCTGCTGGTTCAGATTCATTAATTCAACAATTTTTTTTTTAAATGTACTTTTGTGCTGGAGACTATTCTGAACACAGGGCATTTGGTGACACTTAGAGGTTAATGGGAAGACAGATATGATACAGATAATCTCACAGGCCTACATAGACATTATGTAAGGCCTACAAAGGAAATTGCGGGGATCTTTGAAACAATAAAACAGGAGGAACAAATTTAGATTGGAGGGGACTGAAATGTTCATTGAGGAAGTGACATTTAATTCAAGATTTAAAGAAGGTAAATATTAGCCAAGTCGCTGGAAACACTGATTTGATTTGAACTGGTAAGAATAGCAGTTTTGAACTGCTTCCCCACTTCTGCCAAATGAGGAAAATGTTCCCTAATTAATCCTGAAATTCAGTGGCCCTTTATATAAAGTCCTTACTGCTTATGGGGGTTAAGAAGAAATTTAGGGAAAATATTTGGTGCAGTCATGAAGAAATATTCTAAGAGAAGAAAGCTTTGTAAAGTTTTCAGTCTAGCTTATGCAGTACCTATAGCAATCGAAGGCTCCCTTCCACCTCCTTGGAGGCTGGTGCCCTTGGGATTTGGCTCTTAGACCCTCTGCGCTTTCATTCCGTGATGCCTTGGGACCACGATCAAGACAGGCTTTCTTCATTTTCAGTCACAGGTTCTCCAAGCATAGAGAGCAGAAGTCATTGTGGAACATTATGAACTGTTCCCTGTTGAGATGAGTCAAGTGTGCCACATGGAGAGGTCACCTAGTTCTGATGCTCAGTTTAACATGTGCTGGAATGAAAGCCATGGCAGGCCTCAAACTAAACACTGTGAGATGCCTGAGTATTAAATGACAGTACCTCTCATGTTGGACATTGAGGTTTCTCCTTCTCTCTACTTTTTTGGGGGGGCAGTATTGAACTTAGGGGCACTTTACCTCTGAGCTATATTCCCATTCTCTTTTTGATTTTGAGACAGGGTCTTGCTGAGTTATTTAGGGCCTCTCTAAGTTGCTGAGCTGGCCTCCAATTTGCCATCCTCCTGCCTCAGCCTCCTGAGTCACTGGGATTTCAGTTGTGTGCTACTGTGCCTGGGTCCTCTTCACTCTTAAACAAATTGATACAAAGGAACTGCTGGCTGTGGCAACTCTACAGCCCAGACTTTGTGTAGTTATATCTTCCACACAGGATAGCTGATGAGAAAGCTGACACCAAGAAGCCTATCTCTGTGAACCATCTTTGTGTTGAATCTATGAGGAGAATTTTGTCCCTGTTTGTGTTTTCTCTTAATTTTCACTTGTAATCTTATTGGATGAAAAGTGTTGATTTTCAGGAAGGACTAATGGACTCCCTGTCATAAAACCTTTTTCATAAGAACAATGTTTTGCTTTCCCTCTCTGTTAGGACCAGTATCTCCTGTGTCTTCCTTCTATGGTATTGCATTTGGAGCCTCCAACCTCAGAGTTCTTGACTTCCTGTTCCCAAGTGGCTCAGGTGTGTCCAGTACTTATTAAAAATAGGCAGGTAAGAACATGTATCCCCAATAGGAGGCTGCTGTTGGTAATTACTGGGACAGACACACAGACCTGGACCTGCAAAGCACTCCTGAAAGCAGACACTGTGTGTCCTCTCTATTCACTGGGAAGAAAGGCCATGTCTTAGCCTGGATCCCCTTACATATAGTCTGAGCAAAACTTTGCATGGAGGGCATGTATTTGCGAAATGATTCCAGGGAGCAGGATGAGGGATCAGGGAGCAGAATTGGACAGTAGGGAACGCCAGTTCAGTGGTGCATGATGGAACTGGCTTCTGTTGTGTACGGTGGTGCTTGATCTTGTCATGACCTTCTGAAGAGTCTTAGGGTTGTGTGTTGGGCTTTTCCACCTTCCTGGAGGGAAGGAGAGTGGCATCTGGAAGGTGAAACCATTTACTCATTTATTTTCCCCTATTGTTCCAAAGTGGTCCCAATAGTGCTCATCTTTCCTTACTCTTTCTCCTCTCACTTCCTTTCTTTCTCTTTTGTCTTGTTCTAGAAATATAAGATCCAAGATGTAAGAAAGCCAATGATGTGAAAGACATTCTGGAAGCACTTTTATGCATCAAGCTCAAAGAGCAATCAGTTCACAGAATGCAAAGGACAGAGTTCAAGGGAAAGGGAATCTAAGAGAACAAAGAAATTATTAATCTATTTGATGTGCTTGAAGCATTTAGGAGAAATTATTAGTAAATATTTTCAAGAATTTGTTGAAAACTTAGAAAAATAGGAAATTGATATAGCTCAAGTGGAAAAAATGAGGCAATTATTAACTTTTAAAAAAAGTTGTGCAGGGAAAGAAATGTAACCATAGTCCTCATGTTGACTGGTCAGTGACAATATTTACCTGGCCATAGTCATATACATACTGCCTATAGGTTTAGCCAGTTGTGATGTAACTCTGTTGGGATGGTAAGAGTAATGCTGTGCTACCAGAGAAGGAAATCAATAAGTTACATCTAATGTTGATAAGTCAAAGGTATAATCATGTTATTTAGAAATTGCTAAAATGAAGTTGGGTTAGAAGGTAGGGGAAGAGCATCATACCAGTAATTTTTTGGCAGAGTGATGAGGGAACAAATCTTTGTAGCTCTATGGATATTTTATAATATGAGCAGGTAGTATTTTGATTTTAAAATAAAAGGCCTTAGTTGTAATTTAATATATGTGATTTAGTTTGTTAAGCAACAATAAATAAGACAGGATAGATAGATAGTAAAATAGGCAGACAGTTAAGAAAATGGGCCCCATAAAGACTTCTCTAAATATAAAGGCCACTCTGTGAGATTAACCTGTAGAAGCATCCAAATATTCCAGCCAACTCATTTGTCTGTGATGGTGGGAAAAGGGAGGCCAGACAGACCTGAGTGAAGGCTACAGACTCAAAGATGAACCAGTCAGAATGTTTGGGGCTGAACCAATAGCCTTAACACCTTTCCAATGCAGGTAGCACAGATTTTGGTCAATAGCCTTGGTACTTTTCCAATTCTTAATTAGCATAATTATTGATCAAGCCCCTGCTCAGTAGCTGTACAAGCCCCTAGACTAGCACACTTCAGTGGCAATCCCTGTCTGATCCCTTCATGCCCTGTGGGAACTGTCTCTTTTCTTCACATTAGAATAAATCCTACTCCTGTGTTCACTCTTCCTCACTTGTGGATTTCATTCTTGGAATCTGTGATGTGAAAACCCAGAAGGAAGGCTCTGGCAGGAGGTTGGGGTCTGCTGCTACAGCAGCAGAGGCTGAAAATTTGGTTTCCACAGAGCAATGATATCAGGAACACTTATGTTTCAGCATGAGAATTCCACTGGGTCTGGGAATAACAACAGAGAACCCTTGGGACTGTACATGTTGAGACCCATTGATTCAGATTCAGTGGGTTTGATTGTTTATTTCATGAATTTCCACAAATGCAAGTTTCTATTAGAGAACTTTTGTGGAAGAGAAACTTAGAACCTATGTTTTTTCCCAAAGATGTCATAGAACTTTTCCAGAACCAGCTCTCACCAGAACTTTATCTCTGTACCACAAACCACACCAGAGAGTCAACTTCTACCCTGTTTCCTTTGGGAACTCTATTTTTTTTTTTTTTTTGCTTTACTTATTATTAAGAAAGGTCAACTGTTGGGCATCAGTAGGAAAGAGTTTGGAAACTAAAATTATGAAGTACTTCTTTTTTATTTCTTAACTTCTCCCAAGATTTAAGGTATCAGCCATCATGACTAACAAACTCATGGTGCAATTAAGTATATTGCTAATAATAGACACCGTTATATAAAGCTTTACATAACATGTGCATGGGACTGTGTGAAGCTCTTTTCATGATTGTCTCCAGTAAGCCCCACAATTAGAGTTACTTATTGTGATTAGCACTGTTTCATTTTCTAGTTGAGGAAAAAATGGAGGCACAGAGAAGTTCAGTCACTTGGTCAAGATCATTCGGTTAGTAAATGGCAGAACCAGGATTTTGACACCCTGGCAGTTTGGCTCCAGAGTCTGTATATTCTGCTTCCAACATAAAAATCACACATTGTTCTGGTTGACATAATTGGTGGTCTAGCTGTAGGAATCAGAGATGGCTTAGAATGGGAAAGCATTGTTCTTTTAAAAATTAAAAGAGCTTCCATCATCTGTCCAGGTATAGAGACAGACAAGCCTGAAAAGACAAGAATACGAAAGGAGGCGTTGACTTCAGGGTTTGGGTAAGGTCTCCAGGTGCCTGGGGAGCACTGTGCCCCACAGCACAGAGGTAGGTGGCAGAGTCTCTGGGTTGGGATGCTTCGATGTGCAGAGAGCTTTGACTTTCCTCTGTGTTTATTGTGGTGCTCATTCTTCCGTTCTTCTTCATCTGTAAACTCAGTACAAACAAGGAGACGATGCCTCCTCCAGGATTCTGTTGCAGCCAGTGCAAGGTGGTCATTCCTGTGGAGTAGCTGCAGTTGATGGTGATAAACTCTCCTTCAGAGGCACTCAGGTACTGAGGACTTTGCTCCACTTCATTTTTGCCACTTACACCTGTTCTCAAAGACATCATCAAACACAGAATATCACCATTATTGCAGCATTTCTACACGTTTCTTTCCTTTACACATTTGCCAGAGGGCACTCCAGATCAGTCACTTGGTGTCCCTTCTCCCCCTCCTCAGAATTTTGAAAACATCTCCCTGTCTCTTCTTGTTCTCATGTCCAAGAACTCCCCAACCTACAGCTGAACTGAAGCCACAAAACAGCCAATGAAACTTGCAGGTTCTTCACCATTATCACTGTGGCTGAAGCTCACAGAAGTCTCTGTTCAAAGAGGATTTGGGAAGAAACTCTAGTTGGTCAAATGAGTCTTATTATTATAGCTTTTCTATGTTTACTGTAGCAATCAAAGGGGATTCCCAGCGCATCAGAGATGGCAGGAATGTACGTGTGTGCACTGTCCCACTATTTATAGGGGACCCAGCCACGATTTTTAAAATATAGTGCCCACATTGCCATCTGGTGGCAGGCCTCATAGCCACTTATTAAGTAGGTCAAGCACTCTGATACAAAGAACACCCCTTATTCCCCCAAAGCAACAAAACCCACCACCAACAAAAAGAGATATAGTACCAAACTTAGCATCACCCAAATAGAATTTCCAGAAACTGGGGTAGGGTGGGGGAATAAAGCTCTGAAGATTCTTTGATGTCAACCAGCTATGCTAGATAAACTAGAGTAAGCAGCATTTTATATCTTTTAAAAGCTCAAGGACAGGTTTGTTCTCTTTTTTAAAATTATAAATAACCAGTTTCTTTTATGATACCCCTGTTTCTCCACACGATATTATTTCAGGCTCCTTTATCTTTCTTTTTGGACTTGTTACAGTTTGTTCATGTCTCTTCCAACAAATTTCAAATGTTCTTATCTTGCCAAAGTATCACTTTCTTCCTGTGGTATTCACTCATCTATGATGTTGATGATTAGGTGGTTTTATCACACTGGTTAATTATTCTGAGCTTGTAGTAATTTTCCCCCTTTGAGATTCCTCCCATCCCATGTCCCTGCCATTGGGTGTGCCCTTTCAGAGATGAGTCTAGACCTTCTTTCCCTGGTAATAGCTTATTAGATCTGGGTAGATACCTGCCCATAAATCTGGACTAGAGGTATAGAAACAGTAGTTATACCTGGTGGGGTGGTGCATGCCTGTAATCCCAGCTACTGGGGAGGCTAAAGCAGGAGGATCTCAAGTTCAAGGCTACGCTGGGAAACTTAGAGAGACTGTCTTACAATAAAATAAAGAGGAAAGAAAGAGATGCTCTGTAGTAGAGCATCCCTGGTTTTGATCTTCAGTACTGAAAAACCAAAACCAAACCAAAATAAAACAAAACAAAAAACAAGAAAAAGAAACAGTAGTTTGATGGTATTTGTCACTAGAGCTATAAAACCATGTGGGGTTTGAATTAGAGTAATCCCTTGGCAAATGAAAGTTGGTTTACTGGGTAGAGTCTGACAGGCTTATAGTAGAATATGTCTCCCAAAGAAGAACTGATTATACAGTTAGAGAGGAGTAGCTTCAGAAAGAATAGTCAGTTGATGATTTTCTTCTTCCTGTGGGACACAGCTGTATTTTTTTTGCAAATGGATTTTATGACATTCTCAAAATCCTTTCAGAAAAATCTTTTATCCTTGAGCTAGTTTGGATGGGTTACACAGGAAATACTGTAAATTCAGGGTCCCTTGTTCCCTTGTTCCTTATATTGCAATTGATTTTTATAAAACTCTGGCATATATCTTTATCTCCATTAAATTTAATTTCAGTTGTTTTCATCCATCTTTCTGGTATGTCAAAATGATTTTCAATCTGTAATTTATGATATAAATAAACATATTAGCTGCCAATCTCAACTTGGCAAGCGTGATGGGCATATCTTATATGAGTTTACATCTAATGGCTGTGAACAGTTCTGGATGCAGGATAAAGTCCCGTGTGCAACAACAACAACAACAACAACAACAACATTCTCTAAATCCAGTCTTTATATATGGCTTTTTTTGTGGGGGCAGTTCTGGGATTGAACTCAGGCCTTGCTCATACTAAGCATGTGCTTGCTGCTGAGTTACATCCTCAGCTCCTGTGTGTGCCCCATATTTTTACCTTCTGAAGATCCGTGATGCTTCTGCAGCATTATGTGGAATGATGAAGTGGAAAGAGGACATAGTTTGGAACCAAAAGGACTTAAGTTTGAGTTTTACTAGATACTGGTTTTGAGAAGCTACCACAACACTCCAGTGCTCAGTGTTCTCATCTGTAAAATGGGCATAGTAATACCAAGCTTGTAGTTTTGTGATAAGGATTGTCGATAACATCAAGAGTTAACCAGGAGCAGTGGTTAGGAGTGCAGGCTTTGGCCTAGTCGACCTATATTTATAAACCAGCTCTTCTCTTCCTGACTTTTTCCTCTTGTGCAAGTTAGTTAATTTCTCTATCTTTAAGTTTCCTGGTCTTAAAGGAAATCATTCCATGAAGTCATAGTGAAGATGAAATGAATCAATGTATGCAAGACACTTAGAACAATACTTCATATGTATTCATATGAAGCACTTGATGAATGCTAGCTATTATTATGGATAGTACAGTAGGGCCTGTGATAAATATATCACTCAACAAATGATACATGATATTATTTAAAACAGTTTTTTCCCCTAATGATAAAGTGAGAAGCAAAGTTGTCAAGCATCTTGGCACATTTGAGACAAATTAAATCCTTGGAAATTTCTTGAATTTAACAACCTTATTATAAAAATGTCTTTAGTGAGTGCATTCTGGTTCACGGTGATCATTGCATTATTTTCTGGGATCTCACAGGTCATGTGTTAACAATCTGCTCTAGAACTTTGTTGCTGGAAACTGAGCGTGGTGGTGCATGCCTGTGATCTCAGCAATTTGGGAGACTGAGGCAGGAAGGGCACAAATTCAAGGCCAGACTTGGCAACTTCGTGAGACCCTGTTTCAAAATAAAATATAAAAAGGGCTGCGGATGTGATTCAGTGGCTACGTGCCCCTGGGTTCAATCCCCAGCACCAAGACCAAAAGTAAAAACAAAAGCAATAAAAGAACTCTGTTGTTGGTTGTCAGTCTATCTTTTCAGGGTTCAGGGCTCTGGGATTTTCTTTGTTCCTATAGGTTTTCAGAGATTTTGCCCAATGCCTCTCAAATCATGCCTGCAAACTCTTTTTATTTTGGGAATTAATTTAAATTTAGCTGATTCAGATGACTTGATCATTTTGAAAATATCTAAGTTCTCTCATAGTATCTCTTCATCTGCATGATCTTCTGTTTCTGCATTTTTCTTTTTCATTTTGAAAATTATTCTACTTGATGGGGCACGGAGGATGAGATCCAGGACTGAGATAGACACCTCTTCTCTTTTTTTGCCATCATGATTATATTTTCCTTAATATGTAAACCAGTCTTCCTCACCCACCCTCCGCTTTCCTCCAAATTGTTCCAAAATGCCCTTTATGTTATACTCACATTGTCTTTACGCTTTAGTTTTATTCTGGATTTTCACTTTTTAATGCTTCACTTTTTAATGCTTCACTTTTTAATGCTTTTAATGATTTAATGCCCATGTTGTCTTTGTATTTCCCTTTATCTACCTGTCCGTCACTATTTTTATGCTTTTTAGTTGGAATCTGTGTTAGTTCACCTCCCTGTGCTGTTACAGGTTTCCTTAGATGATGCTATCTTTCATATTCTTACTGGAATCATTTGTAATGGAACATTAGAAACTTAATTTTTTCTGAACTACTCATTTCAGTAGCTACAACCACGTTTTGAATTTTGGTTGTCTTCTTTTTACTGAGATAAAATTCACAAAACATAAAATTCGCCATTTTAATAATTTTAAAGTATATGACTTTGTACCTTTCAGTACATTGGCAAGACTGTACAACCCTCACCACTGCCTGGTTCCAGAAAATTATCTTTATCCTCCTAAGAAACTCCATGCTTCTTAAGCAGTCTCTTCCCGTTGTTCCCTTCTGCTAGCTCCTCCTTCTGATAACCACCAATCTGTTTTCTGACTCTGTGGATTTGCCTAGTCTGGAAATTTCACATAAATGAAGTGTTTGGCTTCTTTTCACTCTGCTTATTTTTGCAGTTCATCCATGTTGTAGCATGTATTTTATTCCTTGTTGTAGCAAGTGTTTTATTCCTTTTCATAACTGAATAATATTCCACCACATGGATAGACCACATTTTGTTTTCTCCATTTGGATTACTTCCATTTTTTGTCAACTATGAATTATGCTGTTATGAATATTCACATACACATTTTTGTGTGGACATATGTGTCTTGAGCAGCTAATGAGGACTGGAATTGCTTAGCCAAATCGTAACTCTACATTTCACATTTTGAGGTACGGTCATACTGCTTGCCAAAGAGGCAGCATCATTTTACATTCCCACCAACAACGAATGAGAGTTCTAATATCTCCATGCCCTTAATAACACTTGCTATCTTTTTAAAAAAGTTATAGCATTCTACTTAGTGTGAAGTGGTCTTTGGTGATTTTGAAATGCATTTGTTGAATAGCTAATGATGAGTGCCTTTTTGTGTTCTTATTAGCTATTTCATAATCCTCTTTGAAGACTTTTATTTTTTTTCTTTCTCTCTTTCTCTCTCAGTGCTGGTGATTGAACCCAGGGCCTCATGTATGCGAGGCAAGAGCTCTGCTACTGAACTACATCTCCAACCCTTGTTATTTATTTGTATTTTGAGACAGGGTTGTCCAGTCTGGCCTGGAATTTGTGATCCTTGAACTG
>JAJEJO010052566.1:26311-81646 GCA_020662805.1 Glaucomys volans
ACATTTTTGTGTTGCAAAAATTCCTTATATGTTCTGAATACAAGTACTTATCATGCTTGCCTTGCCTAGTGACTTAATAGTATGTGCAAAGCCCTGACCTCAATTGCCAGTACTAAAAAATAAAAATAAATAAAAGGCCCTTGCCATCAGATATACAATATAAGATTTGCAAATGTTTCCTCCTGTTCTACAGGTTGCCTTTCCATTTTCTTGATGGTGTTCTTTGAAGTACAATTTTAATTTTACTGAAGTCCCATTTTATTTTACTGCTTACACTTTTTATGCGACATCTAAGAAATCGTTGATTAGTCCAAGACCACAAAAACTCACTCTTGTAGTTTTTTTCTAAGAATGTTATAGTTTTAGTTCTCACAATGAAGTCTATGACCTGTAATTGTGTGTGTTCAGGTAACTGTGTGTGTGAGTGATGAGTGAGAAAAGGAGAGTTGATCACTGTGACCTGGGCTGGGCCTGGGTACAGTGTGGTTAACAGTTGGTGGGCCAAGCACTGTCGGGATGGTCAGGACCAGGCAGAGGGATTGCTCCAAGTGGCAGAACTCTGTGGTGGGACTTGCTATTTCCAGCATTCTTCTGAGTTCTTATCTGCCCCTTTAAAACTACCTTTTCTCACTTCATTCCCAAGTTATGTTTGTGATTATTTTAATTTCTATTTCACAGATGAAAAACTAAAGCTCTGAGAAATCAATTAACTTGGCCAAATTTGCATAGCTAATAAGCAGTAGAGCCAAGACTGGCGTCCAAGTCATTAGATTCTAATTCCTGAGTATCATACACGGAAGCCTCAAGGACAAGAGAGAGCTGACCTAACTGAGAGCAGAGATGTTGTCCAAGACCTTCTTCCCTGACCCCCTTTTCAGCCAAAGAACCCCCTGTGCTCCTGGAGTTCATGGCACTTGTAGACAATTTTGTTTTCCCCTAACTTTAATAATGTCCCAATAGGATGGTCTGTGAGAGACAACAAGGGTCCTCACTGGGAGATTCCCAGCCTGAGTACACTCTTCCTGTGGGCCCTTGAGGGTTTTGTGCAGCTCTCCCTTCATCCTTGGCAATGTGCCTCTCAGAAGACAGTAGTACATGGCTGAATGGCTGAATCTGATACCCAGACTGAATATTTCACAATTGGGAGAGGTTTTTTATTTAATATTTCTGGCACCAAAGTTTTTGCTATTTTCCATTGTCTCTCTCTGAAGAAACTGCAGAGCTCGCTTGGGGTATTGGCCATACCAGAAAAATTGCAATCCGTAGTCACAGATACTCCTTCCGAGATGATTATTTGGCCCATCTGTTGGACTGAATTGCCAGTGGTTTCTCCTGGAGGGGAAAAAATGTGCTTGTCTAATGGTTTTGATCAGCATTGTAGCATTTGGAGGAAGTTTATATTATTTTGAAATAATAAAAAGTATTATAATAAAATGTATTTACCAAACATGAAGGTCAGAATTAGAAAGTGCGGAGGAGAATTCATTTTTAGTCTCTGGTCTGTGGGAGGGGTCCCTGGTGAAGTGAAGAAGCGAAGGGATCACAGTTGTCCTCAGAATTCATGCATGCTTTGTGACTGAACTGGTGAAGAGCACCTCCAGGGGCAGGGGGATGAACAGGTGATAGAGCAGTCATCTGGCTCTCAAAGTCTGCTCTGCCTCCTCACTGGTGCCCTCCTTTCTCAGAGACACGTTGGGTGTAATTTGGTCCTTTAGGGCAAAGGGAACTTAGTACATCCTTGATAACTTGTCCTCTCAAGGACGCCTAAGGGAGAGTAACTACCACTAGAATTTAGACATCACAACATGTCAGAACTGTAATCAGTTGTTTCTACTTTTTCATTTGTATGCATAATGCTGTGATAGATATATGTTCACATAAAAGTTGTTCATACCTCCAATTATTTTCCTAAAATAGAGTGCACTGAAAGCACATTTTGACCAAATGCCCGGTGGTGACAGGCTACTGTGAATATTTGACCAAAGCTAAAGCTTAATCTGCATATTAACAAAATAGAATTAATTTCAGAAATACAAGAATAAATCTGAAATTCTGTTCAAAATTTGATTATTAATTATATTTGTGCTATTAAGTTTAGCATTGCAATAACTTCTCAGGGGTCTATCCATTGATGGCCTCTCTTATCACTGTGTTTCACATTTGCAAAACTCGCTACTGAAAACAGTAGTGACTCAAACTATTTTTGATTCTCTTTCAGAAGTGGATAATTCTTAGGGTGCACTTACCTTTTTTGTCTGGACTTGGAGATGGGATGCATGGCGGTGGTTCAATTTCACTGAAGTTGTCCTAAAAAATGGAGTTTCATCCCCTTAATCCTGTTCTGTTTTTCTTGATTGCTTCTTCTTTCCTCTTTGTTTCTTTCTCAATTCTGGCATCATTTTCTCTAGTTTTCCAGAAATGGAAAAACTTTTCTTCAATACCCAATCTTGCACTTAGACTATAAGTGATTTAGCTTGGAGCTGAGTATTTGCAATCTTTATTTCTGGTTACACGTGAGTGGTTCAAGATGAGCGATACCCATTTGGGTAGGGGCAGGGGACGTTGTTGGAATAACAGAGAAGAAATGAAAAAGAATTCGGTGATTGCTTGTGTGTGTGTGTGTGTATGTGTGTGTGTAACCTTCACTTTTTGATAGGTGGAAAAATGAATCACATTGTTATTTTTCATTTATTTGATGGCTAAAAAAATGTATACCTCTTTATAAATTGGTCATTCATACTGCTTTCTTTGGATTGCTAATTTTTCCCCAGGGATATTAATATTTTGCTATTGATTTACAAGGCATTTTAATTACAAAGGTATTATCAACATATCATGAGGTACATGTTTTAAATAACTGATGGTGATGCACATTCCTTCATTGTGTTATTAGGTTGCAGGTTTGACCACTGCAATGAAAGAATGTGCTTTGCCATTAGTGCGGGGGATCCTGCAGTGCCTGGATGGGTTGTCCCCTAAGATCTGCCCCATCTTGAAGGTGACATGTAGCGCATGTAAAGTTGAGGCTTCTGGTTTGTGCTTGACTGTCCACTCTTGCTTTTGGGGAGCTTCTCTTTAAGCAATTTCTCTTTCAAATGTGAAACTCCAAGATCTTTAAACCCACTGAGTCCTTGAACAAAGGGTTCATGCACTTACTTGGCATAATTCCACGGGAGTCTTTCTTATCTTAGATAAGCCAAGACACACATGTGCTTCTGCACTGGAGGAAGAAACAACACAACATACCACAATGGCACCATGCTCTTGTCTAGAAACTGATTTTTTTTTTGGAACTGGGGATTGAACTCAGGGGCACTTGGCCACTGAGCCATATCCCCAGCCCTATTTTGTATTTTATTTAGAGACAGGGTCTCACTGAGTTGCTTAGGGCCTCACTAAGTTGATGAGGCTGGCTTTGAACTTGCAATCCTCCTGCCTCAGCCTCCCGAGTCGCTGAGATTACAGGCGTGTGCCACCACCCCCAGCTAGAAACTGATTTTTAAGCATTACCTATAATTCTTATTGAATTACTGGCTAAGAGAGGGAAACTCCAGTTTGTGAGACTCATGCTGCTCTTTCTGTTTTTATTTAAATCAATAGAAATTAGAAATGATGATGATGGTATTTAATGTTTACTGAGTGCCAGGCATTGGACCAGAGGCTTTGCATACATTAGTTCACATGAAAAGTAAGTGTAATAATATAACTCATTTTATAGATGAGGGAACTGAGGATCAGAGAGGCCAAATACATTGCTCAAACTTGTACACTGCTCAGAATTAGGAAACCAGACCAGGTCTGTCTCTCTGTTCTCCAAGTTTGCAGGCCTTGTCTGTATGTTCACAGGTCACTCAACAGCTCTTAATTAGGCTGCAGACACTATGAGACTGTCAGATAATAGGAGTTAAAAAAAATAGTAGTTCAAAATTTGTTGATTGAATGAATCAATGAGTGAAGCACAGTCACATGTTGCTTGACTGTGGGAATATCTTTTGAGAAATATTTTGTCAGACAATATTGTCATTGTGTGAATGTCATGAAATGTACTAACACCAACCTAGATGGTACAGATGTATCACGTGATGTGGACTCTTTTCTTTGTGGTACTGGAGATTGAACCCAGGGGATTTCTACCACTGAGCTATATCCCAGCCTTTTTTTATTTTTTATTTTGAGACAGGGTCTCAGTAAATTGCTGAGGTTAGCCCCAAGCTTGCTACCCTCCTGTCTCAGTCTCCTGAGTTGCTGGGATTGCAGGTATGTGCCAGGGCATCCAGCTCTTGAAGTGGCCTCTTGATGCCAATCAATAGGCAAGGTAAACATGAGATGTGTGAGGCTGTTGCCAGCATAACATGACATGCTGTCTTACAGTAAACCTTTTTTACTGAGGAGGAGTAATTTAAAATAATGATGAGCTGAGTGTGGTGGTACACTCCTGTAATTAAGTGAATCAGGAGGCTGAGACAGGAGGATCACAAGTTTGAGCCCAACCCTGGCAACTTAGTGAATCCCTCAGCAAATTACCAAAACTCTTTTTCAAAATAGAAACTAGAAAAAAAAAAAAAAGTCTTGGCAGTAGAGAGCCCCTGGGTTCAATCTCAATCAATCAATCAATAAAATGATAAAAAGAATAGGATAGTAAATACATATACTTGTGATGTCCAAAACCCAACTGTGCTAGGGCAGAGATATAGGTTGCTGAAAAGACCAGATACCACAAGATGGGATGTAAGATACAAAGTTTATTGAGAATTGTGGGGCAGATCCATGACCAGCAAATAAAACCAGGCATCAGACACGGAAATCTGGTTCTCAGGAACTGACAGTCATGAGAGATTGTATCAGATGGCCTGAAGTATGTGGTTTCCATGCAGAGTGGCTCACTCCCAGAATTTGCATGTCCTAGATGTGTCACATGACCCTGTAGAGCAAAATGGCTTCCTTAACTCCACCCCATCCTGTTTCTCATGAAAGAAGCTCCTCCCAGTACCCCTTTTACATGTTTCACTATAAAGGAAAGGTGGGCTCTTCCATCTTTGTTAGAGCCAGATCCTTATCATGGCTCAATCCATCATGCCCCCTGATTCAAAAGATAATTGTCTCCTGTGGTTTTTTCTATTAAATAAGTTTCTTAGCAATTAATTTACAGCCAGCTCAACCTCTGACAGAAACCCTTTTCTTCGCTCATGCTGATGTGTGGCAAGATTAGAATGCTTTCAGGAAAGATCCAGTGGTGATGGGAAAGTCACCAGAATGTCCAGTGGTGACAGGTTAGACAGAAAGTCCAGTGGCAATGGGTTGGACAGGTGCACCTCCATTTCGCATTGTGCCTGTAGTGTGTCACCAGAAAATAGCAAGGCTCTGTCCAATGGCAGCCAGCTGGATGAGCACTTCCTTCTCCACCATGCTGTGATCCACTCCCAGTTACTGTAGGGAGAGGGATTTATAACCCAGCTAGAGAAACAGTGATATCATCAGTTTGCTTAGTTTGCTTTGTTCCTTGTATGACTAGCATCCCAAGGAGCAATTGCACTGGTATACGTGCAAGAAAGCATTTCCTACAGATAATCAATCTGCCCTCTTTGCAATCTATGCAAGAAAGAGTCAGAGAGAGCAGGTCTGGGCCCATTCTTATTGTTCCTTAACTTGGCTGGGTTCCTGGGAATGGAAACATGCATTTTAGGGATGTGGTATTTTACTGCCCTCCTTTTCTTTAAGGAGGACACCACCAATAAAATATCTGTTTATTATCATTTTACAGTATTATATCTTGTATTTAATTGTATGTATAAAACTCATATCCTTTTTATGACTGGCAGTATAATGGATTTGTTTGTACCAGCACCACCACAAACACATGGGTAGTGGGTTATACTCAGCGACAGGAATTTTCAGCTCCATTGTAATCTTTTGAGAACACTACTGTGTATCTGGCCTGTCTTTGACCAAAGTGTTATTATGTGGTGCATGAATGTTTTTTGGCCTCAATGTCTGGGAATTTAACCTGGGTATACACTTTTGCAAGGTTACTTCTTTACTTCTCTGCTCCTTGCCTTGGAAGAGAAGACAGTCAAGGCCCTCAGCAGAAAGCTCCATTTGGCTGGGCTAAATGATTTTTAATGATGATGCAGTTTCTCTTATGGATGAAGAAATCTGAAACTTTATAAGGAGAGAATAAAGTTGGGGATTCTGCCTAGGCAGCATCTATAGGTCAGGGCAATGAATGCTTCTTTGAGGTTGTAAAAAAAAATCTCATGGTAAAACTTAACTCCTTATATGGTTTGACAGTTAGCCCCTTTGTGTATACATTTCCTCTGCAGATAAAATCTCCTAGCACTGGGGCCACCGCCACTGCTGGGGTCCTAGTTGAAGGGTTTATGTTCAATGTGCAAAGCCAAGAGAACAGTTTAAAGCTCTGCCATTACTGTCTCAATAACTTTTGAACAAGAAGTTCTGCATTTTCATTTTGTGCCAGGTGCTGAAAATTATGTAGACAACCCTGTAAGGCCTGTGTCTGCTGGAAGCTCAGGCACTGATCATTCTTCTCCATTTGCTGATTTCTCACCCTTGTGCAGAACAGGGAGGCGCAGAGAGCTTTATTACATACACAGCCATTCACCGAGGCATGTTGGATTTTCATTTTCTCTTTGCTCCAGCTTTTCCATTACCCTCACCACCATAGGGCAATTTTCAAAGGTCCTTAACATGCCTAACTTTTAGAAGGGGGTCTTGCATAACAGAAGAAAGTCCAATATTGCCTTCTGGAAGACGCCTTCAAAACAAAACTTCTTTTGGCTGAAATTAGGACTCCTTCCTCTCATTTTCCCCAAACTCACAGGTCATCTGCAATCAGAGGACCCCAGTAAGGCTATCAAATGCATCTCCCTCCGTTTTCCATCAGCAGGAGTAACAGCAACAGCTGCTCCCAAATGGGCTTTTCTGGTGGAAGAAACCTCTGAGCTCAGAGTAACTCCAGACACCGTCCATTCTGATGTTAATACAAAAATATTTCCTATTTTCATCTTGACCATCTGTTTGTATTTTCAACACAGCAGCTAGAAGGAGACTTCGAAATGGAAGTGAGATCACATGATTGCCTTCTCAAAGCCTCCTAGGGCTTCTCATTTCACCAGATTGGCCCCATTAGGGACTTCCTGACAGTACTGGACACTTCTCTGCCTGAAAAGTGTTTGCCCTAGGTGTCCTCAAGGCTCACTCCCTCATCTTCTTTAAAGATTTGCTCAGGTATTATCCTTCCAGTGAACCTACTCTGATGTCCATCTGAAATGTCAAGGGGAGTCATCCTCCTGTGGCCCTGCTCAGCACTCACCATCCCCAAGTGCTCTGAGTGGTCTCCACAGACTCATCTTCTAACATACCATATAATTTACTTATCATCTTTAAGTCTTATTAAGTCCATCTCTGCAGAGCTAATATCTTCATGCATGTTGTTAGAGTTACAGCTCAAATGCCTCAAACAGAGCCTGGCACATGGTGGGTGCTCAGCAAACACTTGCTGAATAATTAATTACTTGATCTGAGGATAAACACACTTCCTCCATTACAAAGGGGCTGGAGACCTTGTCCCCATGGCCTCAAACCCTACTTCTATATTTACAAAAACTACCTGTCAGGTTCTGTGTTTGTGAATTTCCCACACTGAGAGGGAAAGGTGATTGATTCCCTGCAGGCTGACCTTCAGAGTAGAAACTGGTTCTCCTGATGGAGCTACAGCCTAGAGCTTGAGTCAGTCAATTTTGGAAGAGTGCTGAAGTGGCAGATCAGGACTGAAGGCCACAGGTTGCAGTTATATTGCTATAATCACATCGTTTGGAGCCCAGCCCCCATACCAGGTAAGGTCTGGTGCTTCCTCAATAAAGCAGCTTAAAATTTCCCTGGCTCAAGAATGTAATATCTTTCTTAGGGTCTGACATTTGCCCTGCTAGATTGCCATGTGCTGCCTCTGGGAAAACCACACACCTGTTCCTTCTCTCGTCTTTATGGGTTTCCTCCAATAAACACTGTTCTAGAAGATTTGGTATGTGTGCTGTTGAATTGACAAATATATCATTCCATTTTAAATGTCACAAAAACTTTGAAGTGTGTTTTATTTTTTCCACATTTTCTGATGAGAAAAGTAAGACTTAAGTACATTATGAAACTTACCTAAGGGCAGTGTTCACAGCCAAAGGTCTGAACATCAAGGAATTCCTTCTGATACCCAGCATGGTGTTCACTCTTTTGTATTATTAGAATCTCAGATTCTAAATGTAGTGGAATAAGAATTTCAAATGTCACATTTTTCTTCTTTCCAATTATTTCGCCCCCTGTAGTCTTTTTGCCATCAATTCTTGGACTGAATCTAATAGATCCAGGAAAGGGAGATTATAAAAGAATCCAATGAGACCAAGGAGTCACATTTTGATTTTGTATTCCAAAATGAACTTTAAAAGTCTTAAGATGAGAAAATACATTTCAGATGTCAGTATTTTTGAATCAGAAGAATTAAGCACTGAATCATTTTTCTTTTTGAAAATTTGCATTATGAAGAGTGAAGCCTGAGGTTTCAGGGCAGTTATTACAATGAATCCTGAGTCTAAAGCCCTGAATTAGTAAAGAAGATCGTTACCTGCTTCCCATCTGGAACTCTGAGAGGGTCTTGCTTTGCAAAGTGATCTACTCCAACTTGTTTCAGACACAGAGTAGAAATGACACTATGGTCTTTTAAAATGCTGTCATCTAAAAATATCTGAAACTGCTTGGCTTTCTTAGAGGAGTTTGTAGAAGGTAGCTGGGAAATGAGAATGGTGTGCCTGCCATGGGGGTCTCACTGAAGAAGGGTCATAGTGCACAGACAAGTGAAGGTGGTTGACTGTTGGAGGATCAACAACTCTATCAAGAAAGGAGAAGGAAGTCAACATCAGGAGACACTGCAGAGTCTGCATTCTGAGTTTTAGAGAGATTTCTAGAAATGGCCACATGATATTTACACTTGGATTTTGTCAGAATTTCATTCGTGGCCATATCTAGCTGCAAAGTCTGGGCAATAGAGACATTATTCTATAGAATAAAGGAGGGAGAGAAAAAATTAAAGGGTGGGGAGAGAACAGAGTGAATGTTTAGGGGAAAATGGCAGGCTGTGCCACACTGGATGATAAAGACATTCTATAATGATGAAAATCAAGAAGAAATGGATGATTTATTGGATATTATATAACGCTGAAAAGACTTTATGAAGAGACATCATAAACCCTATACACCAATGTATTGCAGCTAAATAAATGAAAGCAGGTTGCTAGAAAAACTTGACAAAATTAGTGGAAGATTTCATTTGTCCTTTTTAAGAATGTGACAGGTTTAATAGAAGAAAATAAGGGCAAAGAAGAAATAATGATATGATCAAAGATGTTGAATCTGTTGATACACATAAATAAACTTGTAGCTTTCAAATCAAATTAATTATGATCATGTACTTGCTTCAAGTAAATCTTAACAAAAATTTAAAAAGAAGAGCTCTTCTAGGTATTTTCTCTGATATAATCCAATAACTAAAAATTAATAATGAAAGATGAAAATTGTCTCTTTTCTTTTGATATTAAGACAAATAAATTGCTAGATAAGCCTTGGAGCAGAGACAATATTAAAAGAAAAATTAACCAACTATTTCAAAAGCAATGAAAAAGATTTTGTCACAACAAAACCAATATGACAGAGAAGGTACATTCAAAGGAAGGATACTAGTGTTAAATAATCATTCTGGGATATAAATAGCACAATTGAGGAAAGTTTCTCCTAATCCCTTCAGTGAGTGGACCTGGCGACTGGTGCTTTGGGTCAGAATGAATCCGAGTGTTTCACAGAGTTTCTTGTTTGTAGAGGTCTGGTCACTAAAAGCAAGTGCCCGAAACTGGGATTAGCTTCACGGGAATTACCCGTGAAGGTGCCACTGGAGTGAACTCACTTGGTTTAGCATGCTCTAGTGTGCAAGAAATTGGCAGTAATGATGATGTTTACTGACTATACTGTCACATGCTTATAAGTGACTGGCTCAGTTTTGAATGCTTGTACTAGATCTTTTAGAATAGGATTTTTAAAATTAATTTTTTAAATTTGTTCTAATTAGTTATTCATGGCAGTAGAATGCATTTATATATTTTGATAGATCATGCATAAATGGAGTGTAATTTCTCATTTTTCTAGTTGTACATATTGTAGGATCACATCAGTCATGCAGTCATATATGTACATGGGGTAATAATATCTGTTTCACTCTACTTCCTTCACCCATACCCCTTCCCCTCCTTTCATTCCCCTCTACCTAATATAAAGTAACTATTTTCCCCTAACCCCCACCCCATTTATGGTGAATTAACATACGCATGCCAGAGAAAACATTCCACCTTTGGTTTTTTGGGTTTGGTTTGTTTCGCTTAGCATGATGTTCTCCAACTCCATCCATTTACCAGCAAATGCCATAATTTCATTCTTCTTTAAAGCTGAGTAGTTAATAAGCCTGATATGGCGGTACCAACCTGGAATCCCAGTCACTCAGGGGGCTGAGGCAAGAGGAACCCAAGTTCCTAGGCCAGCCTCAACAGTTTGGAGAATGCTCAGCAACTTAGCAAGACCCTATTTCAACATAAAAAATATGAAAAAGAACTGGTGATGTAGCTCAGTGGTAGAAAGTTCCTGGGTTCAGTCTTGGTAATAGTAAGTGATTTTTGGAAAAGAAGGTAAAGCAACCTATATACTCATAAATTGGGGAAGGGGTCAGAAGGCGAGATAGGAGGAACTTAATTTTTTGTATTCTCAAATTCAAATGAATGGGTTTCTGAGTGACATTAATTGTTTGGGGGTTTGTTTATTTTCCTGATTTTATGAAGATCCAAAATCAGCTTCAGAATCCCAGAGACCTCTGTAAGAAGGAAGAGATTAGGGGCCTTAAGTGACTATTAAACTCCTTCACTTGATTACATTGTATTGAACAATGATTTTTTTATTCCTGTTGTGAGTGCTTTTCTTGTGAAAGTGTTCCAACATGGAAATCTGTGTGTGAAGAAATGCTGTTAAATGCCTCAGAAAGGAAATCTGATGTAATGCCTCTTGTCTGATTATGTAACAATATAGAAATCGAGTTCACAAATACAAAATAAAAATTTCCTGACAAGCAGTCATTAACAAGGAAACTTGCTTTGGTAGTAGTTCAAGAAAATTGAAATTTGTCAGACATTGTAAATATTTATAAATAGAAGGTTGAACTTCTGTCTGCCTGATCGTAGGAGTGGAGCCTCTCTGCTTGACTCAAAGGTCGGTGGAACTAAGTCATTTTTTCATGTCAAATTTCATTTTGTCTGAATACAGAAGTTATTATAGACAGGGCTGGAGGCTCTGCCTGGTGACAGGAGCTTTTGGTCTGCACACCGCTGTTGCTGACCTTTCAGAACCTGCCTGCAAATTGCTGTGGAAGCTGATTAGCTGGTGAAGACTCTGAGGCAATCCAGAGAAATAAGTATTTTTATTTTGTTTTTTACTTTTTAAAATATGCTGTTGCTTAGGAGGTCCACATGTTGAAACATTTATGCTGTAATTGCAATTTCTGAAATATTTTCACTTAAGTGCTGGACTGAATATTATTTTTCTAGAAGTTTAGGATGAAAATCTGATGAAACTGATATCTGATGGTATTGTCCCAAGGCTTGTTTATCTCACTGGTAGTATGGGAAAATATCTTTTCAATTATTTTTATGTAATGTTCATTTTGGGGGTTTCCTGAGAGTGAAATTTGTTCTCATTTACTCTGAAAAGGGCAGAGTTTAAATAAATGTCACAATTTAGTAAAACAAAAATAAGAACAAACAAAAAATGCAGGGAGGAAAAGAGGAAACTTACAACTATACAGAAAAAATGTGATGTTCTTCTGTTTGGCGAGAACGCTCAGGTAGTCTTGAGGTAAGTCCAGGTTAAGAGCAAAAAGATAAATTTTCCTGAGATTCCACCTTGAAACTTTTCTTTAGGAGTCATTCTTGAGTTGTAGGGAACTTGAGACTGTGTATGAAAATACCCTTCGTTATTGAGTGTGGAAGACACATTTAGATAGAATGCTTTTTGGTAGAGTTTGTTGACTGGCAACTTCAGTGAACATCTCATTTTTCCAAAATTATTCTCAGGAGTGAGAAAGCTGCATAGTTATTGCTCCCAGTCTGTGGATGGAGAAAGAGTGCAGGAGAAACAATAAATTCCATCTTCAAAGACAGTCATCGCTGGTGTTTATTCATAACTTCTTGCTCTTTTATAGCCTTAGCAGGTCTGAGATGAAATATTACCATGTCAGAGTTGTTCTTTGCAGTTCTGCTATTCTTTCCTTCCTTCTTTTTTTTTTTTGGTGGGGGGTAGGTGTACTGGGGATTGAACATAGGGGTCCTTTACCACTGAGCCACATCCCCAAATCTTTTTATTTTTTATTTTGAGACAGGGTCTCATTAAGTTGCTCAGGGCCTCATTAAATTGTTGAGGCTGGTCTTGAACTTGCAATCCTCTTGCCTCAGCCTCCAAATTGTTGGGATTTCAGGTGTGTGCCACTGTGTCTGGTCTTCTTTCTTTATTTTTCAAAAACAAGTTTAAAAGGGAAAAGTTTAAAATCTGATTTTCTAGCTATGATCCTCTTTAAAAGAATTCCTTTTCTTTTTTTTTTTTAATAAAGTATCAAATTAGCTGTTAGGGCTGTCCCCTGACAATTTCATAGAAACCATTTAAAATAATACTTTAGTCATTTTAGTGGATAATCATGTTTTTCTTTTTCCATTTCCTATTGTGTGTTCATTCTTGCTCTAATAGCTGCAATGAAACGTAAGTAATGTGTACATCAATCTCTGACTTTCTTTTTTCCTAGTGTCTAGAAGATTCTTGAACAAAATGAAATGAATCTCTGTATCTTTGTACCTTACAACCTGATTGAAGCCACAGTGCCACTTATGAGGCTCCCACATTTATTAATTTGGTGTGAAATGCAGGACTTTCTGGCTAAAATCTTTTCTCCCAGCATATTTTCTCCTGTATGCCTAATTGCCAGGCTGGACCTGTCCCTCTGTTTTTATCAACCAGGAGGTTGGTCCCTCTCCTCACAAATAAAAATATATTCTCTTGCTAAGAAATTCAAATGAGGCAATAGAAAAAGAACAAAGAAGAAAGGAAGCACCAATGCCTCTGGCTAGGCGAGGTGTCCTGGACCGAACAGCCCTGCTGTGTTGGACACTCCAGCTGAACATTTTTATCTAGAACTGTAATGTCCATTTAAATGCAGAGTATAATGGACCTATATTTTCATTATTTTTGACCATCCATTTCTCCTTTTACATTCCTAAAAAATAAGAAAATGGATTGCAATTGCAGATAAAAACATTATTGTATATGCTGTGGGTGGGGAAATAGAATACCTGACCTTTTGTGGCCTCTGAGGATTTTCTTGATTTTTCAGTGTCATGGAATCCTTGATAGTGAAGGCATCTGATTTGAGCTGGGATTTAAATTAATAACTGACTGTTTCACCAAAAAGCTCCACCTCAATACAGAACAGGCAGCAGAACACACCAGACTCAGAAGCTGCACTGTCACACAGAGTCACTGACACACACAGAGCTTCTGTCCCCCAGAAGCTTAGAGAGGAGCACTTTATAGATTAATTGGTTTACAGATTAGTTGGAGGGAGGCAAAGCCTCTAAAACAGGAAAGAATAAATGCTATACTTTGAGAAATATATGCTTTAGTTCAGGTCATTACACCAAAGTCACAGACTGGATAGTTTATGAACAACAGATACTTGTCTCTCCCAGATGCGTAGGGTAGGGTGGAAGTCTGAGATCAGGGTGCCAGCAGGGTAGAAGTCTAGGGAGAGTCCTTTTAAATTGCAGAATTCTGTCCTCTGTTTGTATTCTCACATGGCAGAGAGAGAGAGGAAGCATGCTCTCTGCCGACTTCTATAAGGACACTAATCCAATCTGCAAGGTCCCCACCCTCAAGACCACATCTAACCCTGATCACCTCCCAGAGGCCCTCTCCTAAGACTATTGCATCAGGGGTAAGGTTTCAACATACAGATCCTGAGGGGAACCAAACATTCAGTTTCTTAACAGTGTATAAGTAAAAATCAGGAATGGTCTACAGTTTCATAAGGATTCCATACCAGGGAGTGACTGCACACTACAGTCATTTTTGGACAAGAATATTATTGGACCAATCAAGTGCAACAGGACCTAAAGATACATCTAGGTACTATCAAAGTAGATACAACTCTGCTGTTAAAGTGTTTTCATTGATGCTTTAGGAAGGAGATGAGAACTTAATATGCAAATGTATTTCTTTGTATGAAATTATGCTTGATTTATTTTTATTACAGAAACTGAGTGCCTGCCATTGATAAAGATTGGGCTAGTTCTGTTATTCAGGATGTCACAGAAGATCATTGTTGATTCACTGAGGTTAGTATCCCTTAGAATAGTAAGTGTTGAGACCATGGAATCATTGTGGGTAGTCTCTAATAGAACACTGAAACTAATTACTCTGAAGAATCTTATTTGGGGGGAAGAATTACCCTTGAGTCATTGAAGCTAGCCTTGGTCAGAGCAGGTCAGCAGGGTTCTCTGGGGTTACTTAGAGTATCTTTCCTTAAGTGAGTTGGTACATAATCCTGTTGTCATGATAGAGAAAGTTGTGGATCCTTAGGTTCTGAGATATGCAAAACAAAAGATATTTATCACTTAGGTATGAATCACAAAAAATGGAAAAGGGGTCATTGTGAGTGCATGACAGGGTTTTTGTTGTTGTTGTTTTGTTTTTGTTTTTGTTTTTGGTACTGGGGATTGAACTCAGGGGCACATTACCACTGAGCTACATCCCCAGACTTTCTATTTTTTTTTATTTTGAGACAGGATCTTGCTAAGTTGCTTAGGGCCTCTCTAAGTTGCTGCAGCTGGCTTCAAAATTGCTATTCTCCTTCCTCAGCATACCAAGTTGCTGGGATTACAGGTGTGCCCCACTGTGCCCAGTTTGGGCCCATGATATGAATGCCAGAACTCATGTGAGTCTGGCATTCTGTGGTTATCTGGAACTTGGGGAGTGATCCTGTGTCTATGAAGGAGACAAATGGGAGTCTGCACCTTGGGAGAGGAAGCAGGAGGTAACATTATTAGCCAAACTGTTGCTGAGGCAGTGGGATTATCCTTTAGCAGCTGCCTCAGCAGCAGCAGTTGTCCTGCAATCCCTCTCAGACCATGGGGACACCAGATGTCAGCAAGAAACAAGGTGAGGTCTGCACATGGGCATGGAAGCTGTACTAATCCTTTTCTGTATGGCTTAAATCTCCTGGATTCTTACATTGGTCAGCGGTGGCAGTGGGCAAGGTCTTGAGAGAGAGATAATGAACTTCCTGCTTAGTTGGAAGGTTTTTCCTCTAAAGATTAGTCAGAAAAATAGGAGACATCAGAGTATTTGTGTCCTCTGGTTATAGGCCAGGTATACACAGAATGTTCTCATTCAATGGTGTGGGTTCAGACCTTTTCAATTAAGCTTTTTTATTTTATTCTAAAGTTCTACAGGAAGAATCTCTCCACATGTTGTGGTAAACAGATATGTAGATCCTGAGGATCTTACCCAACTCCTACAGTTTGCTTTTTAACAGGAAACACTAGGTAAGGTGCCGTCCTAGAATTTTCTTTTATATATTACTTGTTTTTCTTCCTCTGGTAAGTGCTATATGTACATTCACATATAAAACAAATAATGATTTTATATTTCATAGGAATTATTTGTGACAGTTGTACTAAATGTAAAATCATTCTGTGATGGAAGACTAATGGATTTTGACTGTGGAGTAAAAGATGAGAACTCATATTCTCAGGAAAGACATGTTTAGGATGCACTCCCCCCACACCCTGTCCCTTTCCTTTTAAGAAAATTTCTGCAGCTAAGAAAATAAAAGTGAAGCTCTATCCTTTTTGATTCATTTATGAACTTTTCTTATAAAGAGAGGTGCAGAAACAGTGAATCACCCCTCACAGCATAGCCCCAGCAGCAGGGGGTCCTGTGGCACCAGCTGCAGGTTTGGGTTCAGGTTAACAGTGTCATGGGAGCACTGTGTAACCAAGGCACAGAAATAGGTGGCAGAGAGGCCATGCTGGGTGTCTGTGACATGCAGGGTGCTGAGGCGGGCCCTGGTGTCAAGTGAGGCTGTTAATCGTCCCTCCTGCTTCACTGCTCCATTTGACAGCAATATGAACAGAAATTCCAGGCTTTTCCCAGGATCCTGTCTGTACCAGTACAGTCCATTTGTAGAAGTGACTGAATAATTGCAATAGATAGTATGATCTTCTCCCTCCTGGGTGCTCAGGGATTGAGGGTTCTGCTCCACCACCACCTCTCCACTTATCCCTGTTCAAAGAGAACATTTCAGAAGGAGGGGTTCACTGGTTACACACCATCCAGTTCCTCCGCAGGGAGCCTAGACAAAGCACATGGAGCTTTGTCAGTATCCCTGCACATTGTCACTATCCCTACTGCCCCTCTCCAATAAATTCTCAACTCACAGTCTAGTTGAAGCCACAGCGACACCACTAGTACTGTCTTCATTTTTGTTTTTGGTCCAATTCGCTGAAGATTCAGATTTAGGAGTCTTGAAAACAGGCCAGGGCTCTGCAAATATAGTAGTTTTCCCCTCCTCTACAGAAATGCTATTTCAACAGATGTTCCAACCAATTACCATCACCTCATGCAGTTCACTCAGTTCCTCCCTTTCATAAAAAAAAGAAAAAAGAAAAGAAAGAAAAAAAAAGCAAGCTTTGGACAGAGGTTGTGAATGGAAACAGTGCCCTCTTCAGGACACTTAGAAAAATTACTGAAGAAAGCAATTTTTGTAGACCTGATGTATCATGGAGGTGGGATTTACTTCTTCTAAGCCAGGGTTCTTAAAAAATTCTTTAAATTAGTGTTTTAAAATCTCATTGACTTTGCAATGACATTTTTTCAATTGACATAAATATAACTGAATAAATGTAGGCAAGAAGAGAAACACATTGATTCCTTTAAGCTTGACAAGTGCAGCAGTTTATCTGGCCTTCTGGCATCTGGGATACTCAGGGAACTGAATCCCACAAGAACACTCCTTTCCTTCCTCTTCTCTCTGTGTATTAGCTTCATTTACTCATCCACATGACACCACAAAACAGGGAATGCCACTGCAAATATTTCCTGGCCTGGCTTCATCTCATAGTGTAGCTACCAAAGAAATACTGAGGCTCCTCCTTTCTGATCTCAAAGTTTAAAATTCTGGGATAAGACTATAGTCTGAGTCAGATTTCCTTCCAGGGAGTCTATGCTGACCAGAGTGGCTCACCTGGATTAGGCATCATCTCTGGGTCATCAATAGCCCATTCATAAGTAATTTGGCAATTCCCACTCATATCACATGGTTAGAATTTACCTTTTATCACAATGAGTTGCTATTTTGATGTGATGAAGTAGTTAATACCCACCACTATTGTCTTGTATGGACTCTCTGGACTGTTGGTGGTAGGTGGGAAGGTTTCTCTTTTTTAGGACTCTCTTAAACATGAGTAGCCACTTCTGATGAACTGGGTTAGTTTATGAATCATCTTTCCCTCCTGTATGCAGTGTACCTTCTCTGTACCATGTTGACTGTTGGAGTCAGCTTCTTCAGTTCCTTAAATAACTGACACAGTGTTCTGGAAGAAAGGAAAAATATGATAATAACTCATGTATTGGGCTCACCTATATGCTAAGCATCATGCTGAGTGAATGCATAATCTCATCATATCCTCACAATATCTATATTTTTTGGAAAAGGAACCTGGGGCCTATAGAGGTTAAATAATAAATCTCTGATCACACAGATAATAATTGGAATTGGAATTCAACCCTCTAGTTACTGGGCAAATGCCCATTCCCATGCTTTCCTGTTTGTATGTAACAAATCTGTCAACATTTGGGGGGCTCCAGGGCAGAGACAGGAATTTTTCACCCATTAATCTCACTACAATCAATGTGGGACAGCTTTCTATATATTACTTTTTCTACCTTTTAAATCCTAAACTCAATTCTCCACTGTCTTAAGCAAGATCCCACAGAAATCCCCTTTCCTACATGCACTCTCTGTAGCAGATAACACAATCCAGCACTGATTTTTCTCAAGAGCACTTGAGAAAATGAAAGACATTAGGAAAAATAAAAGACACTGGTCAAAAGTATCTACTAAGAACTCACTAAGTACAAGTAATGTGATAAATGACGGGATGGAGTCCTCAAATAACTTCACAAGGTCTAATTTTAATCTTAATGAAGTCATAAGTTAGGAAGATCAAACTAACATGCCTAGAACAAAAGGTAGCCGTGTAAGACAGCATAACATTGGTTTGGATTTTTAAAAATAGGTTCCATGTGACTTTATAAGAGAGAGGGGTTATGAAGTTAGTACAGTCTCTTCGGAGGAGCTGAGAACTGGAGAGTATATATTGTTTAGATAGAGATTTATAGGCCATTTTAGAACGTGTAGGGAGATAGGAGTGCGGATAATGTGTTTTTGAGAAAGTGTTAAGAATAGACTATTAGAGAAAACGCAGGCTGGAAAGTAGCCTCTGGGAATCAGAATGGATTGGTGAAATAAGGAGTGGATTATGGAGGCCTCTGAAAGCCAGTCGAAGAGACTTATATTTATGAGAAAGCAGGAACTGTTGTGGGATATAGAATGGTGGAGTGATATGATGGAAAGGTATTTTAAAAGAAGGTGTGGCAATGGTGTAGAGGGTTCTGGGAGTTGAGATAGAAGAGCAAGAAAGAGACTTAAATAATGGAGTGGGAGGAGAAGAACACTTCTTTCAGCTCAGTGGGAAGAAGCAAGGACTTAGATAAGGTAGCAGTCATGGGAATTCTAAACAAAGGATGAGTGCAAGAGCACAGCAGAGGACAGCAGTCAGGAATTGGTATTGGATTTTAAACCTAAAAGCTTCAAGTTTGAATAAAGAAACAATGTGACTTATAGAAACTGGGAAGTTGGAAACTCTGAGAATATCTGTGTAGGTGAAGTGTTTTTGAAATAGAGATGATGGTGAGTTATTAAGTGAAAATATCCAGGTTAGAGTCAGGGGTAGAGGACAGAATCTCAGATAAATGGAAAATGCTTGACAAAAGACAGCCGTTATGTCACGCACCCTCAGTGTGCCATACAGCATTGCAGTCAGTGCACATCTGTTTCTCCCATGGGACTATGGGATCCCTGAAGGCAGAGGATTTCTCCCAGTGACCTTTGCTTTCCCAGGGTCTAGCACAATGATTGGCACAATATAGGGGTGGCAGGCTGGGGACATAGCTCAGTTGGTAGAGTGCCTGCCTTGCAAGCACAAGATCCTGGATTCAATCCCCAGTGCCCCCCCACCAAAAAAAATTCATGTGCTGGGTAGATGCGGAAGGAGAAAGAGGCAGAATTCAGGATCCTTTTCCTCTTAAAATTTGACACTGACTTTGGAATTACAAAATAATGTACATTTTTACAAAGTTGAATTATTTAAAAGAAAAAGTTACATATTTCTAAAATTCATCTATTTCATCAAGATCGATTTACTGAAAATAGTAACCGATGGTTTATCTGCGGTTATGTCACCTTTCTCATTAATTTATATATTTGTATTTTCACTCATTTTCTTTATAGGTTTTCTAGAATATTTGGCTTTACTTATAAATTCTAATTTTTGCCTTGCTTTTTAATTCCCACTTTTATTATTCAAGTCTTTTCCATTTTGACTATTTTGCTTGCTTTCTTTTTCTATTTCTTGAAATGCAGGATTTGGCTTCTTTATTCTACCCTTTACTTAGAAATGTATATAAAGCTGTGTATTTCCTTATGAATATTGCTTTGGACAAATCCACAGGTTTTTATATGTAGTGCTACCATTAGTGTTAATTTTTAATGGCCTGTAATTTCAACTCTTAGTTCTTTGACCTGGAAATTATTAAGAATATTATAAGTGGTTAATTCCTTTCCCACTCATTTATTGGCTATTTTTTAATTATTAATTTCTAGCTTTATTGTGTTGTGTTCAAAGACCATGGCTTGTTTGAATCTTGCTTATTGTTTCTTTGAGTCAGACATATGCTTGTTTTTTAATAAATGTTCTGCAGCTATATCTTTAATTCAAAGTTATTTTCCATCTTCCTCTCATTCTTTTGCTGAGCAATAGATATTAAGTGTCCCATCACTAATGTGTTATCAAGTATTTGTACTTCCAAGAACTTTTGCTTTATATTTTTCTATTGCAGAATTATTTATGAAATAAAAGTAGGATCATTCATTCATTCATTCAAGCCATCCATTTATGAATTGGAGAAGTAACTTGAGAATCCATTGTGTTCTAGATCCTGGGTTGAGCTCTTAGGTGATGGCCAGGATCAAGGTCAAGAGGGACTTATCTGTGATGTCATGGAGTGTGCTGCCTGTAGAGAAGGGGACATTGGCACTCATTTAATGCTTGCCAGTAAGTGTGAAGGAAGTTTTGATGGGGGATTGACAGGTATTGAGGGATGTTTAGCAGGCAGTAACCTGAGTCCAGGGGCCTAGGCAGGGCCTCCCTGAAGAAGTAGTCTTTAAAGCTGAAATTGGCTTGTCCTTGGATCTGAGAGCAGACCGTTCTGGCAGAAAACTTGTGGCATCCCTAATTCTGTAATCTGAAGAATGCAGCACCAGTTATTAAAATATTAACACGTAAGCAGGGTGCAGGGAATAATGTTGTACCCTGGGACCGGCATCACTGCAGGCCTTAAGTGAGACAGAAGGAGTTGTTACTGGAACCTGGAGGTAAAAAAAGGCTGTTTGATGAGGCTTCCTTAACAAGTTGACCTTGTGATCATGAGTCAATGTCAGCTTAAGTGCCAAATGGAGGAGGCTGGGGGAATGTACACACTGACCTTTCATTCCCCTTTCCCTCTGATCTCTGTAGGTGTTCCCTTGGGCCCAGACCAACTGGAAACAGGAAGGCAAGATAAGTCATGATGTGTTCCCTATAGGCTAGTCATCAGGGTACAGAGCAGAGTGGAGCATGAAGAGAGGACCTGGAAGTGTACACAAGAGAAAGTAGGGACATAGTTCAATACTGGTGAAAGAGAGACCTGAGAGATAAGACCAGAGAACTAATTCAGAGCAAAGAAGACTTTGTGAGCCTTGATAATGATCTCGAATTTCATTCTATGGGAAATGGGAAACCACTGATGATTAGTTTTAAGCAAGAGAGCAAACAACACATTTGCATTTTTAATGCTAACTCTGACTAGAATGAGGAAAATGCCTTGGAGGGAACAATGTTTTCTTTACTAAGATGGGGACACTGGAGAAGGAGGATCTCTAGGGTGGTGTGATGATGAGTTCAATTTTGAACATCTTGTCAGTTTTGAGGTGTCTATGTGGATCTGCGATGAGGAGGCTCTTGCTAGAGATTCAGATTTGTTAGTACAGAGCAGTTGAATTCCGTTTGAGATTAGGAATCACTGGGATCCTCTAGAATCTGTGTGTAGTACAGAAGGGTTGGAAGTCCCATTTTCGAAATTGGTAGAGAAAATATGGCTGACCTTCAAGGGAGGGTCACTAGGAGTGACTGGGAAGGGAGGAGGAAAACCTGGACAGTTTTGAGGAGGAAGATGCATGCTCCTGAATTGACAAGTGAACCCTCTTTGTCATTCCCTAAGTGAATCAGGACAGGCTTTTGCTTCAGGATATCAGGATGAATTTAGTAAGATCATTTCAAGTAAGAGAGAACTTCCCAATGATATTCGGTAGGTTCCCTTCACCTCCAGTAATAATTTTGGCCTTGGAATCTGAAACCCTTCCATAAAGGTGTGGGACAGAGGTAATTTGCTTCATGTAAGATATCCAAGTCCTCTGCTTATATTTTTAGGAAGCTGCTGTTCACAGCCAGGATGTGGCAGGTGGTTGTAGAAAGAGGCATAATATAGTCTTTGAGATTTGAAACTCTTACCATAAATTAATCACCTACTTTCTTTTGCCTTTGTGACTAAATTCAGACTATTAAAAATAATCAGGAATGTTTCAAGGCATCTGGCCTATTAGATTTCTTTCAACAAGAAAACCTTTAAATGTTGGGCTAATCAGATTAAATAATGGCCAGATGCCTTTTTGTCCAAACTAGTTGTACATGGAACCAGGATTTTATAGCTGAGATATTAGGAAGTAATGATCTGATTTGGTGCCAGAATATGCTAAAAGACGTATTCTAACAGAAACAGGGAGCGAGACTTTGCCCAGTTTTTATTAAAGTCCTTAGTGAGAGAATCCTAATAGAAAAGGCTGATTCCACAAGGCCTTACAGGAAAGATGGAAATGCATAGATGGCAAAATAATATATCATTAGGGTTGACACTACAATCTGAGGTTAATTTCTCTTCCAGGCTATGAACTCAAACACCTCTTTCATTTTTGTAGGTTGACCTCCAACCCACGTAGTGGAAACCATCTGAGCTATTTCTCTGTTATGGATTGCTAGGTAAATAAACTGTGACAACAAAGTTACATTCTCCAAGAATGTCAGATGATTGCTTACATGAAAATGTTCTTGCATACTAGAGAGGGAATAAAAGCTAGCAATCCTTATTTTTCTGTTTTCCAAGGTTGGAATAACTTTTTCTTTCATTATATTATTAATGAATGACGATGGCATTTCAAACTGCCTTTTCTGAGATAAGGATACGTATTCAAATGACTTTGTGTCATGCAGGATTCAGTCCCCCATAATTTTCTAACTTGTTCATACCTAGTCTTCCAAGCTGGAAATGTCAAACAGGTTTTAGGAAACTTATTAGGTTTAATGAAACTCAACTTTCTTTCCTGCACAGTTCCTGCTAATTTTCTTTGAACTCCACTGCATGCTCTAAATATAACCATAACATTTAGAGCAGTCTAAGCAATAATATGCAAACTAGGAAACATATATACATATATATATTAAGGGAATCAATTTCTATATCTTCACCTTCCTTATGTAATCATTCCTAAAAATGGCCTAACTGGTCTGTGGTTCTCATTTGTGTATCTCCCATTTCACAACTGTCCCTGCTCTACTTTAAATAAGAAGGACTCTTTCTTTGCAGGATTGACTTGAGATTTAAAAACTTCAGGGGCATGAAACAAAGGGACAATTTATTGGTGTCAGGGAAGTCTCCTTAAATTAAAGCACCATCAATCTAACTCCAGACATTTTATTAGGAAATGCATTTCCAAAACTAAATTTTGCCTTTCATAATAAAACTTATTAAAACAGTATGGTCAGAAAAAATTAAAAAAATTCAAATTTTATGTATGTTTTGGTGCAGACATTTGGAATGATAAAAGACTTATAAACAAAGATATATGAAAATATTCTGCAGATTTTGAGTGGAAATTTGATTTCAAGGAGAGCAAAGCAATATAAAGTTTTTCATTGTTAGTGAAAAGCTTGTTTATGAATTTTAGCTGGATGTTGATGGTGTCAAATTACTTTAGTATTAATATTTCATTGGAAATATTTAAAAACCACTATATGAGCATTATTTGAAAATGCCAATGTTCATAATCAGTGGAATTAACAAACTTGGCAGCTAATTTAACATTTTAACTACTGACAAAGTATTTTAGAAGTCATCTTAAAATGTGTGAAGGTTTGTAGTTTTCCACTGTCTGATTACCTTTAGTCTGATGGACAGGTTAGCCTACAAACATGAACACGCTTCCATGACAACACAGAAGATACTGTCAATGTAGTGGTCCCCCTTACTGATGATTTTGCTTTCTACTATTTCAGTTAAAAGTGGCCAATGCAGTCCAAAAATAGTAAATTGCAAATTCTGAAAATAAACAATCCAGAAATTTTAAATAACTTTTATTACAGTATACTACTATAATTATTATATTTTATTATTAGTTATTATTGTTAATCTCTTAGTGTACCTAATTTATAAGTCATACTTTACCATGGGTATATATGTATAGGAAAAGTAGTATATCCAGGGTTCAGTATTATCTGTGGTTTCAGGAATCTCCGAGGGTTCTTGGAACACATCCCCACTGGACAAGTGGGGGACTACTATATTTATGTTTAACCCCTTAACCACTCCTTAAATTTGTGTCTCCTATAGTGTTTGGTAGGACGTGTCAATCCTAATAAAATTCATGTAGTTTCTTGAATGTTTTCTCTTAGATGTGAATTCAGGCAAGCAAGATGGAACTAGACAACTTTAGATCTGACAGTGCTTGCCCTTCTGAATTGGTGGGTGTCATGTGGAAGAAATGATCAAGAAGTGTAATTGTGAGGTACGATAGAGAAGGTTTGAGGCAGCTACCCACTGGTTATTTATCTCCTTTTATGAGTAGAAAGTGTTTCCTTCCGTCAAAAGACTTTAAAGTCTGTTTGCTGTATTCAGTGAAAAATGCTGATTCCTGGTATCAGAGAGAACACAGCAGTCAAGGGGGCAAAGCAGAGAGCTCACCACAGGAGGCATGGTTAGAAGGCACTATTTGCTTTTGACCTCTCCTCACCCCAGGTGAGTCTGTCTTTGGTGGCAAAGGGAAAAGGCAAGTATTCTGACATCTAATTACCTTGTTTTGTTTTCATCTTCTTTTTTTCCTCTATCTAAAATGTGTACAATTAGCCACTGTTGTTAGAGTTGAGCTGTCCTTGGTTCTGAACATTTTGGCAGTCAATGTAAAGAGAGAAAAGAGCATGCATCAAACAGACATGAAGACCAATGGGATGGAATAGAAGGCATAGAGATAAACCTGCACAGATAGAGTCATCTGATACTCAACAAATGTATCAAAAACATCTTGGAGAAAATATAGCATCTTTAGCAAATGGTGCTGGGAGCTCCGGATACCCACATGGAAAAACAAATCAGAACACTAGATCTCTTTCAGCCTGCACAAATGTCAACCTGAAGTAAACCAAAGACCTAGGAATTATACCAGAAA
Organism: Glaucomys volans; assembly: GCA_020662805.1. Lineage (NCBI taxonomy): Eukaryota > Metazoa > Chordata > Mammalia > Rodentia > Sciuridae > Glaucomys > Glaucomys volans. Next base: position 51,324 of record JAJEJO010052566.1, read on the forward strand.
CTTTGCAACTGCTAGAAGAAAATATAGGATCAACACTCTAGCATATTGGCACAGGCACTGACTCTTTCTTAAAAAGAACCCTAAATGAGAAATAAAACCAAGCATCAGTGAGTGGGGTGGCATCAAACTAAAAAGTTTCTGCACAGCAAAGGAAACAAAAGAGTGAGGAGAGACTCTACAAAGTGGAAGAAAATCTTTGCCAGCTACTCCTCTGATAGGGGATTCGTATCTAGAACATATAAACAACTAATAAAACTTAACATCACACACATCCATAAATCCCCCAAATAATCACATAAAAAAATGGGCAAAAGAACTGAAGGAACATTTCTCAAAAGAAGAAATACAAATGGTTAACAAATATATGAAAAATATAAATCAGGGAAATAAAAATCAAAAGTACACTGATATTCCATTTCACTCCAGTTAGAATAGCAATCATCAAGCACACAAATGATAACAAATACTAGCAAGGATGTGGGGAAAAACGTATACCCATTCATTGTTGGTATATTCATACATGTGCATGGCATAATTTGGTCAATTTCATTCTTCAGTTCCTCCCTTTTCCCATCTCTTCTACCTCCCTCTCTATCCCCTTATTCTACTTCCCTAATCTCCTTTCTGTTTTCATGGAATCCCTGTCTTCCCCCTTCTCCCTTATTTTGTTCTATCTTCCAAATTTGAGAGAAAATATCTGACCCTTGACTTTCCAAGTCTGGCTTATTTCACTTATCATGATGTTCTGCAGCTCCAATCACTTTTCAGCAAAAGCCATGGTTTTAATCTTCTTTATGGGTGAGTGAAACTCCATTGTGTATATATGCCATGTTTTCTTTATCCATTCTTCAACCACTTTGGAAAGCAGTATGGAGATTCCTCAAAAATTAGGAATGGAATCACCATATAACCCAGCTATTCCCCTCCTTGGTATTTTAACAAAAGAACTAAACTCAGTATGCTGCAATGATATGGGCATGTCAGTATTTACAGCAACACACAATGGCCAAGTTATGGAACCAGCTCAGGTGCCCATCAGCTGAAGAATGGAGGAAGAGAGGGAATTAGGAAGTTACTGGGGACTGAAATGAAGCAAATTATATTCCTTGCATGTATGATTATGTCAAAATGCACCCAACTTTTATGTATAACTATAAAGCAGTAATAAAAACATAAAAGAAGGATAATAGACAATTACCCCATCTGTATGATAAAACAAATCACAAGTGTAGATACAAGTGGTCCTCATGTTAAGTCTTGTGAGCAATTTTTCCTATGGCATCTCACAAAAATCCTGATGTAATGTGTAAGCTATGTGCTCAACAAAGAACCTACAGTAAATTCTGTAATACTGTTGTTTATAATATCCCTCGTAGTAAACTGATCATATCATGACAAAGCACAGTTCCATGCAAGAAAGAAAATAGTGATATACTGGATCAAGAGGAATCCTGCATTGGATTAGCCAAGAAGAAGATTAGACTTTAACTATAGGGCAATTTTCTGGAAAATCTATGGCTAGATCTAATAGGGTAGTAAGGAGTGGAGAATAAAGGAGTTGCCAGAATATGGCCTTTCTGAGAAATATGTATATTTTTATAAATATACATTCATGCAACTTAAGTCCATGTGTGCGCATGCACACACACACACACACACACACTCACACACAAACACACACACAGTTGATATTGCTTAGGAGAGTCTTTATATGAGTTTACTTTTATTTTAACCCAATAATATGCTGAATGTTGCCATGCCTGAGGGCCCTCTACAACTGAATGTCATTTGGTCTACATTTTGGTTTATTATTTCTCTTTTTCTATATGAGGTACTTGACTCTCCTTTTCCTAAGTTATACCCAGAACTTTTAAAAAAATATTTTAGTTGTAGATGGACAAAATACCTTTATTTTTATGTGGTGCTGAGGATCGAACCCAGTGCCTCACACAGGCTAGGTGAGAGCTCTACTACTGAGCCACAGCCCCAGCCCCCCAGAACTGTTTTGTAGAGAATTAGTGATTCACATAATATATATTGAACACTGAAGCCATGATTGTCATAAAACCTTAAAATTCTTACACATTTATTTATGGCTGTCATATTTCTTGTGTCTGAATGCTAATTGTATATAACACTCTGCTAGACTGTTTCTAGGACATTCTATTTTGCAATCTTTAGGCTTGTATTTGCCAATGTTTTCAAACTTCTGAAATGTTTATCCCCCTTTTCCTTTGGCATTCCTGCCACATTTATTTATGCTCTAATTCTTCATCTTTCAACTTCTATGTTGCTGTAAGCAACTTTTCTTTGGCTTTTTCTATTTTCTCTGAGTTCTGATTATATTCATATATTTTCTGACTTGCCTTGATTCTTCACTGTGTTTTCAAACTCTTTTGAATGTTCAAACATTGAGTATGTTTTAAACAAAATAAAATGTTCGCTTAGACCCTAATTGCCTGCTAGTTTCCTTTCTGCCTGTCTTTATTTCTCTTTGTTTCTAGAGATGCCTAAATGAACCATTATTCATAGTATATGAAGATCTGTAGAAGTTGCTTAAATAAACTTTCACTTGTAACCGAAATCATCGTGATTATTCCTAAATTGTTTCATGTGATTTAGAATGATCCTCTTCTGACTTCCTCATATTTGTCTCCTTTGAACTTCTGGAGTTTTAGGTTTAGGGTGTAATGTCAGGTTTATCATAGCAAGTGATATCAAGCTGTCTCTTTTTTATTCTTCAGTTTCAGTTTATCAAATGTATAATTTAACCCACCCCTGGGCTAAATTTACCATTAAATATTTCTTATTCATCCTTTTATCTATTGAACACATTGAAGTGATCCTGAATAAATGTCTGTGCTGAATTTCCAGTCAACAGTTTCTGCATCACAAACCTACATTGTGAAGCAATTTTATTCATCACTTTTTGCTTATTCTGTTGAAATGTAAATTTGGGTAATTTAAAGAATTATTTCATGGGAATTAATATGTGAACTTATAATTGCTTTGATGGCAAAAGGAGTTTGAAAGAAAATTAATAGTGTTGGGTCTGTTATTTGTGCCTACCCAGTATTCATCTGTTCCCTTTCTAATAGCATCTTGGCTTTGCTTTGGGGAACCACCTCTTCTAGTTTCCCAGATCTGAACTGGGCAGTGCAAACACAGTCAGTCCAAGGATGTTTCTTGTCACCAGGAAAGAAGCTTGCTCCTTCTGCTAAGTTGGCAGTTATGATAGGCAAATAGCCATCTTCCAAAGATGGCTTTGTCCACTTAGGCTGCAGTTACAGAAATATCACATTTAATATTTATTTCTCACAATTCTGAAGGCTGGAGGTTGAAGATCAAGTTGCCAGAAGGTTCAGTGGCAGGTGAGGGTCAACTTCCTGACTTATCAATGGCTGTCTGCTCACAGATACCTCAACTTGTAGAAGAAGCCAAGGGAGCTTTCCAACACCTCACCATTCATGTACTCATCCCATGCATGAGACTTCCACCATCATAACCCAATCACCTTCTGAAGACCCCACCTCCTAAAATATTTACAGTTTCTGGAGATAGGACATGGACATTGCTATAAACTGAATATTTGTGTCCCCCCACCCCCAAAAGTAACATGTTGAAGTCCTAATGCAAAGTAATGGCATTAGGAGGTGCTGAGCCTCACTGGAGTGTGGTAATCCAGAGCTGATGTATTTATAGTGAGTGGCGGGAGTGGGTGGGGTTTGGGAGTGATTTGGCAGCCTGAATTATGATTTGGTAATTTGGCCTGGGCCTCTCTAGATCTGGTCACTTCCACAGCTCATTTCCAAACATTCTTCCAACCTAAGCTCTGGAACCTGTCCATGGGACTTAATTAAGGCTGTGTAAGTATCTTCTCAAACTCTCCTATACTCACCAAAGTGGGCAGATGAAATAAAATGTGCCACAAGGAAGCTTAATAGTGAAATAGATGTATTGGGGGGAATTGTGGACATAAAATAGTGTTGGAATTTTTCCCTTTTATTTTTACTTTGGGCCAGGCATTTCCTGTTTCTCGGGGGATGTAAGGTGGTAACTCTGGCCGTGGCAACTCCTTGGTCCCACCTCAAGACCTTGTTTTGTTAAATGGTCACCTCCTCCCTTGCTGCCTCATCAGACACAATTACTATAACATCTTACATCAAATAAAGGGTGAAGTCAGTTAAAGTCAGAAGGAATGATTGATAGATCAATCAGAAAACAATGAGATAGACATGGTGTGGAGATGTGAACTGTTTTATAATTAGAAAGAAATGAGATATGCATGAAAAATCAGATAGCTTAGGCTGGAAGGTAGAGGAAGGAGAGATTTCCCAAACCAGAAACTCAGCAACAACAGGATTTGAGGGCTGAGGGTATAGCTTAGTGGAAGGACAGTTAACTCCTATGCATATGGCACTGGGTTTGATTCCTAGCCCTGTAAAAGAAAACAAACAAAACACTAAACTTTTATTATGTTCCTGAATCTTGACTGAAGCTGAGGAGGAAAAAATGGAGAGCAAAAATAAGATTTGTAGGAAGGTAAGAAATTCAATTTTGTATATGTTCACTTTGAAATTATTGTGGGTCATGCAGATAGATAGTAATTAGAATAATTAATGAAGTGAAAGCTTAAGACCCAATCCTCAGTAGCCTTAGGTGAAGTTATGAGTTTTGCTGGACTATGTGTGAACATGCTTTGCAATGCTATGAATTTTTGTGTACATTCATTAATTTATAATTGTTTTGACAACTACAGCTTATAGAATTCTCTCTGTTTCCTATAGTCAGATAGAACAGTATTTTTTTTCCTTCAGAGAAGACAATAACTTCCTTTGTATGTTCCTGTTACCCCCAACACTTTTCCCTGATCTCTGCAGGGAGGCTGAGGTCTGAGGTTTCTGTCAGCCTCTCCCTGTGACTTGTCTCACTGTGTCTCCACAAGGGCACAGAAATACACAGCAGCATCTCCCAGCTGTGAGTCTGAGATCTTGAGACTCAAGGACTTGGCAACTTTCTGGAAGTTCACTGAGAAGCGATTCTCTGTTGCATTCTCTTGCTTATAAGCTTCTTGGCGAATAATTGGAATCATCTGCCCACTGGGAGTTTGCTTGTACCAGAACAAATAATAATTACTCTCACGTGTGTCGTAAGTACAGTCCAGGGTGGTGGTCTCTGCCTCCTGCACAGACATTTCTGGTTGAGACTGGGTGACTGTCTGGGCCATGCTGGTTCCTGTGGGAAAGAGGAGAGAAAGGGTCTCACTGGGGCATCAAGTTGGAGGGATAAACAGACTCACAAGCTGGTTCCCACCCCCAGCTGCCTTTCCTCTTGTTTCAAGTCCCAGCCAGTCTGTATCGACTTTTTGTCTCTGAAACTGGGTCTAATGAGAGGATTAGATCCCTGTGCTATTAATCTTTCTTCCTAACTCCAGTCCAATTGAATACTAGTAAAAACAAATGTAGGTGCTTTCTTACCAAGACTGGTGGAGACCACGAGTGCCCACAGCAAGTTGGGGCATGCCATGCTGGCAGCTCCCTCCTGCAGGGTGAGAGAGACACTTTCTGTTCTGATCTGAGCCTTGAGTATCAGCCTGCCTTTGAACAGGAAATGTACCGCAGGTGGGCTGTTGTGGATGACAGCTCAGTTAGAAAGGCTCATGGGTCCTTTTTGTCTTTCACTTTAGAAAATAACACTTTGACCATAATTTCAAATAAAAAAACACTGTTGTCAGAACTTATTCTGGGAAAAAAATGAAGAGGAGAAGGAGGTGGTAAATTGTTTTTGTAAGCATATAATTTAGAGAAGAGAATGAGATACGTGGAAAAATCTAGGTCATGCTCATGCAATGACTTCAATTTTCCCTGTATGCTTTCTTTTTCTTTTAAATCCTCCCTTCTCTTCCTCTGCCCCTCCTTCCCTTTCTATTCTTCCTTCTTTCCCTCTTTTCCCTCTCTTTTACTTCCTGTCTCTGTCTTGAAGTCAATATCACTAAATAGTCTCTGGGTTTTGATGACACAGGTATTGGTTATATTACCCTTTGATCAATTCTGTGTTTTAATCATTTTGAGAAAGGATTAGAAGCAATGATGACACCACTTTGATTGTCTAGAGAAAATTGGAGGCAGGATTTTGGTATCTAATTGCACTATTATTTGCTGAGGTTTTTTCTTTTTGTGAAGACTACCTGATTTTAATGGTGTCAGGGAGCCGTGGCAAGCAGTCCTGTAAAGCACTTCTCTTAGTGACTTTGTGAAAGAAAAAAATAAGAAAAATTAACATAAGATTTATTTGAGGACATTCTTTGTTGTGCATCTGACAGCTTTTCATTGACATCTCATTTTTCTTTATACACACATTTTTCTAAGAGAGAGGAAAGGTCAGGAATTGCATTTTACAGAAGAGGCAACTGAGCAAAAATGAAAACTCACAATGCGGGAACCATTAGTCTCATTTGCATGAATTTTCTTTGCTTACTGAATTTGTGTCACTCTTAGAGGAGGCCATCTCCATAGTCCAGCTTTATGCAAAGTTTGCCCATCCCTGTGAAACAAGAGAATAAAAGGCTGAACTAAAAAGCTGACTTCCTGTGTAGGGAGCGGTGCCTTAGCTTTCCATTCCTGTTTATTATTTCCATTTGGAAAGCATGCAAATCGTGGGCAATTGCTGAAGGTGGCAGTTCTCTCGCTTGTCTACTCAGTGATTAAATTTCTGTCCCACCCACGATTTTTTTCTGGCCAAAGTCACAGGAAATTGGCAAACCAGTTATTGCTCTACTCTTTCGCCGTTTCTTCAGTCTTTACAGGAACATCTAGATGATCTGGCTGCATTTTCTGTCACTCTCCACCCAGCTGAACCTGTGAGCTCATTAATGAGGGTCTCAGGACTAGTTGTTCTGTGCCTGTGCCTGTCATGTGCCAAGCCAGAGGGTCCATCTTGCTGTTTATATTGTTTTTGAAGCTGGGGATGTAGCTCAGTGATACTGTCCTTGCCTAGTATGTGTGAGGCTCCAGGTTTAATCCCCAGAACCTAAAACAAAAAAGAAAATAGATAATTTCCTGGAACTCTGGGTTCAGGCAAACAGAACTTTAGTGTCTTACATTCGTCATCTGATCGATTACCTCTTCTACATATAATGAATCAAATTATTGAATTCTGAAGATAAAATGATGAAAGAGCTTTCAAAAGGGCAAATATAGGGCTGGGGGTGGCAGGTTGTCTTCTTTTTTCTGGAAGTAGAACCCTCCAGGCAGTATGAAAAATTCCAGTGTGCTCCATCAGGATAGCAACCTCATCTGGCAACTACTGTCACAGATTCCTCACTAGAGTGAGTGAGTTAGACCAGAAAAGTCAAACTAGGAGAAAAACATGCGAGGACCCCATGCCCACTGCCATGTTCTCATGGAGAACTGCTGCAGGTGCAGAAATGGGCACATTAACAATGGCACAATGGGCTGGGACATAGCTCGACTGGTAGAGTGCTTGCCTTGCATGCATAAGGTCCTGGGTTCAATCCCTAGTCATCGTTCCCCCCCCCCCACACAAAATGGCATAAGTGGGAGAAGTTGCTCTACACCTCCACATTCCCTCTCAGGTGCGGGGGGTGGGGTGGGGGGGTCCCCAGTCTTAATCACTCAGTCATTTCAGATTTAGTGTCCTCATGACTCAATTCTTTGAAAATACAGTGAATAGAAATCTTAGTCTTTTAAAAATGTCTTTCTGATTCACTATATTCATTTGCAATTTTTTTCTTGTCAGAAGAGGTGATGAGATTGTTTAATTATGCCCAAGTGAGGGTGTTATTAAATGGGGCCAGATGCCTGTGGAGCATCTGGGGAGCCTTGCTCCCTGAACACAGAGGTAGGTGGCTGAGTCTTTTGCTTGGGTGATTTGATGTGCATTAAGCATTGGAGCTGGCATTTCAATGCTGAAAGAGGCTGTTGATCTTTCTTGTGCTACAGAGTGCTAGCTAACAAGATCAACACAAAGGCATCAGGTTTTTTCTAGATCCAGTTCATCCCTTACCCGTTGATCTGAAACACTGTTCAAATAATTACAGTAAATGATAAAATTTTTTTCCTTTTTGGGTGGTCAGTTAGGAAGGACTTTCATTTTTCTTCATTTGATAGCTAATTTATTTAAATAGGTAATGTCAAAGGGTGAATTTTAAAATTTCATTCATTTATAAGAGAACATTAATTTTTTCTTTGAGTCTCTTCTGTAAAAGACAGAGACTTCCTGCTGCTCAGAGTCTTCTGGTCCTCTGGGTTCCTGAAGACATGAATTCTATCAGTTCATGCATAACTGTGGCTCCTAGAAACACCTCTTGCTTTGGTGTTTCTCAATTTATGGAGAATTTTATTCTGAAATGTGAAAATCTGCTTAGACTCTTTAAATACAGAAGGGTTTATTATACTTGTTTTTTGTGTATTATAGAACTTTTTTTTTTTTGGTACTGGGAATTGAACCCAGCGGTGATTTACCACTGAGGTACATCTCCAGTCCTTTTTATTTTTTATTTTGAGACAACAGCCCATCCAGTTGCCCTAGGCTTGAGCTTCATGCCTAGTTAAGAAAATAACAGGTATCCTCCCCACCTCCCTGGCTTTTTTTAAATTTATTTTTTTTGCTGTACTGGGCATTTAACTTAGGGGCGCTGTACTACTGAACCTCCAGTTCTTTTTTAAAATTTTTATCTTGAGACAGGGACTCCCTAAATTACCAGGCTGACCTAAAACTTGCAATCCTTCTGTCTCAGGCTCCCAAGTAGCTGGGATTGCAGGCCTGCACTACTGCACCTAGCTCATAGCAGATTCTTCAACATGAGACAGGCTTTTACAGGTAACTGCCGTCAATGGAAGCAGGGAGTGCCCTCTTCAGGTCAAAGAGATAACTACAAGAGTAATTAGAACTTATTCCTCAGAAGGGAAAGAGCTTAGTTTAGTCAAATCTGTTCTGAGAAATCTGTTTATATGAGTTTCAGATTTCTATTTACTGTAAATCAAAGAAAGTCATACATAAAGTGAACCCTATATTTCCCTTTATTCCTTTCTTCAATCCTACCCTTCGTCATGCCTTCCTTCCTCAAAGAAAACTGCGACTGTGTTAGAACATATTAACACTTCTCCTTAATGTTCTTTCAGGAATATGGGATGACTACAAAATAAATTTTAAGCATAATCTTGGGGCTTTCTCAGTGTTTATGTGTCTGACACAATGCTAAGGGTAATGAAAAAAGCTGAGGTGCACAAGGAAATCTCTCTCCTCAGAGTGGCTGTAATGGATGTACTTGGGGAGAGGAAAGATGGGTACCTTGAAATGATAGCCCATGCCTCAAGAAGGTAGGTCACTAAGAGTTGGACTGTTCATTTCAGATTCAGTACAGTATGATAACTGAAGAGAAGGAGTTAGGTTCTTTGATAATGGAGAAAGGCTCTTGGGGGAGATGGAGCTTTAAGGTGTGCATTGTAGGGTTAATATGAATTGACCAGCCTTAACTATACAGAAAAAGGAACATAGGGGTGGGTGGGCAACCAGAGGAGAAATGTTAGAACCAACAGTGAGCTCGAGGTGCTGTGGATCAGTGAGGAGAACAGATTGACTGGAAGAGAGGCATGTTTTGGGGAGGAGTAGGAATGAGGTTTAAATAATAGAGGTAAGCAGATTTGGGGATGTGACCATGGGGACAGTTAAAGGAATTTAGACTTAAAGTTTGGGAGCAAGGAGAAGATGTGATCACACTTATGCAGAGATTGGAGATTTATCAATATGATTTGCATCATCATCTTCTGGAAAAATGGACAATCTTCTTTTCCAATTAATCATTCAAGTACCCCACCTGTCTTTATTGGTAGTCCAGTAAAGGCTACCTTGAGCCCTCCTCTGTGTCTTTAAAATTGATTTTCCAAGGAATCTCCTTATTGGTTTTGTTTCTCCCCAAATAGAGCCCCACTCAAGGACTCAGGTGAATATAGGTCATTTTGGAAACCATCTTGGGAAGCCTGAGTGGAGAGAGCAATGCTGCAGCTTGCTTCTGTCAAGATCTCCTGATTTGCAAGCAGGAGGCCTCTCGGAATTGTCTACTTGAAGGACACGGACTCTTTTCCACATTGGCTGGTACTGACTAGCTGGGGTTGTAAATCCTCTAAACTCTCAGGTCATCCTTGCCCATGGATTGAGTTCTTGAGGCATCAGAGAAGACCAGATACAGGGAGTAAAAAACAAACAAACAAAAAGTACATGCTTAAGGTTGAACGTTGAGCCTCTCAAGTGTATCACTGTTATGGCTAAAATCAGAGATAGGCATTTGCATGGGATTATAAGACTCATGAAACGTCTGTTACAGCCCTCTCTGCCTCCTTGGATATGTGCTTGCATCGCTTAGTCTTCAAGGTGGCAAACAGCTGCTATCTCTTTGTAACACTAATACTAGAGCTTCAGTCTCCACTTCTTTAAACAGCACTAAGGCTGTAATGGATACTTGTCTTCTCCCTTCTCCACCACACCCTCAGGATCTCTTTATCCTTGGATTATAATGTAGCAGGCTTCATAACCTGCCTGCCCATATCTTCACTGATGAAGGGTTTCACTTCTTGACCACTTTGCCCTTTTCAGATTTTCTTGCTGCATTGACACTTGCTGCTTTCATCAGTCATGGAAACACCAGGAGACACCACTGTGCAGCACTTAAGTTCCAAGCATATTCCTCTTTACTCTCATTCTGTCACAACCACCTGATGCTTCATGATGATCAGAGTCACTTACCCTTCCCAGTCTAACAACTCCTCTCTTTACCCAGTGTGCCATGGCACAAGGAGTTCAGAGTGACCTAGGTGACAGCCATAGACCCAGGTTCAGTGGAACACCTTCTGAACACCCTGGTTAAAGAATTCTTCCTCTGGGAACTGAGCCCTCTGATCCAGCAGGGCCTAGTGTTAATGGGAAAGGGAAACAAGCCCTGAAAGTGTGTTACAAGACTCTCTTCCATACTCATTTCTTGGTTTCTCAACTCATGCCACAGAAGCACAAAATAGCCAGGGTTAAATGAATATTATTGCTTTCTGGAGGACAGCATTTTAACCAGAGGGCATTTCTTTGAGATGGTTCCTTGGTTGAACTTTCAACAGACTACTGTTCTGTCATTTTTCTAGGCCATCTGACCTAGGTACCATTGACCTAGGTCATCTAGTAAATCCATGGCAGGCCCAGTGGGTCCCTCCCTGTATTACCCCATTGTGAGACCTCTTGAGTTCTGAAATGGTACCTTGTGCCGAGGAGATTCAATTTTGGACATGGATGGACAATAGAAAGAACAAACATTAATGGACAAAATGGAAAAAGGTTAAGATTCCTGAAAGTGGGAGCTCCAAGGCAAATTATAAAAATTCACTATACAAAAAAAAAGTGCTTAGGATGTCTGACCTGTCATGGTATCACACAGAGCTCCAAGGGTGAAATGCAGTAGTGAAGGCACTCTGTAAAACTGGAAACCCTGGCCATGCCATCATCTTCACTGTTACTTAAGGGTTAAATCTTGTAGATGTCCATATCTGCCTGTGTTTCTTATAGTTGGGTAAGAGGAGCATTGATTTCCAAGAGAAGTAAATGATTTTCTATTCCTATTACCTCAGCTACTTCTTACTTCTGCATAGAGTCGGAGGTCTGAGGTTTTTGTCAGCCTCTCCCTGTGGCTTGTCTCACTGTGTCGCCACAAGGGCACAAAAATATACAGCAGCATCTCCCAGCTGTGAGTCTGAGATCTTGAGACTCAAGGACTTGGCAACTTTCTGGAAGTTCACTGAGAAGCGATTCTCTGTTGCATTCTCTTGTTTATAAGCTTCTTGGCGAATAATTGGAATCATCTGCCCACTGGGAGTTTGCTTGTACCAGAACAAATAATAATTGCTATCCTTAGTGTCATAAGTACAGTCCAGGGTGGTGGTCTCTGCCTCCTGCACAGACATTTCTGGTTGAGACTGGGTGACTGTCTGGGCCATGCTGGCTCCTGTGGGAAAGAGGAGAGAGAGCACCTCATAGGCGCATCATATTGGAGGGATAAACAGACAGACTCACAAGCTGGTTCCCACTCCCAGCTGCCTCTCCTCTTATTTCAAGCTCCAGTCACTGTATGTGCACTTTCTACCTCCTGGTAGCTTGGCTTTAAGAAACAGTGGAGATTCTGTACTATTTACTATACTATTCTGTACTATTTCTCTCTTCTTCACGTCCCCATTAGATACCAATAACGTAAACAAAGACCTAAACCTTCCTTACCAAGACAGGTGGAGACCAGGATTGCCCACATCCAGCTCACAAGTGTCATGCTGAGAGCTCTTCCCTGCATGATATAAAGTCTTCTGCTTCCATCTGGGTTCTTCTGTGTGCTTGGTGACAATTCTCTTTCAACACAGGAAATGCTCTCACAAGTGGGCGGGTGATTATGTCTCATTGAGAAATGGTTTTCCAACACTTTTTAGTTACTCTTTCAGAAAGTAGGCTCTTGGCTTTAGTTTCAAATGGAAGTGCAAACTCTTTTCCAAGTTCATTTAGTCTAGGAAGACACCAGAAATGTAGCTGGTAAACTTCATATAAAAATGACTAAGCATATATAATAAAACATGGATAATTAATTATGGGTGAGCTTTTTTTTAAAACAATTTTACAACTTTTCAAAGCAAAGAATGAGAAAAAGGATGTGATAGAAAGGGTAACTAAATAAGTAGAAGCAGAACATGTAATATTTAATTGTGTTTGCATTTTCCATGGACACTTTTTAAAAATAAAGACCTGGATTGTGTTACATCAAGAAACCTAAATAACTATAGCAGTAGTTCTCATCAGCACCACACTGCTTCAAATGATTTAGTTTAATTTATATTGAAATTGAGTTACTTTTATAATTCTCATTTTGAGAAAATATTGTGAACAAAGAACTTTTAGAAAACCCTGCTTTGATTCTTTAGAATTGTGCTTTTTTCAGAGTGAGGGGCAGGATGTATATAATCCAAGAGTTGGATTCCCAAGCTGGGAATGTGGATGGGGGGCACTGTTTCATGGTGGGTTCTATCTGAGGAACACAGGTTTTCTGTAGCACAGAAGTGGGTGACTGAGTGTCTCCTCTCAGAGAGAAGTGCAGGGAGTTGAGAGGGTTGTTACTAGTCCGGATGAGGCTCCTAAAATCCCTTATGCTCCAAAGCCCTGTTTGATAGCAATAGAAATAACACTAGAATTTCTTCCAGATCATCTCCATTATTGTCTCATGATTTGAAAATTTGTATCTGGTTTTGGATCATTGAATGTCAGCTCCACTACAAGGATTGGATCAAGAAAGTCTTGAAGGAAGGAAGCCATGAAGCCAGCTACCACTGTGGGTAACTGGAGTTCAATCCAGTTGGGCAGTTCTGGGAGACAGAATTGCATAGCCCAAATGAGACATGAGGAAGCTGGAAAAATCACTAATAAACTCATCTATCACTGACTGAGAGTTGCTTTTGTGGCACAAACTCTCTGGCACTTATGATTATTTTTCTGCATACTATCCATGTTGATCTGCTGGCCAAAAAAAAAAAAAAAAAAAAAAAAAAAATTGGTCCTCATTGTTGCTGGGATTTTTCAGCAAGAAGTGTTCAGTATGTTGTTAACTAGTACAGCCCCTATGAGAATCAGTATGGAGTTTCTCAAAAGACTGGGAATGGAATCACTGTACAATTCAGTTAAAGCACTTCTCAGTATTTATCATAAAGAAATAAAGCCAGTATACCATAGTGATATATGCGTGCCCATGTTTATAGCAGCACAATTCACACTAGCCAAACTATGGATCCAGCCTAGGTGCCCATCAATGAATGAATGGACAAAGAATGTGACTAATATACACAATGGAATTTTATTCAGCCATAAAAAAGAATGAAATTATGTCATTTGCAGGAGAATGAATGAACTTGAGAACATTAAGTGAAATAAGCCAAACTCTAAAGGTCAAGGGTCACATGTTTTCTCTCATATATGAATTCTAAAGAGGAAAAAGGAAAAGCAAGGTGTGTGTGTATATGTGTATGGGGGGGTGTCTCAGGAAAATAAATGGGAGATCAGGAGAGTAAAGGAAAGAGACCAGGTAGAGGGAGAGGTGGGGGAGGGAAAGGGGAAATACTGGGAAATGATATTGGCCAAATTATATGTATAATTATACTATATGCATGTATGAATATGTAACAATGAATTCCACCATTATATACAGTTATAATGCACCAATAAAATATGAGGGAAAGAAAGAAGTGTTCAGAGTGTAAGAGGTGACCACCAAGAGGATATGGGTGGGGCACCAATAGCATCTGTACAATCCATCCCTTGCCCTGCTCTATGTTGAAACCACTTAGATCTCCAATCTCAAAATAAAAGTTACAAGAAGGATTACTGGGACAAGTTAAAGATGCTATAGTTGATTCCAAGGTTGTAATGAATATTTATCAATAACTATGATAAGTATCACTCCTTTGTTATTCTTCTCACCTTCCACTAATACATCTACTGCCCTATATTTCTTTCTTAGGCAGTAACCTGGACCTTTATTCTGATGGGTCTAAACCCTTGGTTATTCAGCCTTTGTCAGATCATTGTTGCTACAATTGCCTGGTTTCAAATCACAGGCATGAAACCACCGAAAATCATTTCCTGAGTTTTAGATAGGTTTTCCTGGTTCTTATTAGGTTGCCACAACCTTTATATCCTCATGACCTCAGGACCAGTTGCCCCTGCCAGTGGAGTAACTCCTTTCTTGGTTTTCTGGTCTATTGTCATGAGGCCTACCAGATGATGAGATCTAAAACCCTTTCTGCTTTACTTGTAGAGGAACACCCCTCCCATCTCCCTCAAAGAGAAGCAGGGCCTTTTATCCAGCAAGGCCCAGAATTGTGAGAATAAGAATCACAAAAGCAGATCACTGAATGTGGGATTTTCTGGGGAGAGAGTGCTGCTTCTACCCTTGGTTCCAGTTCCACACATTTTGTCTACCAAGGTCATGTATCATGTTGAACAGCTCTCCAAGCTCTCAAAGTGCCATCTAAACTAGTGCATTAACTGCACCTTTAAGTGGCCATTTCAGTGTTCTATCAGTCTAGGGACCTTTGCATAATGCTATATGCAGTAGGATCAGTATACCCAATGGTCATTTACCCACTGGCACACATGCTTGCTATACAAATGGATCTGTTGCTGCAAGGAGGTGTGATTCCTTGATAATTATAATTATCAATTAGACACTGAGTCCTCAGTTGCTGCTGCATGTGTGGCACTGGGGAATGGAAGGTAAATTTATACCCAGAATGTTTATCAATGGGAAAAAATTTCTGCCACCTCTAGGATGGAAGCTGTCCTATGTAATCAACGTATCAACAAATGACTGGCTGGTCTCCCAGAGGACTGAGTCTATATTGGTAGCTCAGTTGTATCTACTTCTAATAGGTTGGATATTTGGTAGTAGAAGTGGATAAATCTGACCTAGCAAGAAAAAAAACACAATGCTTCTGAGGTTATAGAGAACCTTGATTCTGTCATCTTGTCTGATCTATTTATGGGCCTAATGTTGAAGCAATGAGGTGGACAAGGACAGAGGTTGGCTGACAGTCTCTGGAAGGGTCATCTGGTCCATCAGTCATTCAGTGCATCCTCTGTAGTGAGTGCTCTTTGGTGTGTGTTTAGTGAGATACAATGGTCTGAACAGTTTGTGCCTATACTCCCTGCTTCTGCTACACATGACTCCTTTCATTCATGATCATCTCTAAATGTGACTCACCTTATTCCCACTTTATCTACTCGGGGTTCTGATCCTAGAAAAGAGCAGAATGCTGGGCAATTTTCAAAGACTCATTGTTTATAACCTGTGGGCATACCCCCTGACTTACTCTCTAGATAGCTTGTTGAACTTTTATTTTCTTTTAAGAAGGAGCCAACTTTTCCATCATATTATGTTGGAAGATATTATATTCCTTTATAATCTTTGTACCATTTCCCCTCAGGTTTTGGTACTTGATCTTCTAAGCCAATTTTTTTGGAATGTCAAAATATATTTTCTTTCATTACTGAATTTGATGATTCTAGCTTTCAAGATTCTGTTTGCTCTATCTTTGTAAAAGTCTACAAAGGAGCTCAAAGGCAAGCATTTTACTCTGTTATCTCTTTGTTCTTTAGGGCTCTCTCCTCCTGGTATTAAGCCTCAAGTTTTTGGATTAGTTTTAACTGCAGTAAAGGCTTCACACTGAGAAACAAAATACAGTAGATAGTATTTGAAAATATTATCTATGTGCACATGGTCTTCAAAAGAAGTATTTGACATTATCAAAAAGCTCCTCACATTTCTTTTTGCTTAAAGCACAGTCAGAATAAATGGCCCTAGGGTCCTTTTAAAAGAAGCTGTGCCTGGGCCCCTCAGTAAGGTTTAGGTACAGGTTTGCAGATGCCCAAGGGCACTATGTGCCCACTGTACAGAGGAATATGTTTGAATCATGGTGCTGGGATTCCTTTCTATGCAGGGGAAAGGGCTGACTTCCTTTATGTATCCTGGCTGTGAATCTTCTCCTAATCTGCTTTCTCATAGCATTTGCATCAGGGAGAAGAGGCCCACCTCAGGATCTTGCCTGATTCACTACAAGAGGTTGGAAATTCTATCTCTGTAACTATAGTTCAGTGTGAATCTCTCACTTTCCTTGATGGTCAGGGATGAAGGACTCTGTCCCACAGTGGTAGTCCACTTGACCCTATTCAGGAGGAACCAAAATATTTTCATACAAATTAATTGGTTTGGTTTTGTTCTTATAATTTTCCTTTTTGTCTTACATTCCTTAGAATAAACCACTCAGATTATCCTGGTTCCTTCTAGATTTCATTGCCAGGGTTGCTCCCTTTTTCCCTGACTGGTGCCCTTCCTCCCTCTTCACTACCATCCCCACTCCCAGGCCAGTTGCATACTCAGGAGAATCAATAAAACCTTCAGGAGAGGCCCCATTATTTCTTCTTCCTAGAGCCTCTGAGGATTCAAATTTGGAGGCCCAGCACTGACCATGTTTGGTGGCCTGTTTCGCTGTTCTAGCTCTGCTCACTTTGGTTTGAGAGTCCCAAGAATCTTTTCTTTTCAGAGCTAATCAAGACCTCACTGGCATGTGAGACATGTCGAATGCCCTTGCTCTGGCAGCTCCTTCCTGTTCACCTTGCTCTAGTTTTCAGCAGTCCCTCTGTCAATAGAAGCACTGCCCCCATGTTGTCAGAATTTTTTAATTAAAATTTTTTCTTTTTCATTTCCTTCTTAAGATCAAGTACCTCATTCTGTTAAAAGGAAGATAGAACAGAGAGGTGAAAAGCAAACAAAAATGAAAGAAAACAAATGGTATTAAAAGGCTTAACAGCAATAGCTGTCTGAAGATCTTCATACCAGGAACTTCCTTCTTACCTTCCTTACCTTTTGTGGAAATCTGAGCAGGTTCTTTGCCTGTGTGATGTTTTACTGCATTCTCAGAGGTCTAAACAGGTTGAGAGAAGACCTGAGTATTTTCCTCAATTGGTTTGTTACCTACCATAGCTTTATTATATCTCAATCTGAACAGTTTTAAATTCTCTTGAGGGAGACAAAGAAGACAAACTTAGTATTCTTTCTTTGAATATGTTCTTAGTTATGAGGAAATAGCCTGGTGTCTGGCTCACCTTGAAAATGCTAATGCTTTCACAAACATTTAAGTGTTTCTTATCTTTAGATCAGGGAATGTGTGCAGACTGGCACGTTCTCATATTTCACATGCTAGATATCAGAAACCCTGTTTTATGGCCTCCTATATTTGTAGCAAGGGTTAAAGACTCAAGAAGAACAGAGATTAAGGAACAGAGATTAAGGAAGAAACCTTCTATTTTTGGTATCCAGTCCTTACCCTCCTGATTTTAGGTCCCTAACACGAAACCACATTTTCTCAGCAATAGTCACTGAACAAAGCCCTGGCCCTGGCCAGTTTATCTTCATCCTTACTTTCCTTTGTTTCCTTTTTAAATTTTTAAATTTTTAAAATTTTGATTCATTGTATACAAATAGGGTACGACTATTGTTTCTCTGGTCGTACACAAAGTAGAGTTACACTATTTGAGCAATCATACATGTACATAGGGTAATGATGTTTGTTCATTCTATTATTTTTCCTTCCCCAACACTTCCCTATCCCTCATTTTCCTCTATACAATCCCTCCTTCCTCCATTCTTGTCTCTCTCTTTCCTCCTGTTATGTATCATCATCCACTTAACAGAGAAAACATTTGGCCTTTGGTTTTTTTGGGGAGATTGGCTTATTTCACTTAGCATGATATTCTCCAACCCTATCCATTTACCTGCAAATGCTATAATTTTATTCTTTATGGCTGAATAATATTCTATTGTGTATATATACCACAGTTTCTTTATCCATTTCTCTATTGAAGGGCATCTAAGTTGGTTCCACAATCTAGCTACTGTGAATTGAGCTGCTATAAACATTGAAGTATCTGTGTCATTATAGTATGTTGATTTTTAAGTCCTTTGGGTATAGGCCAAGGAGTAGGATAGCTGGTTCAAACAGGGAGATTCTGCTTCTCCTGGCATTTTGTCTGAAGCACAGTAGGACTGACTTCCCTGTTCACTCATTTCTGCTTGAGAAAACAATAGCCCTGTGGGGTAGTCACTGGGGAATCAGGTAATTGTGAAGTAGCATACTATCCTGGGAACCTGGTGATCATTCTTTTTCTCAATCAAAACTCTCAAATCACATCAACTCTGGAACCACAGAAATGTGGATACTTACTAGGAATGTTCTCAAAGAAGGGACTTTTTTCTTAAAAAAATAGTTGGAGCTGTCCAACTTAGAAAAATGTTTATAAGAACATTTCCTTTAGAATCTTCTCTCCTATCTCGGCTATGGTGTATTCAACATTTAGGTAAGTACCAGTGAGAATATGTCTAATTAAAGATGACTAACAGTTTTCCCCAGGAAAGATGGACTGGGTAGTGCTGGATCAACAATAAATGTTGAATGTCTGCTACCTAAAATTCCTTCAACTTGACCCTTGGGGATATTTAATAAAATGTACAAAATAGAATAGGCTACAGTTATAGTCCTGGAGATAAGAAAAACATATAAAATAACTTAACTCTAGGGGGCAGTGCATGATAGATATTAGCATTTATTACTATAGAAGCAAAGTCTAAGAGTAAAGGATTCTCAGCTAAGAGATAGTAGCTTAATAACTAACCTAAGAATTAAGAAGAAAAATAATTTCTATTGATTCAGAAAAGGCATTTGACATACCGCAGTCCAAATTCTTGTTAAAAACTCTAAAACATCAATTAATAACTAATTCCTTAATATAAAAAATGCATATGCTACAGCCCCAAATCAGCACCTACTTGTGGGGAAACACTAGGAGCTTTCTTATTAAAGTAGGAGAAAAAATGGTTGTGTTATTTTTGCCACAAGATAATATCGTGTGGAGTGCCTGGATAGTGTCAGCTCAGAACAACAACAACAACAGCAACAAACAATTAGAAGTCCAAACATCTGCATTTTGCAAATGAAATAATTACATATTAGAAACCCTTTAAAGAGAACAGAGACCACTACCAAAAGACTGGTTGTAACATGTGCAACATTTTTAAAAAGCATTTACCTCATTCATTTGTCAAAACAGAAAAACAGTTAAAAGAAAGTGGAAGAAAAGGGCACATTTTCTATTTCATGAAAGTAAGAAGAAAGGAAAAAAACCTTTTAGGTACAAATTAAAACTAGGCAGACAAGTCATTTAAAAGGAATAATAAATCAGTTCCTAGGTACAATTATATGTATATTTAGTATATGATAAAGACAGGGTCTCAAATCAGTGTGGGACGATGACTTTTCAGTAATTATATAATTGTGTTGAGATGACTCGTGTCTCTTCTAAGTGGCTAGTGGCAAATGTGATTGTGATAGTGTCTCATTTTAGACCAGAAGTCTTCACACGAGTTCTTGTAAACTTGGATTTGGAAAGTTTGTGAAGACTTTCCTAAAATTGGTCTTCCCTGGAGCATTCCTGAGGTCCAGATACCAAGGTGCTTTTTCTTTCTAATTTCTCTTTCTACAGACCAACCATCCTGAATGCTGCATTGCTCTCAGGTGCCAAAAAACCTTCATCTTCAAGGTTCCAGACAATGAGACAACTTATTAGCATTTAGCTTCTGAGAGAGGGTCCTGAACAGCTGAGCAAGAGATACTGCAAGGCTGGGATGTATTCCAGCTAAGCAACAACCTCAAGGCAAGTTTTCCTCCCTCATCCATCTATCTTAGAATTAAGCAATGAATTGGTTGTCATTGGAACTCATCATGTAACATCCTTATTTGACTGAAAATGAAGTCAGACTTTTTCTTTTTAGTTATACATGACAGTAGAATGTATTTTGACATCTCATACACATGTGGAGTATAACTTCCCATTCTTGTGGTTATACCTGATGTGGAGTTACACTGGTTGTGTATTCACATATGAACATAAGAAAGTTATGCCCGATTTATTCTACTGTCTTCCCCATTCCCATCCTCCTCTCCCTTTACACCATTTCCCCCTGTTCAACCTAGTGAACATTTACTCTCCTTTCCCTCCCCTATTGTGAGTCAGCATCCACATATCAGAGAGAACATTCAGCCTTTGGTTTTTTGAGATTAACTTATTTCACTTAATATTATAATCTCCAGTTCCATCCATTTACTGGCAAATGCCATGATTTCATTTTCCTTTATGGCTGAGTAATATTCCATTGTGTATATGTACCACATTTTGTTTATTCATTCATCTGTTGAAGGTTACCTAGGTTGGTTCCATAGCTTAGCTATTGTGAATTGAGCTGCTATGAACATTGATGTGGCCTTGTCACTGTAGTATTCTGATTTTAAGTCCTTTTGGTATACTCCAAAGAGTTGAATAACTGGGTCAAATGGTATTCCCTTTCCAAGTTTTCTGAGGAATCTCTGTACTGCTTTCCAGAGGGTTGCACTAATTTGTATGTATGATTGAATCTTTTTTGCCACATTCTTGCCCACACTTATTGTTACTTGCATTCTTTATAATTGCCATTTTGACTGGAGTGATATGAAATCTCTGTGTATTTTTTATTTTCATTTCTTTAATTGCTAATAGTAATGTTGAACATTTTCTAATTTATTTGTTGACTATTGATATTTCTTCTGTGAAGTATCTGTTCAGTTCCTTAGCCAATTTATTGATTGAATTATTTGCTTTTTTGGTGTTAAGCTTTTTGAGTTCTTAATATATCCTGGATATTAATGCTCTATGTGAAGTACAGGTGGCAAAGATTTTCTCCCATTCTGTAGGCTCTCTATTCATGTTATTGATTGCTTCCTTTGCTGTGAAGAAGCTTTTAGTTTGATACAATCCATTTATTGATTCTTTTAAAAAATTTATTTGTTCTAATTAGTTGTATATGACAGTAGAGTGCATTTATGCATTTTGATAAATCACACATAAATGGAGTATAATTTCTCAATTTTCTGATTGTACATACTGTAGGATCACATTGGTCATGCAGTCATATTTATACATGAGGTAATAATGTCTGTTTCACTCTACTATCCTTCCTACAATTTTACTTCTTGTGCTTTAGGAGTCTTATTGAGGAATTTGGTTCCTAAGCAGACATGATGGAGAGCTGGGCATGCTTTCTCTTCTATTAGGTTCAGGGTCTCTGGTCTAATTTTTGAGTCCTTGATCCATTTTGAGTTGAGTTTTGGGCAGGGTAAGAGATAGGGGTCTAATTTCATTTTATTACATATGGATTTCCAGTTTTCCCAGCACCATTTGTTGAAGAGACTATCTTTTCTTCAATGTATGTTTATGGCCCCTTTGTGAAGTCAGACTTTTTCTAACAGACAATAAATCTTAAGTTTGTTTCACAACATAAGGCATAGGAGAAAGAGAAGTTAAAGAGGATTCCAAGATTTTTACCTCTTTTAACTAATGAATTTATATTGTAATTTTATCAGCAAGGGCTAGGGTGAACGAAGAACCCATGGGAGGGAATTAGACATTAAGTTTTTGATGCTAATTAGACATCTGGTCTAGATGTTGTATAGGCTATAGTATGCACAAATCTGGCTTTCAATAGAGAGAGTTAGGATGGAGGTGCACATTTGGTAGTCATCAGTGTACAGATGGTTCTTAAGGTCACATTGCTGGATGAGATCACTTAAAGAGTGAATGTTGACAGGACACATGTTTGAGGATTGTGTCTCCTGACAGGACAATGTCTTGAGGTCAATAGGAGGAGGCTGAGCTAGGAAACGAGTGAGTGTGAGTGGCTTTGATGTCGCAGACAAACCAGAAGGGTGTGCGGCCCAGAACTCAAGCAACAATGGTGTTTCAAGGACAGAACAGTCACAATGCCAAAGTTCTTCCTAGATGTTCAATAAGATAAGGAATGGCAATGTATCATTGGATTTGTGGATGCAAAAGCCATTGGTGACTTTGGCAAGAGCGATTTCAATGGAATTAGGAGGGATAAAAATCTGCCTGTCATGGCAGATTTTCAGTAAGATAAAAATGTTATAGAGATAAAAAATTTAGAAAACTTTTTAGAGGAGTTATGTTATTAATAGAGACAAGGAACAGAAAACCTTACAAATTGTCTTTACCCATTAAACTACTAAATCCAGTTCTAGAATGTTGTCCCAGTGAATGATGAGAAATGTGGATTCAAATTTCCATTCAGAGATGTTTACCATGAGGCTATTTAAAATGATTAAAAGTTGGAAATAAACAATCAAAATATACACATAGGAAAATGGTTACTGCTAAGTATGGTGTATTTATGGAATGTAGCAATCAACTCAACCTATGAATGCAAGTCACCTTTGATGGTAAAAATGAGACTATTGATAAAAGACATAAAACTGTTTTCATAATAGGATGTAAAATGCACAAATATGTGAAACAAATAAAATAGGAACACAAGTAAATTTTGATATAAAAATAGGCAAAAGAATGAGTTTTCATGTCTATGTGTCACAGTTGTAGAGTTTCAGTATTCCTTCAAATTTTTTCAGTTCCAAATTCGTAAACATACATAGGGTTAACATAATTCTTATTTCCCATAATTATTATCTGCCTTCATATAACTCTGATGAGTTTGGCTAGAAAATATTTCTTCTGTGCACCTTAAATTTGGTACAATTTGGTAAGATCATATGATAGTACCAAACACAACTATCCCCACTTCCTTTTGGCTGTACTGATTATGGTCGTTAAGTGACATCTCATCCTAAGAGAGTATTTTAACTTTTGCAGTTCCAGACAGAGCTGGACTTATAGATTCTGGTGCTCTCAGGAATCTGCCTTTCTTTGTATCCCAGCATTGTCTTTCCCCCACCTCTTACAGTAGGGAGTGAACAATTCCCCTAAAGTTGCATGATGAGTAATACTGGGCAGCTCTACGCAGCAGAAAAAGCAAGAGAACCACATCTGTCCACTGAAGCCAATCTGTGTGCAAAGAAGTCATCATGCTTATGTCTTTGTGTGTAGCCTCTTTTCCATATGGTTTCCACTTTTGAGATGCTGCAACCCTATGTTAATAGGGTTTATAGTTAATAACTATTTAAAATTTTGATTATTTGATGGATTAAGGTAAATCTTGAATGTACCCTTTGGAACAAATCTTTGCCTGTAAATCCATTACTGTTTCTTTTTCCTTTCTCCCAAATTGCTTTTGATATCTTCCCCCATTAAAGACTTGGATGAGTCTTTAGCATTACCCAGCATTCTTTACAAAGAAAATCTCTCCTTGGCAAAAACAATCGTCAGTGGAATTATTTTAAGCTTATGGGTTGCTTTTCCAGGATGATCCATCCTAGACAATTGATGTAAATTAAAGGTAATGGATGTAAATTAAAGGTGCAAACTTTGACCGGAAGTTTCTTCCTCTGGCACTTCATCTGCCATTGAATAATATCATAGAAAAGTCTTTTTTTTTCCCCAGTAAAATAGATTTCTCCTACTCATTGTTCCCCATTTCTAATTTTAAAGAGTTCCTTTCTCTTTTTGAATGATGTGAAAATAAAACTAAGTTACCCAAAGACAGAATAACCATTTGAATTTTACTATAGTTTGGATGTTTACTTTTTATGTACTTACTTGATTTGCCAACCTGCCCCAATTAATAGCGCAACAGAACTACAAGATCCTAAAAGTTTGGCATATCACTGCCTGAAGACCCACTCTGTTTTATATACCTCATACCATGCATTTGAAAGAGTAAACCAAATGAGACATCAAACATGTTTGTGATGATAAAAGAAAGACACAGGGGGCAAATGAGAAATTAGCCGGAATGCTTGACTGACTGCCCAGTTTAAGCTCAGTACCATGGAGAATGGGGAAGAATATGGGAGCATATCTCCACCAAGCCTGCACAGGTTCTCAGTTAAGTAAAATCTCACATCTGTTCAGCAGTGTTTTCAATGAAAATCACACAAGGGCTTCTGCAGCCAGACAAGCAAGAGAGTGAATGTGAAGCAAAGCAGAATGTAGCTGGTTTTATGGGTTTGGTTTGTATTATTTGATTTAAAAGTTTGTCCTTTATGAGGTTAGTGAGGGTAGAGAAGCTCGTAGTGTACCCCTTCATAGCCCACAAAATGAATGGTGGAAAGTGATTGTAAAATCCCAACACATTTGGGAAAATGTTTAGATTGTTCCTTTCTGTCGTATTGGCTATTAGTTGTTGGTAGAACTGCTCAGAGAAAGAGATTTATTTGTTCACTGAATCCATTGTTATGGAAATAAAGTCTTCCACAATTGAGAAATGTTCTGGTAAAAGTAAATCTTTGATGTTATTTAACATTTATACTTAGATTTATAGTTCTTTCTGCAAAAAAATTCAAGATTTTTCCTTAATGCTATTTTTAGTAAAGACATGATCACTTTGTCTGGAAAAAGACCTGATTCTGTGATGTGGGTAGTCCTCTTATATTAATCATTGTCTCAAGCTAACATCTTATCCCATCTCACAATACTTCCAGTAAAAACTGTCCCTTTCCATAGTAAAAAAATTTTTTCTAAACCCTTCTTGCTATAATTTATTGATCTCTGTCCTTAATAAGTTTATCCTGCCTAGAATGCTATCTCTTAACTTCTCCCTCATTTACAATCCCATACATGCTTCTAGTGCAAATTCAAAATTTGATTTCCATAAAGCTGAAAGTAATTTTTAAAACTCATTATGAATTTCGTAAGCTTGGTTGTTCAATTCTTTTATAGCATTTTCCCATATGAAACTTGAAATTTTTAGTTCTGCACAAAATCATATCATTTTGTAAGCCTTTCTGCAACATCACTGGAAAACACATTTCTTCAACTATTTCTTATAATAAGACATATTTTACATCTCAAAGCAGTCTGTTTTGTTCTGAAAAACTTCTAATTGCAGTTCTTTATAACGAGCTGAGATTTGTCTTCACATGAGTATAATGAGCTGAGATTTGTCTTCACATGAGTTCTCACCATTGACTAGAAAGTTGCCTTTACATACAGTGTAAATAGAACCAGTCATTTGTTCATTCAGCCATTGTTTGCTTAGTGCTTATTGGTAGGAACAAAATTGATGCCTCCAACATGCTTCAATCTAGTGAGACAGGCATTCTCATGTTCATAAGATAGATATTAAATTCTTTACCAGCATCATGCCTAAAATATTTTTATATTTTGTAGGGGGGAAACAGAAAATCCGCAGACATGAGTTATGAGAAACATTGTTTTGTGCTGTGTTTTGAAGAGGAAGTGAGTGAGCAGCCCCTCTAGTAAGTATATGTACAGACGGAAGATGCCAGGGATCCCCAGAGTTAGGACAGAAGGTGGTGACTGTCTGTGATCTGCAGAGAGCTATGCTTTATTTTTCTTGAAGACTGGAGCTCTAATAGTTGCTTTTTGCTTTATAATGAAAACTATAGGACAAGGTCTATTCTAGTACTGATTCTGAAATATAAAAACCAATAATCCTGTGTAACTGCAGTTAAAACAGATCCTCGAGGCCTAGGGATTCTCTGCAGCAGTTTCCGTTGACTTTCTGCCCTAATAAGAAAAAAAAAAAAAACCAAAAAAACAAAAAACCAAACCAGACACAGTAGACCAGACATCAGCTGGTCTAAATGATTTATTTTATTTCCCCAAGTTTCTTGAAAATCCCAGAGGAATCAACTTGTACTTGTTCTTTCTCCAGTATTTTTTTTTTTTGGGGGGGGATGCCATTTAGATGTCCCCTTTCCTTATCCAGAAACATTCTAGGATTCCCAAGAAGGCCTTGGATTTATCACTCTTTCTCCCATTACCCCTGTTATTGATACAGTAAAGTGTCCGCTGAGGGTGCAAAGTGAAGAGATACTTGTATTCAGAACATCCAGCCAGTCACAGCCAAGTCTCATTCATTTTCTGCTCTCTTCCCTTCCACCCGGGCACTGTACAG
The DNA here is from genome assembly GCA_020662805.1 of Glaucomys volans. Lineage (NCBI taxonomy): Eukaryota > Metazoa > Chordata > Mammalia > Rodentia > Sciuridae > Glaucomys > Glaucomys volans. Next base: position 77,827 of record JAJEJO010052566.1, read on the forward strand.
ACATATGGCCAAATGTCCACACCCTTGCAGTCAGATCCTGAAAAACAAACCATCCATCACCAGTGCAGAGATAGGAAAGCAGTAACGGCTGGTGGGTTGTACATCATTGTTGCTGAGAGGATGTCAAGTAGTTCTGTTTCCCCACCAGAGCTTCGTAGTGAGAATTCTGGTGAATGGGGTCAGAGCCTCTGGATCAACAGAGACTCTCATGGAACAGCTGTCCCCCCTGGATGAAGGGAAAAAACAAGGAAGGTGCAGCCCAACACTATGAATTCAGTGACTGGCCAAGATGAGCTATACCTGCCCACCGTCCTTCAAAAGCTTTTGAAAATATTCAATATGAATGACTTTTAAACAACATGGTAGAAGCAGTTTTAAAAGAACCTTGAGTAAATGGAGAACTGCTGCTGGCCCTGATCTTTCCTTTTCAGTTGTGTAAGTCACGGTGTTTCTGAGAGCACAACGATCCCCACAAGTTGTCTGTATGCTTTTGCTGGGAATCCAAGGGGTCAGAGCTCAACACTGAAGTGAGCTTCTTGCTCACTTTCAAATGTTCTACTGCCCTTACCAAGGTTCAAAAGCTAACTAAAAGGAATACGTTAATCCCATATTAATTGTCTCCCCCAGAGATCTGGTTTATCAAGGCCAGAGGAAGAGGTGAAGAGAAAGCACTCCCAGTCGTCAGAACAGCACAGGTTCTGGGGTGGGAGGCTTAGGACTCTGCTGTCAGCAGCAGGCTGCTGATTCATCGCAGAGCCTCCTCACAGTGCTGTGGTGCAGAATCACGTGATCGTCCATAGACTGGACCACGGTTTCCTGACACACAGTGCTCACTGTATGAGCTCTTATTGCCTGCAAGTGTGATGAATTCACCCCTCCCTTCAGGCTTTCAGTCATGAAATTATTTAAGCTGGTGGACACTCACCCAGTGCACTATGAGGAGGCTAAGCCTGAGTGTCCTACCTGGCAGAATCCAAGGGAAACCGACAGTGGTTCCTCTGAGGTGTGGGATTCAGGGTCCCTGTTTACATGTGGTCATTGATTCTCAAACTTGGGAATTCAGTGGTCTCGCAGGTTCTAGGGTGCTGCGGTGCTCAGCAGTAGTTAGTTCGGACACAAGTGGGGAATGTGAAAAAATGTGAGAGGTAGATGAGTTTGGTATCCTTGGACAAAGAACACATTTATTCCAGTGAGCACAAGAAGAGAATTCTGATGGAAGCATCCAAACAGGCTTGGGGATAATTGGTGTCTGGCATGGTTGACAAAAGAAACTAAAGAAGAAAAGGTATGGCCGTGGATGAAGGAAGGAGCAAGAAGACCAGAGGTGATAGAGACCCCCTCCTGCTTTCTCAGTACTGAGGATTGACCCAGGGGTGCTCTACCATTGAGATACAACATCAGTCTTCTAAATTTTTTTTTTTAAATTTTAAGTTCTCAGCCTCCAGAATAGTTTGGAATCACAGGTATGCACAACCAGCCCAGCTGAGAACCTTCTTTTAAATCTTAATATTTTTAGAAATGTTCTTATCCAATTTGGAAGATGTTCTGAAAAACTTGACTGTGGGCAAATATAAGTAAGAGCACATGGCGATGGAGATGTGAGGGTTATAAAGTTTTCTATTACTTCACAGAACTGGGTATAAAATTTCTTTTCTTTGCCTTGCCAGGTGAAGGCTAAATTGCCCCTGAAGTAAAACTTATTTAAAGCTATATAAATAACAAATAAGCATCTGAAAAGTTGTTCTACATCATATGTCACTAGGGAATTGCAAATTACAAAACAAAGAAAAACCACTTCACACCTAGAATGACATAAATTCAGAATACTGACACCACCAAATGCTATTGAGAATGAAGAGAAAGAGGAACACTTCATTTATTGCTGGTGGGAATGTAAAATGTACAGACACTGTGGAAGATACTGTGGCAATTTCTTACAAATTAAACATAGGTTCAGCATATGAATAAGTAATGACATTCCTTGGTTTATCTCCAAATGACCTGAAAACTTGTGCACACGTTTATAGCAGCTTTATTCATACTTGCCCCAGATTGGAAGCAACCAAGATGCTCTTAAGTAGAAAAACAAATTGTAGTACTTCCAGACAATGGAATATTATTCAGCACTAAAAAGAAATGAACCATTAAGTCATGAAGAGACATGGAGAAACTTTAAATGCATTATTACTAAGTGTTATTCTAACTATGTGACATTCTGGAAGAGGCAAAACTATGGAGTCAATAAAAAGGTCAGTGGTTTACAGAGGTTAGGGAAGAGGGAGAAATGAATAGGTGGAGCTGAGAGGATTTTGAAGCAGTGAAATGGTGATACTGATGGTTAATGGGTGACAAGTTCTGCTTCCTCAAATGTTGAAGTTTGAACATTAGAGAAGCACGCTGAGGCAAGCATGTAGAGCAGATTTTTATTTAAAAGTAGTAGCACAGGGAGAAGGGGGCCATAGCTGGCATTCTGGTGGTATTCCAGGAAGTGAGAGCATCCTTCCCCTTTTATACATTTTAGAATTTTTGTTCTCCTGCTCTCTCCCCCCTTATCTCTCTCCTTCCTGCATTTGTGACTAGGCCCAGGAGATGCTGGTGGGATGGTCAAAAGGTGAGAAGCAGATGGGCAGGCGGAAGGGCCAAATGGAGTGATCCAGGCAGAAAGCAGTCCAGGAGGCATTAATTAACAACTCCCTCTCTGCAAACTTAGTATAAGCAGTTAATTTTGGTAATCAAAGGGCTCTGGAGACATAAACATTCCAATCTCCCAGGGGTAGTCTCCAACTTCCCAGATCCACACCTGGCCTCCATTTCCTCAGTCTGACCCAACCATCTATCTACACTAACTGCGTGTTCTGTACGTATAATACCAAAAATGGCAATGTAACTTATAGACTTGGTGGGCTGTGATGACGTGTCAATATACATTCAGCATTTATGACAGATGTACCACACTGGTGGGGGGGTACCGTGTACATATTACAGGGGATTGTGGGTGTGAAGGGAAAGGGTGTATAGGCGAGTTCTCTGTACCTTCTGCTCATTTTTTCTGTGAACCTTACAATGCTTTAGAAAAAGTGTATATATATATATATATGTTTAAGTATATATATATGTGTGTATGTGTGTATATATATATGTACACACCCCACCCAATGAGTAATGTCTAAATTCACAGTAAGGGAAGTAGTTCTTAAAGCACATTATTTATCTCTACAAGAAAAAACTAGAGTTAAAGGGGAATATATTTTATGAACAAGGATGGAGTTTGAGGAGGAATAGAAAACTAGATTGCAAAGCAAGCTTTTCTGTACTATTTAGTCTTAAAAAACAGTGCATTTGTTACTTTTATTGTAGTACTTTTCATAACTAGTGAGCAAAATAAATTGTTGGCTATTAAATATATGAAAGTCAGTAACTTTTCTTTATATGGAATAAATTTCTCTAAATGGAGAAATATTCTAGTCATAATACAAACATAGACCATACAATATTTAGCAACTAATTTCATAAGAAGATGATCTTTAAAAAGCAAACAAATAAAATATTTTTAAAGACTAAAACGAGCCTTGAATAAATGGACAGACATATGACATTCCTGTGTAGGAAAACAAACTGTTCAAAAATATTAAACTTTCCAGGGTATTTCCAACCAGAATCTCATTTGTTTGATCCAGATAAAAATGAGAAAAAGAGAACAAATATCAAGATTTTGGAAAGAATAATATATCTCTTTTCTAAAATATGATTCCATTTTTCTATTATGGCATAAAAACCTTTGCTGAACCAAACAATGTGATACGGGTGCAGGACTAAGCCA
>JAJEJO010052566.1:81746-95747 GCA_020662805.1 Glaucomys volans
TTCTAGCTACTGGAATGTCCACTTTGAATCTTCCTTACCATTTGATAGTTCTGCCCTCCACACACCTGGCAGGGAGGCTTCAGTGGCTGTTCTGATTTCATCCCTCCTCTGCTCAGAGGTTGGGTAGAGGGTGGGGGATAGAGAACTGTCCCCTCCTGCCTCCTGCTCCTAAGCTGAGCAGCCTAGTCTCCTTTTATGTGACTGCTCCAAGGTATACTGGAGAGGTTCCATCCTCTCTCTGTGGCTTATCTTTGTCAGGCCACAGAAGCTTTTCAGCTACAGGCAGCCAGATGCTGGCTTTCTCGTGATGGTGATGGCTTGCTAGGGCTGCAGTCCTCCACCTGCACTGTTCCCTCGAGTGGTGGGTGATCGGTCTCAGGCTCAAACCCCTTCTCTTCACCAAACCCACCTTTGAACCAATCTGCAGCCTCTTGCTGCTGGGCCCCCACCAACTGGCAGTTCCTGGAAGACTGGCAGGTTCAGGCAAGGTGGATTAAACCTAGACAGATTTACTGAACCCACAGGAAATTCATGGAAAAAGACCTCAATAAAAGGGAGGGAATATAGGCTAGTACACCTTTTAGCTCTGCACTATTTCTCCTGCATTTTATTTCTGCTCATAACCCTAAGATGCTCTGCCCATTCAGAAGTTGGTTATCTTTTGGACAGTTGATGATAGCCAGGCCTCAGATTGATGGAGGGGTGAAGGCTGGACCAACATCTCCAGTCTAGAGGAAGGGAGTTGGTAGGGTAAGTCAAATATCTTTCTTCTTTCTGCACAAGATTTGTATTGCCCTAATGGTTATCTTTTGATGTTCCCAGTCTTCCCTCTAATATCTCTTTTGTTCAATCAGACAAACCAGTTTGTCCTCTCTTGCTCCAGTAAAATGGTCAAGAATTTCTTTTTCCAAATGGCCTGGGAGAATTCAGTGACTATTCTCATCAATATTTAATTCCACTGTGGTCCTGGCACTGTTCTATAATGTTTGGAGGCAGGTGAAGTTCTTAGTATGAACGTCCACCTTGGTTATGTTTAAGGAACATAAAATATGACAAAGACATCATAATTATGGGAAATCGTATGCATAAACTCAATCTCTGAAATTTGAAAATTTTTATTGTAAAAATGATAACTGGGCATGGTGGCACATGTCTGTAATCCCAGAGACTTGGGAGACTGAGGCAGGAAGATCGAAAGTCCAAAGCCAGCCTCAGCAATTTGATGAGCCCATGTCTCAAAGAATAACAAGGGCTGAGGATGTGGCTCAGTAGTTAAGCTCCCATGGGTTCAATCCCAGTACAAAAAACAAATAAAACAAAACAAAATAATAACACTATTAGCTAAAAATCTAGGAACATTTGGATTATGGGAAGCTAGAAAGAAGTGGGCATCCAGACCCTAGAAAGAAGACAGGGCTTGAGGTGTAGTGATAGAGAGTACTTAGCATGTATGAGGCCCCGTGTTTGATTCCCAGCACCAAAAAGAAAACAAAAACAACAAAAATATGTACAATGAAAATTATCAGTTCAATAGTATTGTGAACTTTGTAAGTATGAATGTGCACACCAATTCATCATTAAGAGATGGTATTGGGACCTGCCAAATATGGTTTGAACAATATGGAGAAAGAAATGGAGTCAAAGAAAAGAGGAGAAACAGTCACTGTAAGGCTTTGATGATCATTAATCCAGTTCAGACTGTAAGGGACTCAGAGAGCCATATTTGTCTAAGCTCACTGAACCCAGCCAAGACTGCTTGGAGCAATGCCTTAATAAGATTCTGATTAGAATGGTACTTCCTAGAAACAGACTCCAAATTAGTCACTTCTGTTCTTCAGCAAGTCCCACTATGTATAATGTGTATAAATCCGTGAAATGAAAGATATACTGTTTTTAAATTAAAAAAAAAACAAAATAAACAACAACCCAAACAACCCCAAGCAGTTTTGACTTATATAAAATTTAGAGAATATTCAAAGGCAAAAGATTCCAAGCTACATAGTATAAACAAAGTCAGAAGACAGACTAGGGAAATGATAGGACATTTTGATATCACTACTATATATTTTATTAATGAGAATCAAATAACCTAAAAGAAAAATAGTCAAAGATACAAAAGGCAACTCACAGGGGATAGTCAAATTGACCATGAACTTATGAACAGATGTTTGATCTCACTGGTGACATGCTTACCTGTACTTAAACAGGCCAGAGACTTGGTGGGAAAAGATGCTTACTCAGTTACTAACATTGTTTTATGCAGTAGGGATGGAAGAGAGCAGTGAATGAGATTATTTTTTCCTTATGTATATATGTTTATGTATGTATTTTTATATACATTTTATATACTTTTATATAAATTTTTATTGTTTCATTTACAGCAAAAAACATTATTGTGTTTAGAATTTGAAGTATATCAAGTGAAAAGTTTAAAGAAAAATATTAAATGTTTTTTTATCTGCTAAGATTTGATGGTGAAAGTAGATTTAAGGACTGTGGATTGAAAACATTGTTCAATGAATGCAGTTTGGGAAGTTTCTTCATGCAACAGTTACCAGTTTCCTGTCCACACTTCAGTTTTGAGACTCACTTGTTTCTAATCCTTTCAGCTCAGACTTCATGGATCTCCCTGGATCTTGCAGCAACCCCAGAGCCAGAAGCTGGACTTCCAGGTGAAATGTGCAGACTCTCCATCATGCCTCCACTCTACATACTTGTTTCAAGCTAATGCCTGTTTTATATCTTTTTAGAAACAAATATTGGGTTTAATCACTGCTCTTGAGCATTTTAAATATAGATAGGCTTTCCTGGGTGGAGAGAAAGGAGTAAAGGGATAAATTGGCAGCACTGATCACAGTGTTGCGGTACTGAAAGTTTTCACATGGAGGAGAGGGGCTTTTGCTCTTTTTTGCCGAATATCCACAAGAACAGAACCAAATGAGAAGTAATTTGTATGAGAATTTATATATTCAGATATGTGTAAGAGATTAGCTTTCTGCAAAGACAGCCTTCCCGTCACTACGCATGATAGAGATGGGAAACAGCAACGACAAAAGTCTGGATTGAAGTTAGAAGAATCTTCTAACTAAAGTCAAAGACTTGATTTCTGTTCCATTTTGTCTCCTGCTAGTTGTGTGACCTCAGCTTGTTAACCTTTCTGAGTCTTGGTTCTCTACTGTATGGAGAAATAATATTGCTCCTTTTGGTATTTCTAAATAAAATATACCAACACAGTGATTTATAGGAATAGAAGATGAGATGATCTCTTCACCCTGGCTACTCTTCAAATCCATTTTGTTGAGTAAAATAAGAGGAAGATGTTGAACCAAACATTCCATGCGTTAACATTGTATGTATCACAAAGTAATTACATATGCTTCCATGAATACCTGTCCATATTAATTATGATAAAGGGTTTAAAATGTATAGCATTTGCCTCTGGGAAAAGAGACAAGATGAAGAGTGGGAAATGAGGACCTAACTTCATCTGTAATGTTACAATGTTTTTAAAAAGAGTAGACATTCATCTCTTACAAACAAATTAAATATATACTTAGTTGTTTTTAAACAATTCTAAGAGAAAACTCAGTGTAAGGATATAAAGATTACCTAATCTTCCGTCCTCAAAACTGAATATGGTTTCCTATGACCTGAGAGTCTCATGCAATCAATTTAAACTTCCACTTATTCCTACAGAGAAAAGAGAGATAAGCTAAATGAAGGTAGCTTTTTCTGGCTTGCCCACCCTAAAGATACATTGGAGATACAAAGAACATTTCAGTGGAGGCTCTGTCAGAGAGTCTGGGAGAAGAACTAAGGAAGAGGAGTTGGGAAGAGATGGTGCAGTGAGCCAGAGAACTGGTGCCCCAGGGTCCAAGGATAAGGTACAGCCCAGGACACTGAGTTGGGATTGAGAACCCTATGCACAAAGTTTGGAGCTAAGATTCTTAAAATTTTATTTATTATATAAACAGAATCATAATTATTTCATGAAAAATAAGAACTAAAATGCTGAGAAATACAATACCACAAATTCTTATTTCATTTTTGCATCAGATTCCAGTTTTTTAAACTATGTGCTTCAAGCATTTAAAATTAATGCAAATACAGCATGATTCTAATATTGACTCCATATTTTACTTAATTGTTATATCAAGAGCATATCCATGTTGTTCTTAATAATTGGCTCATTAAATTGTTGGAGAGCATTTAGTAAAGTTTCTATCCAAATTCTTCCAAATGATTTAAATTTTTTTACCGGAGTATATTCTTACCTAAAGTTTTTGTTTTTTCTACTTAAAATTAGTCCCTAATATAAATTCTGAGAAGTGAATCAAAAGTATGAACTGTTTAATGAATTTAAAATTTCCTTTCCATGTTGTTCACCAATATATTGTGTTGTTATCAACAGGGTGTGAAAATAACAATCTTCCACAAGCTGAAGCTAAGGGGAGTTATACCTTGTTCTCCTTAAATTATCTTATTCCTTCATGAACAATTGTCTCTCATAGTTCAGTTTTTTAAAAGTTAACTTTAAGCAGATCTTTGAAAATTATTTTCTAGTTACCATATTTTTTTTTTTTGCCATTTGTAAAAGAAAACATTGTCTAAGGTCTGATTTTCCATCTTATTTTCAAGGCCCTCTTAATAACTGGTGCAGCTGTTCGGCAGCAGTGTGGCTGGAGCAGACTTCGATGGTTGCTGCTGGACCCAGAGGCTTCTGACTTGGAAGCCATAAGGTGCTGGTGCTGCCACAGGCTTTGTATTGAGTAATCCTCTAAACCTTCTTTAGTATCTCACCTAGTGCCAGTGCAAAGATGTAAGGCCATGCCCAGGTCCGAATGGAATGGTAGGGGTCCATTAGAGATGTGCTTGAATCAGTACAATGAGGTGGTGGGTGCCCTCTGACTGTAGCAGTACCTGGGCAAGTCCACTGCCTTATTTTCCCTTCCCATCTTGGACCAGGAAAGTAGAACTGATGCAGGAGCATGGACATAGTCATCCAAGCAATTTCTGTCTCTCCTCACCAACACCTACCACTGCCAACCCTCTTCCTCTTCCCTTTAGTCTTATGAAGAACTATCCCCTGTTCTTATTTAGGTCATGAGAAATTTCCAATGCCCAGGGCCACTGTGCACACTAACTGGTGCCTCAGGGCCCTGGTTCCTCTAATTGTTGGCTTTGCTGAGCATGCACTTCAAAGCCTGGCATCCTCTAGGTCCTGGATGTGTCTTCTTGGGTTTAACTTTTTTTTTTTTAATTGTTTTGCTTTGTAAACACATAGGGAATTTTGAGATGATAAAAGGTTTATTTAAGGCTAAAGTAGTTGAGAGAGAGGAAAAAAAATCTATTTGCTGAGTGTCTGGGACTTGACCAAAGTGTTGAAATCATGTTTTGTAACAACCAATAAAGCAGAGTTATTATCTCTAACTTCAGGAAACTAAAATTTCAAAGGCGAGTCTACCTACCCACAATCGTATAGCTATTATGTAGTTAGAACAATTCTATTGATCAAGTAGAAAAAAAATCTGTGTGGTCATGTGTGCCTCATTCTTCTTCCTGTGTACTGAGGTTCTTGTCTAGCTCCTGTGAATGTTCTCTTTGTGACCCTCAGTGCACAGTAATAAAGGGCAGTGTCTTCAGGACCCAGATTTCCAATATATAAATTTATCAAATTTGCTGTACTATTTGAATAAAACCTTTCTAGGTCAAAACTGGTATCACGTTTTCCGTAGTATCTCCGCTGTCTGTGGAGAGTATTCTAGTGTTTAGTTTGAATACTGTTGAAACCAGTAGAGAACAGCATAGTTTGTAGATGAGGCATCATAATTACAAAGCAGATTGGCAGACTTCCCTTCTGTTCCAGATATGTCTGTCTCCTGGGATGTGATCCTGTCTGCTCTCCCAGGCCCTGCAACATCAAATGCACATCAGCTGCAGTGTCATTACAAGGAGCTCCTCCAGAAGAGCAGCTCCGGCACTGGACAGGACCCTTACCTGGCAGGGCCAGTGCTACAAGTGAAGATAAACTTGCTATTCATCATTTCTTCTGAATTCTTGATTTATGACCTTATTTATTCACTGGATGCTTCACTCTGGTAGTATATCACAATCAAGTCACTGGGAGGAGTTTTCTGGAGGGTTCTTACAACACACGGGTCAGAAGTGGGAGGAGAGCAACTTAACTACATAAAGAGATTTTTTGAAGGGACAGAAATGATTCTTCTTGCAATGACTTTGAGAAATCCTCATCCTTTCTTTGAAATAATTTGAATTCACCACATTTTTCTAGATTCGGTTTCTCATGATTAGGAACGCAAGTGAAATGGAAAATAAAATATTAAATAGATAATAGTGGTTATTTCTTTAGGTTGAGGTTATAGATGTTACTTTGTTTTTCTTTCACAAAGTAAACATTTGTCTTACAATAAATGTTATTTCAATGAGAGGCTAATCTTTTGAGATGTGAATTATGTTTGGTTCTTGTTTCAGTAGGAAACAGAAAAGAGTGAAAAAACAAACAAACAAAAACAACAAAAAACTTTTCCCATTCCAGCTGTTATCTCCTTCAAAGACAACTCAGTCCATTTTTTTTTTCACTTTAAAAAAATTTTTTTATTTGTTCTAATTAGTTATACATGACAGCTCAATTCACAATAGCTAAACTACAGAACCAACCTAGGTGTCCTTCATAAGATGAATGGATAAAGAAAATGTGGTATATATATGATGGAATATTACTTGCTTTAAAGAAGAATGAAATTATAGCATTTGCTGGTAAATGGATGGAATTGGAGAATATCGTGCTAAGCAAAATAAGCCTAGCCTAAAATACCAAAGGCCCAATGTTTTCTCTGATACGTGGATGCTAGATCAGTCTCTGGTTTTTAAATTGTCAAGTCTGCATAGTCCTCAGCCAGGAACACTGAGGAAACTTACCCAGAATTTTCATTTTTATTTTGTAGTCCTAAGTGAAAGGCAGGTTCTCCTCCCCTCTGGACTACCTGGTGTCTGTCTATCTGTCTGTCTCTCTCAATCTGTCTCTCTGTCTCTGTCTCTGGTTCTCTCTCTCTGTTGTTATTGTTTGCTTTTTTGGTTTTAGATTTTTGGCATGGATAGAAAAGGAGGGAAGAAAAGAAAATGGTCAGAGGAATTTGCAGGCTAAAACATGATAGGATTTGTTCTATTGATTTTTATATCATTTCTGTTCTTTGGAGCAATTTTCTGGCCATTTCTTACACTCTCTCTCATCTTCCTAACAGTGAACCCTTAACTGTGCTCCATTTGCAATTAAATTTCTAACAAACTCATGAGCCTAAACTGTCCTCATTGCCTGCACTCTCGAGACTTCACAGACATTGGGTATTAAAGCACTTCACTTACCTAGGACAGTTGTTAAAATAATTAGCAAGAGAATAGGTCTTCTTGTAACTTTAAATTTCCCAATTTAAGGGAATATTAATCTGTGGTGATTTGAAGGGTTAGCAATCAAAAGTCTTGGTTTGGTGCTGTTATCACTTGGTCATGTATATATATTCCTCACTGAAACTGAGATAAACTGTGTCAGATAATTATATAATACAGTTTCAGCTTAACCTCGACTTTGTTATTTTAAAATGGAGTGATATACATATATATCATATTATATTATGTATATTCTACATATATTCTAAAATGCTTAGAATTCAGCTTATTGTGGACAATTTGAAAAACAATATTATAAAATAGAAAATAAGCAGTCGTAACTCATCACTCAAAGACAACTAATATTGCTGCAAAATTTTGGTGCTATTTTATTCATGTGCTATTGTGAATGTTATTTTACTCACATGTTAAACATATTATTTCAGGGCTTTGTATATATGCTTATGCTAATTGTGATCATGCTCTGAATAATTTCATTCCGAGATATTTAACATGGGGCATGTAATGGATAAACAGTGTTTAGAGTCAGGTACACCTCATTTCAAAGCATGCTAACAATTTGTCTGAGTGCCTTGGGGGAGCCATAATCTTTCTGAGTTACATTTCTAAATCTGTTAACTGAGGATCATTCTAATAATCTATTAGAGTTATTTTGAGAACTCAGTGAGGTAATATTTGCAAAGTACAAGATACACAGCGTTTGCTCTAGTAAACAGTAGCTTTCATTGCAATTTTGCAAACATATATGATGAAAGCTATTATCGTCATATATATTTGCCAAAAGTTTGCAATGAAAGCATTTTATTGAAAGAATATGCCATAACATAACTAAGCTGAGTTGATGCAGTTTTGCATGACTTACTGTAGCCCTTTTCTTTTGGGAGGCTGCTTAAACTGCTAAGGGTTCATATTGGTTGTAATGTCTTCAGAAAATTCTGCTACCATTTTTATGAAGCACCCAAAACAAGCCATAACCCTAAGATCAATAGAATAAGTAAGAAAACTGCAAATGGGGAAGGAAAGCTTTCACTTGAATCAAGTAATGATGCCTTTGTTCTTTGCTAATAGACCCAGCAAGAAAAGTTGCAGGTAGAACTCTATGAATGGGTCTATTGTAGGTGGAAGAGAGAACATCCCTGGCTGTGAGGATGGGTAGTACATATGCAAGTTCTGATTAAAGGGCTTTCTTTCTACCCTGAGGCATAATGGCATGGTAATGGATTTGGTATCATCTGAGTGGCCTTCTCAATACATTAGCTGCACTGAATCCCATGGAAAAGCACAGAGAAGCTTGTGAATGCAGTGATATGGCTCAGCCTGAGTTAGGAGCCAGCAGATTTCAAAAGTAACTGTCATCATGGGCTCAGGGACCTTGACCAATAACTTTTTTCCTTATAGCTTATTATTGATGGATTTAGCAAGTTCCTCATCTTGCAGTTGCAGAGCTTCAGCTGCAGCAATTGAGTACAGGCTGCAGGTGACTAGGAGCACTGTGCCTCTACAGCACAGAGGTAGGTGGCTTTGTCTCCAGGCTGGGTGGCTGTGATGTGCAGGGTGCTCTGTTTCTTATTTAAGGTGCCACTTAATCTTCCCAACTTCTTCTCTAATCCACTTGAAACTAGTGTAAACAGAAGAGCGGGAGCGTTTTCTTCCTGTTTGTACCACTGTAGGCCTTGAAAATTGGTCACTTCATAGCTGCAGTTGAGAGTTGCATTCTCTCCCTCATGGACAACCAGAGATGGGGGACTCTGTTCCACCTTGTTGTCACTGCTCACCCCTGTGTAGAAAAGGAATTAACAACATCAGCCAGAGAGAGTGATGCTGGGTCAAGTCTTCAAAGTAATTATAACTGCTCTCCATTGGAACCACAGGGCTCCCAGGAAGTCAGAATGAAGGCCATTTTCCCTCTTCATTTCTGAGTGACAATCCTCAGGTCTTTCTGACTGTTCCTGACATTTGTAAAAATTCTACTTACAGCTCAGTTGAAGCCAAAAGATCACTAGAGAAGTCTGTGCCCATTTCTCCATCCTTCAATTCTTAGGTTTGTTTTCCTGGGAAATATGATTTAGTACCCTGAGTGCTTCCTTTTCTTCTTGGAACCCAAGCTCTGTTTCCCAAGCTGTTTCCCCAGTGAGTGCAGATGAGCTCTCGCTCTCTCTCTCTCTCTCTCTCTCTCTCACACACACACACACTGAAAGAGAAATAACAATTTGCCTATTCAGTCAACCAGAAAACAAAGTATCATTTCGTTCTAATTTAAATTCAAATCCCTCCCACCCACTGGAATCATTCAAAATGAAACACTGCCATCTTGTGAGCTGGTGCAGAATAGATGAAAATTTGTATCCACTCATTTCACTTTTTATGGTAGATTCTTCTAAAGTTACTTCACTGTTGATGAAAAGACTACCCAAAGCTACCCTAGTTCTGAGTCAGTGGTTCTATAGACATTGCAGAAAATTTGGAAACTCCAAGGAAGCAAAAAGAAGAAAATACAAACACCCATAATCATGACTTGCTAACTGGAATCCAGCATTGTGGCGGCCAGCTGTGACCCTGCACATGATGACCAGTCCCTGAGGATTAGTAGCATGTCAAAATGGAAATAACCTAGGTCTCTCATGATCACATAAGGAAGAACCATCTGTCAACCTGGAATAAAACTCCAGACTTGCACAAGAGCAACAACTAGACCTGGTTGCTACAGTCTTTGAATGTTTAGCACATCTGTATTATGATAACTGGGCCTTCCTCACTAGTATACTTGGAGTATAATTTTGATTGCATTGCATTCTATAAACATTATTCAGTAGTTCTCTCATTGCTATAGTTCAGGAATGTACACTTCCCATAGAACAGGTATAATCTATCTTGGGAGTGTTCTAGACTAAGATGATTAATAATTTCTTGCTCAATCTTCATGATCACTGAGAAAAAAAATGTCTCTTTAGAAAGTGCTGATATCAAAGTGAAGCCTAATGTGTTTGCATGCCAGAAAAGATGTATTTCCCAGTAACATTGTGGATTACTTAGTTTTCCAAGGCAATCTTTGGTGAAAATGGTAATGTGACTTAATCGTCCAGATTTTAGGCAAGAAACAAAACCCAGAACCTATGAAATAAGAGATCTGACACCACAACAATAAATAATATGTTCTATTACTGTTTATGAAGATGGTCTGTATTTTCCCTAGGAAGGTAAACAGATCTTATCTCATTTTTGGTGCCTTTAAGTTCTGTGTTTCTAGATGACACATGAGAGAATTAGCATTTTGTTTCTTTGCTTATTTAATATTTTTAAATGTCGATCTTCTCTGTGCCACAAACTGAGGAGTACACAGAAATGAATACTTTTTTAAGTCCTTTGGGTATAGGCCAAGGAGTGGGATAGCTGGGTCAAATGGTGGATCCATTCCAAGTTTTCTAAGGAATCTCTACACTGCTTTCCAGAGTGGCTGCACTAATTTGCAATCCCACCAGCGATGTATGAGCATACCTTTTTCCCCACATCCTTGCCAACACCTATTGTTGCTTATATTCTTGATAATAGCCATTCTAATTTGGGTGAGATGGAATTTCAAGGTGGTTTTGATTTGCATTTCTCATATTACTAGGGATGTTGAACATTTTTTCATGTATCCGTTGGCTGCTTGTGGGTCTTCTTCTGTAAAGTGTCTGCCCATTTCCTTAGCCCATTTATTGATTGGGTTTTTTGTTTTCTAGGGACAAAGTTTTTTGAGTTCTTTATAGATTCTGGAAACGAGTGCTCTATCTGAAGTGTGTGTGGTAAAGATTTTCTCCCACTCTGTAGGCTCTCTCTTTACATTGCTGATTTTTTCCTTTGCTGAGAAAAAGCTTTTTAGTTTGAATCTATCCCAATTATTGATTCCTGCTTTTATTTCTTGTGCTTTGGGAGTCATGTTTAGGAAATCTGGTCCTAAGCCCACATGATGAAAATTTGGACCTACTTTTTCTTCTTTTAGGTGCAGGGTCTCTGGTCTAATTCCTAGGTCCTTGATCCATTTTGAGTTGAGTTTTGTGTAGGATAAGAGATAGGGTTTAGTTTCATTTTGCTGCATATGAATTTCCAATTTTCCCAGCACCATTTGTTGAAGAGGCTGTCTTTTCTCCATTGTATGTTTTTGGCACCTTTGTCTAGTATGAGGTAACTGTACAGTGATGCAGCCACATCAATGCTCATAGCTGCTCAATTCACAATAGCTAGATTGTGGAACCAACCTAGATGCCCTTCAATTGATGAATGGATAAAGAAACTGTGGTATATATACACAATGGAATATTTCTCAGCCATAAAGAATAATAAAATTATGGCATTTGCAGGTAAATTGATGGAGTTGGAGATGGTCATGCTGAGTGAGATTAGCAAATCCCAAAAAACCAAAGGCCAAATGATTTTTCTGATAAGTGGATGATGATACATAATGTGGGGTGGGAGGGAGGCAAGAATGGAGGAAGGATATATTGCATAGGGAAAAAAAGGGGGGTGGGATCAGGGAAGGGGGGTAAGAATAATAACAGAATGAGACAAACATCATTACCCTACGTACATGTATGATTACACAAATGGTGTGACTCTACTTGTGTACAACCAGAGAAATAACAGCTGTACCCCATTTGTGTACAATGAATCAAAATAAATTAAAAAAAATATGTGCACAACCCCCCCAAAAGAGAAATGAATACTATTAAAATATATTAAAAGACTTTCTAAAAAATAATCCATAGCCGCTGGGCATGGTGGACATGACTACAATCCTAGAAGCTGAGGTGGGAGGATGGCAAGTTCAAAGCCAGCCTCAGCAACTTAATGAGGCCCTAAGCAACTTATTGAGACCCTGTCTCAAAATAAAAAAATAGAAAGGGCTGGGATGTAGCTCAGTGGGTGTCTCTGGGTTCAATAAAGAAGAGAAAAGAAAGAACGAAAGAAAGAAAGAAAGGAAGGAAGAAAAGAAAAGAGAAAAAAAGAAAAAGAAAAGAAAAGAAAAGAAAGAAAGAAAGAAAGAAAGAAATCAATCCATAGTTTAGACTGCCTGAGTCCTTGGAGCTGAGCTTCCCCGGCAGAGAGCAACCATCTGCAGCTGCCTGAGTCCTCGGAGCTGAGGTCCAGTCTTCCGAGCCACTGCGAGGTGGCTCCTGGAGGGGTCTGGCCTGGAGCGGCTGGAGTTGCTGGCTATGGCGGGGAGCTTAGGGCCTTTGGTGCCATTTTACAGTGTCCCCGGGAGAGAGCAACCACCTGCCACAGCCTGAGCCCCCAGCGAGGAGTTCAGGCTTGCCTGGGCTCTCAAGCCCAGTGTCTCCATCACTGAGCACAGTTCTTTGCCCCCACCCCAACGTGGTCTAGTGCCCAGGTCCACACCCTGGCCCGGGGTCTAGCACCTTGCTGTATCTGATTGTCTATCAACACCAGGCTGCATCTGCCCAGAAGCACTGATCATTCCCAACTTGGAGGAAGTGGGACAGCACTTTGGGTCACCACTTGATCAAGCATCGCTCAAACATCAGGTGAGTTACTGGAAATCTGCAGGGACACTTTAAGTCTTTACAGGGAAATTGCAATCCCTCAGATTCGCACTACTAGAGAGGAAGATACACGAGGAACATGAGAAAACATGGGAAGAAAGTGTCCCAAACAAACCTAGATGATATATCAAGAGAACCCAAAGACAGCATGGTAGAAGGAATGACAGAAAGGGAGTTTAGAATGTTCATAATTAAAATGATCCGACAAGAGAATGATGTGATGAGAGAGCAAATTCAGGCTATGAATAATCAGCTAATAGAGCAATTGCAGGAAGCAAAAAATCATTTCAATAAAGAGAAGTTCTGAAAAACAAACAAACAAACAGAAATCCTCGAAGGAAACAAGGAAATGAAGGAAACAATAAAGCAAGTTAAAAACTCAATAGAAAGCATAATTAACAGAATAGATCACTTGGAAGACAGAACCTCAGACAATGAAGACAAAATATTTAATCTTGAAAACAAAGTCGAACAAATAGAGAAGATGGTTAGGAATCATGAACAAAACCTCCAAGAAATATGGGACATCATGAAAAGGCCAAATTTAAGAGTTATTGGGATTGAGGAAGGCACAGAGATACAAACCAAGGGTATGAATAATCTGTTCAATGAAATAATATCAGAAAATTTCCCAAATATGATGAATGAGATGGAAAATCAATTACAAGAAGTTTACAGGACACCAAATGCACAGAATTACAACAGATCCACACCAAGGCACATTATAATGAAAATACCTAACATACAAAACAAAGATAGAATTTTAAAGGCTGTGAGAGAAAAGCATCAGATTACCTACAGGGGGAAACCAATACGGATATCAGCAGAATCTCAGCCCAGACCCTAAAAGCAAGAAGGGCCTGGAACAACATATTTCAAGCTCTGAAAGAAAATGGGATGCCAACCAAGAATCTTATACAAGGCAAAACTTACCTTCAGATTTGATGGCGAAATAAAATCCTTCCATGATAAACAAAAGCTTAAAGAATTCACAAAGAGAAAGCCTGCCCTACAGAACATTCTCAACAAAATATTC
>JAJEJO010052567.1:0-22994 GCA_020662805.1 Glaucomys volans
AACAGAAATCTAGAAATTTGCCCTGGATTTGAATGGGAAATGACAACAGCAGAATGTCAGATTGAGCAAGGGGCTTGGGGAAATCCCTTGGAAGGAGCCCACCTTAGGACCTTCTCTCCCCCCGACAGTGACCTCTGCCCTTCTGCCCTTGGAAACCTGGCAGTCCTCAGCACTCTGGGGCATGACTGCCCAACCAGCTTGGGAGCCCTAATACGGATTGCCTAATCCTACTGGATCCCCTATTCTGGGCTGTACCACATCCTAGTGTGAGGGGGACCCCAACACTGGACCGGACCCACCCCCATTCTGAGCTGGACCTCCATCCTGGACTAGATGATCCCTGAGTCTCTGTTGGACCCCAACACTGAGCTGGACCAATCTTCCTCTGAACTGAATCCCAACACTAGGCTGGCCACCCCACTGTCTCAGTCTGAGTTGGACCCCCACTCTGGGGCACCATCCCTCTTCTGAATTGGGCCATTCATACCCCTGCTCTTCCCCAAGGCCCACAGCCCATGGGTGTTAGTAAAGGAGGGGTTTCCAGGGCAGCCAGGGGACTACACACTCCTCTCCACCTGCTCCCCCAAACCCTACTGCAGCCCCTCCCTGATTTGAGGGGCAGAGTGCCTGGGAAGTTGCTATAGCAACAGACTCAGCCTCACCATCGTTGGAGTTGGAAGCCATCACTCAGTCTTCCTCTCAGGGCACTAGGACTACGGTGGCTGGGAAGGCTCAGGAGACCTGCCTTACCAGCTTGGCCGCCCATCCCAGAGCCCTGCCTAGAGAGGGAGACAGGGAGTTGGCGGGGTGGGAGCAGGAAGAGAAACCCAATCTGGAAGCCAGTGGGTACAGGAAAGGGTGGATAGAACCCTCTGAATGGCTATTGGCCCAAATGGGCTAAAGGCAAAGCTGTCTTGGCAGAACCTCCTTGGCACCCATACAACTGCCAATGCACAGAAGATTTCTGACCCTCTTGAGCCTCTGTAGGATGTTAGAGGGCAATAGTTTTTCTCTTCCAGGGACCTCCTGTGTGTATCTTTCTCTCAGTGCCCGGATTCACTTGTCTCTGGGGTCTGGGAAGCTTCTAGGGAGCTCCCTCTTACCAGCTCTCTTTCCCTGTGGGCCAATTCCCAGGGGCATCCTCTAGCTGGTGCCAGCTGAGACCTGAGCCCCACTTGGCTGTCTGTCCTGGAAGCCTCCTGGGGTTGCTGCCCTCTCTCAATTCCTTCAGCCCTCAGCTTCTTACCCTGATCCTTGCCAATGACTTCGTCATCTTAGGGTGCAGATTTCCCCCATCCCACCCTGAGCTCATTCCACATCCTTGCTCTCTGGCCTTGGCACAGACATGGCAGCTCAGGGGATGGCGGGACGCCTAACTAGTACCTACTAAGGCTGGACATCTTCCTAACCCAAGCTGGGCTGGCATCTGCCAGATGAAATGCAGGTGCCCCCTGCAGGATGGCTTGGCTACTGCCCCCACCCCTGCCCGACCCTGGTTACAGGAGGGCAAATTCTGTCTGACTCCATCCTCTCAGAATCAAAGTGTTTTGAAGCAGAGAGGGGCTTGCTTCCTCATTGATTTCCTTCTCTGGGAGGATACACAGCGTCAGCCGTTTTCCAAGGCATGACCTGGTCCCACTGGCAGAACATGAAATTATTTTAGAGATGTTTCATTTATCTAGTTACACTGTATTTTAATGTGTATCAAAGAGAATGTAACTGGCATAGCAAACTTATGATTTCACTTATATTATTCCTTAGGATAAGATCATGGTTTACCTCTGAACTGACATGAGTAAATTTTTTATTTTATTTTATTTGAGATGGGGTGTTGCTATGTTGCCCAGGCTTGTCTTGAACTCCTCAGCTCAAGTGATTCTCTCACCTCAGTGTCCCTAGTAGCTGGGACTACAGGTGGGTGCCACTGCACCTGGCTTTTATTATTTTAAATTAGGAAAGTATTAAGAATGAAAATCTGGGGGGCAGTTTAAGAATGTCTGAGTTGGAGCTGGGTGTGGTGGTGCATGCCTGTAATCCCAGCAACTCGGAAGCCTGAGGGAGGAGGATGGCAAGTTTGAGACCAGCCTCAGCAACTAAATGAAGCCCTAAGCCACTTAGTGAGAGCCTATCTTATAATAAAATTTTTTAAAAGGGCAGGGGATGTGGCTTAGTGGTTAGGCACCCTTGGGATCAATCTCTAGGTATCAAAAAATAAAAAAATAAAAAAAGATGAAGAAGAATGTCTGGAGTCAGGCATGGTGGCACACACCTGTAATCCCATCAACTTAGAAACTGAGGCAGGATAGCAAGTTCAAGGCCAGCCTAGGCAACTTACTGAGACCATGTCTCATAAAAGACATTTTTTTTTTAATTTAAAAAAATGGGGAAATTCTGGGGTCTAGGAATAGCTGGTAGAAGGATCTGGATGTGAACCCTGTCTCTGTGACATCGACGATGTCAAACTCAGATGGCTCATTTGGGAAATTTGAATAAGAGCCCACTATGGAAATCACCAGAGGTGCCTACGGAGCCCATCCGGACGGGCACAGCCTGGCTGCCCCATAAAGAGCAGCTCCCCCTCGTTGTGAGCATTCGCTCCAGAGTGTCTGGCCTGTGAGCTGAAAGAATTAGCCGTTCCTTCCGGAGCCTCTGATCTTTTCCTTGGGATCTTTTTCCCGATGCGGCTTTCCACCCCCCACCGCATGTGTTTGGTATGCCTTGAAGGTTTTCCAGGACTATGTCATCTCCCCAACTTTCAACTGAGCCATTGCAATATATAGCTGCCTGCCTCCACCTTCCACCTCCCAGCCCGCCTCACCTGCTGGGGGCCTGGCCCCTCCCCTTCTGCCTAGTCCCCTCCAAGCTCATGCCCAGACCGTTTTTGGACACTGCCCACCTGCTCCTCTGTCATCAAGCACTCAACTTCAGGCACTTGTGTTTCTGTCCCCCGCCCATTGGTAACATGTCAGGCTCTTCAAGGCTGCTCTGCTACTCAGAATTCTGCTGTCTGCATGTGTGCAGGAAGAAAGTTCACAGGCTGTTACAGTTTTTACATAGTTTTCTGGGAGGGGGCATTCTGAGACTCAGACATGGGGTTTGAGACCAAGAACTGGGAATGTTTTGGATGTGCCTTCTCTTTTCAGTTCAGAATATTTCTGGGTAACTGGAAGGGGATCCCAGCTAAGTTCCACCTTTAGGTCTTCAGTGACAACAATTTAAGAGCTGGAGAAATTGGGGATGGGGCTCAAGACCATTTTGGACAGCATTTCCAAATACAGAATCTTTTTCTCTCTCTAGATGGAAAAGACACTAACATACTTGGGGTCCAGGGAGTAGAAAGAGCCTCTCTCTAGTTGAGCCTTGGGTATATAGAGAATCCATTTGTCCACTGGCAAAGCAAATCACTAGATGTCACTCATTACTCTCCTTGACTACCTCCCCCCATCCCCAAGTCCTCTTTCTGATCATCCCAGTTCAAGGCGAATGAGCCTTGCCAACCCCAGACACTTCATTCCCAGTCAGGAGTCAGGAATGGGTGAAGAAGCCCCAGGGGACTAGGTGAATGACGGAGCCTTAGTTGTGAAACACCATTTATTGAGGGGCCCACCAACCAGCATAACAGGGTAGGAGATGGGAGGGGGCCATGCCACAAGTCCCCCACCCCCAATCCAGTAAAGAGGAGTCATGAATCCAAGCAAGACCAGCTCAAACTTGGCTACGGAAGCACTGAAGCTCCCAAAAGACATTCTCTAGGTTCGCAAACAGTCTGCTACCCCAGCCAGGGACAGACGTTGCTTGGAGGAGGGAGTACAAGCAGAGAGTCAGAGTGACAGGATGCGAGAGGGGCAGAGAGACCCAGAAAGATCTTGTCCCCCATGCCAAGTGACACAGAAGGGAAAAACAATGCTGGAGGTGGCTCTGGGAAATGCTCAAAGGGGGGGTAGGGTGGGCCTAGGGGGTACTGTGGATAAGGTGAAGAGGGGAAGGGCAGGAGAAAGATGGCGGGGGCTGGAGGGGGGAGGGGTGTGGTCACCAAGTGGCCAAGGTCTGTGCGGGGTGGAGGCAGACCCCACAACCCTCCCAGACTGAGAGAAGACTGGGTAAGGGTCAGGCAGTGGCTCCCATATGTGAGAGAGATGAGTTAGGAAGTGGGGGGATTAGAATCTGGGGACAGGGACCAGGAAAGGAGGGGTTGGGGTGGTGACAGGGACCCATGTGGGGCCCCAGCGGTCATACGTGCCATGGTTGGCAGTGACAGCTGGGTGGGGGGGGGGCATGATCTTTGCAGTGGGGGGCGGCCGGCCATTGCAAAAGAGCTTCTACGGAGGTGGAGGTAGGGCCCCTATGCAGGCTTTCAGGCCCCAGCCTCGGACAGGCAGGGGGAAGGGGCGCTGTGGGGTGAGCAGAGAGGAATGGGGGGGCTCGGCGGGGGGAGGGGCCAGGCAGTGATGGACAGGGCGCGGGCTCGCAGCGCGGGGCCGAAATCAGGGTCACGGCCCAGGCACTCACCGCTCTCCTGCTCGCTGCCCTTCTTGGCGGCGGCGGCGTTGCCCATCGCGGCGGCGGCGGTCGGGGCCGGTCCCGGAGCTGCGGTGTGGCGGGTGCTGCAGGCGGCCAGCGGCCCGGGAGCGCGCTGGGCGGCGGAGGCAGCGGCCCCTCGGGCTGGCTGCGCTGGCTGCGGCGCCGCGACCCCCGCCCAGCCCCTGCTTCCCGCGTCTCTCCGCGCCCGCCCGCCGGGGATCCTCAGTCCAAGTCCGCTGCTGTCCGTGACGCCCCCGCAGCCCGCTGCCCGCTGCTCATTGGCCTAGGTCTTTCTGACTGACGGCGCCACTGCGCCGTCCATTGGCCCTCGGATACCCTCCCGCCCCGCCATAGGCTCTTGCCTCTGTGACGCGCGCCGTGGATCCCTGGCCACTCACAGTCTCAGGAGGGCTCAGCTGGGCGGGCAGACGCATCTGATTTGCCGAGACACCCGATGGGGCCCGGGGCTCTCTCTGAGAGGCCGCCGATTGGCGGAGGCGCGCTGTCAGGCAAGCCCCCAAGCAGAACGTTCAGTGTCAATCCCGGGGTGAGAGGGCGGGGCGGAGGAGCAGACTGCGGCCCGGGCTGGCCGGGCGGGGCGACTGAGGCTGGCGGGCGGCCGCGCAGCTCTCCGAAGCCCAAGAGGCGGCCCCGCCGGGCGCCCGGCAGGCCCCGTGTGCGCCGCAGTCCCCCGCCCCCGCCCAGTGCGGCAGCGGCCGCCGGCCAGCCGAGGTTGACGCCACTGCCCTCCCAGCGCAGCCGCTGTCCACCTGCCAGCGGGGGAGGGGCGCAGCCGGCGCCGCGGGTCATAGGTCGCCGGGCCGCCGACTGTCGTCATTCGTGAGGCTTGGGGCTGAGCAGCTTGGGGTCCCTACTAGGTTTCCCCTAGCCACTGCGGGAGCATCAAGGCGATACTGGGCCTCAGGAGTGAGGAGGCGCTCAGCTCAGCGTCCACTCCTTTGCAGGATCCCAACCCTGGCCTGATGCTAGTAATTGAAGAATCGTCACTGGCTTAATACGTTACTTCGCATCACAGTTCTACCACGTATCATCATGCCCATTTTACAGATGAAGACTGAAGATAGGGAGGCTGATTCCCTGCTCTTAATTAATCCCTGTCTGGATAATGCAAAAGGAACTTTCCCTAGGGGAGCAGAGAAAGGACACAATTCCTTAATACACACCTGAAGACTATCGGGGTTTCCCACCTGCACGGTAGGGTAAAGCAGTACCCCCAACTTCCACCCACCAGATGTCAGTAGCACCTCTACCTTTCTGCTAGCTGTGGGAACTACAAGAGGATCCACTGCCCTGTTTAGCGTTGCACAACCTGCGCTCTGCCAGCAGTTGTCTGCACCCATCTCCCCAGGTCAACCACTGTCCAGGGAGGGAAAAGTAAGGGCTCTTCTGTGAATTACAAAATCGCTAACCAGCCAAACTGCTCCACCTCTGGTTGTGGAGTTACACAGTAAGGTTAAGTAAAATGTGGGTCTCTGTGTGGACGTACTTAGATCTCATTCTTTTTGCCAGTCAAAGTCTAAGTCTGAAAAATCACTGGTTTTGATCTATCGACAGAACAGATGGTTTGCTTAAGTTTTAACAAAGAAAAACCCCTCCTCGGCCCTATCTGGAATACAACTTCATGACTGGTGTAGGACACTGAGCGAAGGGATAACGGCCAGCCACCCCATAGGACAGGACATGAGTCCACATCACAGCACAGGATGAGGGGAATGATGCTGCCTCAGCCCACCTGAGACAGAAGCAGAAAGGCAGTCTAGATGAAGTGCTTTTTATTTTTAGAGCAACCAAACACTTTTAATATAAAACCCTTTAATATACAAACTGTAATCACAACAGCATCCATATAGCAGCGAGGGACAGAGGCACAGGGCATAGAGGGAAGGTTTTCAGGGTGCTGAATACTTCCCTTGGCCAAAACCACTCTATGGCCTATGAAAGCATGTCTTAGAAGACCAAGGCAGCAGAGCAAAGGTCCTGATGGCAACCCTTAGCCAGACAGAGCAAGCCCTCTAATATGCCACCTCCTCCCAGGGCAGCCTCCAAGGCAAGCCAGACTAGTAGGAAATGACAGGAAGGTGGCTGTGACTGAGAGACACCCATTGTTCCTCAGCATCCTGCTGATCACACCTTTGGGAACTGAGTTTTCTAGGGGCTGCTGAGTTGAAAAGACCTAAAAATACTTCTGGGAGGACAGAAATTGTTATCTGAGTCCCCTAACCAGGATTCCTTGCCTGTGACACCAGGAAGCCGATCTGCTCAGATGTTTGAGCAGGGAAAGGAATGACAGAGCCCTTAGCCCAACAGGGGCACAGCCTTGCCAGGCATTGGCCAAGAAAGCCTCAAGGCAGGAAGAGCTCTGGATCAACAGCACGCATGGGAGCTTAGTGGCACAATGGCCTGCAGGCGGAATTGATAGTGTGTGGAAAAGAAAACACTGAGTCAGTAGGAATGAACAATGAAGTACCTGCTTCTTACAGGCCTGTGCAGTAGAGGTGAGATGATCCTTCTGGGCAGAGGCTGGAAGAGACCAGATGCCCATTCTTTCTCTGGAGCCAAGTTTGACAGGCCTGGATGCAGCGGATGGCTCCAAAGTCCTTGAGATGACCCCACACAACTCTCTGGGAGGCCTAGTGGCCTCCCCAGGTATGCCAGAGATTGGCTGTGGTCCTGGCTGAGTGCGGCCAGGGCCCAGCTTCCCACAATTAGATGCAGTCCATGGAGTTCTCGGGGAGGAGGCCAGGGATACAGCCAGGGAGGCCGAGGCCCTTGACAGGAGTGCAGTTGAGTGGAAGGCCACAGCTCAGAACAGGGTCCTGGTTCTCTATGGCCTCCAGCCTATCTGCATTGTTGTCCCAGTTGATGTGGAAACGGGTCACCCGGGGGTTTGAGGCCAAGATGTTCCGCTGGAGCTGGGGCAGAAAGAGGAATGTCAATCCTTGTTACCATGTTCCCACATTACTCCTATAGAGCCAGGACACCCTCTAAACTTCTGCCTTGAGCCCAGAAAAAGCAGAGTTTGCTTCTTCCATTTCCACCACCAACCCTGTGTCAAACTCCAGGGACAACCTGCAAACCGAAGCTTGGGTGTGGGACCCATCTGGTCCTGTTTCTATAAGGCATGTCTCTGAGCCACGAAGAACTTCCTTCCTCCCCCTTTGCAGAACAAAGCACAACTTAAAAACCTAAGTGAACTTTGGCTCCTGATTCTAATGGCTCACTCCCCTCCAGTGCAAAGGAATGGGCCTGCCTGAAGCAGGAAGTGTGGAGAGCAGGCCCCACCTGAGAGAAGTCTGGCTTCAGGGGTGGGTTCTCCCGCAGCTCTGGGTTGAGGTACTCATTGTTGACGTAGTAACCCACACGGATGAACTCCTGTCCATGGTAGGTGCAGGTGATGAGGACAACAGTCACCCCCACGGCGTCAGTCTCAGGGATGAGGGAGGGGTTGGGGGCATCAGCCTGAGGGAGATATGCTGGATCTTAGCACTGCCATAGAAAGATTCCCAAGAGACCTATATTTATTTTATTTTATTTGTGGTGGTAGGGACTAAAGCCAGAGCCTCATGCAGGCTAGGGACTCTGCCACTAAGTTACATCCACAACCCTCAAGTGACCTGTATTTACTGAGCAGAAAGTATACTCTCTGCCCTTAGGGGTTTTTCAATCGAATGGGACAGAACTGATGACACAAATGACTATAAATTAATGACTACTGGACCAGGATTTAGCCCAGTGGCAGGGCACTTGCTTTGCCTGCATGAGGACTTGGTTTCCATCCCCAGCAAAAATAAACCAATTTAAATAACAGTGACTATAATAAGGAGAGAAAGGGGTGCTCAGGAGGACTGTGGTGAGCAAGGGGAGAGTGGCATAAGAGGAGGGCAGGTAAAAAAAAAAAAAAAAAAAGAGGAGGGCAGGTAGATACCAGGTCACCCAGGGCCTGCTACGCCAATTGGGAACTTGGGAAAGAGCAATGTTCAGCAGGAGTTAAGTACTACACCACTCTTGGGTTTGAAAAGAAAACTGGGGCTGTGGGATGGTGTAATCGGTAGAGGGCAATACTAGAAGCAGGGAGGCCAGGCTAGAGTCACCTTGGAGCGAGACAGCAGCTTAGACCCAGCTATGGAGAATAGAAGCAGACAGATTTGGGGTTTGTGGCTATGGACAGGATAAGTGGTGGAAAATAAAACTAATGCAAAGGGAAAAATAGGGCCCCTTATTCAAAAGTTATTCAAGTTTCAGATGGGACAGCAGAACATTACAAGCATGGGGCCCTGCGCAACTGCCCAGGTCATGTACCCACGAAGCTGGCCCTGGTTTTGAAGTAGAGTAAATGGGGCTTGTTGACTGATTTGGTGGGGCTGTATGAGAGGGTTAGAGGGGACGTGGCAGTTTGGATTAGGAGGTTACAGCAGAGAGGGAGGTAAGTGAATAGATTCTCAAACTTTGGTGTTCCTAAGAATCATGTGGAGAGCTTGTACTCTGCATTGCTGACAAGTCAGGTGATGCCAGATTAGAGAGCCATTTGGGAGTTACCGTTCATCCTCATTATTCAGATTCTGTATTTACAAATTTGCCTACTTGCTAAGTTATTTGTAATCCTAAAACCAACATTTGTGGTGCTTTCGTGGTCATTTGCAGACACAAACAGCAGGGAAAAACTGGAGTCACCCTATGTTCATGTTCTAACCTAGGCCAAATGAGGTGACACTCTGCTTTCTTGCTTCAGTTCTCTTACTGAGAATGAGGGCCCTGCTTGTGTAGTACTGGGGAATGGAACTTCACGCATGCTAGGCAGGCACTCTACCACTGAGCTGCATCCCCAGCCCTATGGAAGCCCTTTTGATGCCATATTTTCTGCGTGCGTGTGTGTGTTTGTTTTTAGTACCAGGGATTGAACTCAGGGGCACTTAACCACTGAGCCACATCCCCAGCCCTTTTTTGCATTTTGTTTACAGACAGTTGCTTAGTGCCTCACTAAATTGCTGAGGCTGGCTTTGAACTTGTGATCCTCCTGCCTCAGCTTCCTGAACTGCTGGGATTACAGGTGTGTGCCACCATGCCTGGCTATTTTGTGCTTTTTGTTGGTGAATTTGCGGTTTTAAAATGACCCCCAAGGTCAGCATGGTGGCTCATAACTGTACTCCAGCTACTTGGGAGGCTGAGGCAGGAGGACCACAAGTTCAAGGTCAGCTTGAGTAACTTCACAGGATCCTGTCTCAAAATTTTTATAAAAGAGCTGGGGATGCAGATCAGTGGTAGAGCACTTGCCTAGCATGCACGGGACTCTGGGTTTAATCCCCAATACCAGAGGGAGTAAAAAAAAAAAAAAAAAAAAGACCCTGAAGTATAGTGCTGAAGTGCCCCCTAGGGTGTAAGAAGGTCCTATGAAGAAAATTTGTATTAGATAAACTTCACTGAGGCACGAGTTATAGTAATGTTTGAGTTCTATATGAATGAATCAACAATGCATATTAAATAAGGTATGATAAAACAAAAACACATGAAACAAGGTTACATATTGACATCTTGATGAAAATGTCTGTATTTCCCCTTAGGGGTATGTTTGGTATCCACTAATATAGCATTCCTGGTGACCTTAGACATGACTCCTGTGAATGATGAGAAATGACTATAAATTAGTGGCTCATGGTAACAGGTGAGACACAGAGGTGGGTAGGAAGGAGGTGTCTACAGGACATCTGAGAGTTCAGATAGATTCTAAGAGCTGAGAGAGGGTTTGAATGTTAACTTCTGACTGCTGCATTACACTATGTGCTTTCAGGCAAAAGATGTTTCTAGACTGAGGGTAGAGTGCCTGCCTAACATGGGTAGGGCCTTGGATTCCATCCCAGCGCACCCCCCCCACCCCCATATCTCGAGAAGTCAAGGGCTAGGCTGTCACCTTTCTTACCTGAAAAACAAACATGTGTCTTCCTGCTGGGACAGGGCCAACCAGTACTGAGTCTAAGATCTGATCGAACTCCTCGCTCTCAGCAGAGCCAACATAAATGATCTTCCACTCTAGGTCTGCAAGGACATGGTGGGGATGAGGGTTAAGGAATTGAAATAGCTCAACAAGAGAGCAGGAAAAGGGTCTTGTGCTAGTTTTGGAAAGATTCTTACATATTCAAAGATTCTATGAACTGGTGTACACTGGGTACCAATACAGGCACTACAGTACTGAATGCTGGGACAGACATGAAGCTCTACTTCTAGTGGGGACATTTCTCCTGTGGGCCTAGCTTTGCCAGATGACCTTGACTTTGGACCTCTGGGGGAACTTGGGTCTCTTGGAGCCTGAGAGTGAACCGTATGGCAGAGGCTGAATTAAGAGCCACATGACACAGTCAGTCGTGCAGAGGAGGGAACAGCAGGGAGTTGGGCCATTTCAGCACCCCGCCCAGTGGGTGCTGAGATAGAAAGCAGCATCCTCTTTCACACACAGGGACCGGTGCCACTGAACAGAGTGGATCCCTCGACAACTGGGGCAGGGCAGCAGATTCCAATCTGGTAGGACAGCCAGGAGGCAGGAGGGGCAAGAAAGCTGCTGGAGGAGCCAGCCCATCCACAGGTCTTCCAGACTGGGCATCAAGTCATGCATACTTATGGATATTTGGGTGACAGGGGCTCAGTCAGTGAATGTGGCATCAGAGGATTAACCTCCAAACCCTAACTCTCTGCATCCCATCATGTAGGGGGGCCTGATTCCTGAGTATGATCAGAAGGGTTTAAAGAAAAAAAAATTAAGGAGACCCTGCCTGTCAATCAAGCTCCAGTGATCATCGCCTCTTGCAGAAGGTCCAAGTGTATCAGGGGCAAGGTCATGCTAGTACAGGGAAGCTTGGCAGGAGACGTAAAACTTATTTTAGGTTCTCTGAAATTACACAACCCACAGCTCCAGCAGCTGGGGGAAGTTTCACAAGCTGTGATTTTCACAGGAAGCAAACTCTTGGAAGCTGCCCTGTCCCTTGGTCCAGCATCACACAAGCATCCAACTTTGGAAGCACATAGATGCTGAGCCATGACTACAGAGGTTTGTCACTTGAGCCCCAACTCCTTCCTCGATACACCCACTTCCTGTCCCTTTGCAGCTTCACCTAGTCCCTTCTACTCAGGAACCCTAGGTCTGTGTAATACCATTTGGTGACCATTTGGTGTCCTGGGGTTCAGTCAGATGTCAGCCTCTTATTATTTGCAGGAAGGGGGTTAAGCTTATGGATTTATATTTATTTACTTTCCGTAGTGCTGAGGATTGAACCTCGAACCTTGCACATGCCAGGCAAGTGCTCTACCAATGAACTCTATCCCCAGACCTATGCATTTATTTGTTGAGAAGTATAATATGAATAGAATAAAATTTGTTGGAAGAACAGAAAAGTAAGCTAGCCTTGCTCTTTCTCTAACACTGTTCTATTATTTTGGTATATTTCTTTCAGGCCTTTCTCCCATAACTAGTGGAGCACATAAATGCATGCATTTATTTAATGTGCTGGGGCAGGGATTAGGCAAAGAGGAGCCTGAAACTGAGAAGCCTCCAGTACACTGAAGGCACTTGATGTTGTCCAGTCCAAATCAATACTTGTTGGCAAAACCTAAACAAAGAATGGGTGGATGCTGGTCTCAAGAATGTACTGTGTGCCAGAGGCAAATGGGCTGCAAAGGTTCTCCTGACATGAGCCAGAAAGAAACAGAAGGATGAACTGAAGGCCACAGAGAAATACTGGCTTCAAAGTGAGATGAGCTGATAAAATCATTTATGGAACACAGGAGATGACTGAAATGGGAGGCTATGCACTGGAGTGGTCTTCTGTTGGCTGATGTGTTTTAAGCAGGGGCATACTTAACAAACTTCATTTCTAAATACATCTAGCCCTCGCCCTCTATGGGCTCTGTATCTGTGGATCCAACCAACCACAAATGGAAAGTATTAAGAGAAAAAAAACTAGGGCCTGGGAGTGTAGCTCAGTAGTAGAGTGCTTGCCTAGCATTCACGAGGCTGGGTTCCGTCCCCAGCAACACACACACACACACACACACACACCAATACATTTGTATTGAACATGTACAGGCTGTTCTTTCTTGTTATTCCCTAAACAATACAGTGTAACAGTTATTTCCACAGCATGTACATTGGATTAAGAATTATAAATCCTTTGGAGATTATTTAAACTTTATAGAGGATGTTCTATGCAAATATTACACTATTTTACATAAGGGACTTGAGCATCTGTGCATTTTGGTTCCTGACTGGGTCCTGGAACCAATCCTGATGGAAGATTGTATACCCTCTCTTCAGAATTAGATACAGGATATGAATCACACAGCATAAACTCACATTTATCAAAATACAGGACACAACTACATACACATAGCATGTGCACCTAAGCGTCAGAGCAATGTCGATGGGTAACTTCACTGCATTACCTTTGGTCTCAAAAGGTGACCACTGCACAAGATATACCTCCTCTATGTGTGAAAACAAAACCAATGTCGACAATGGAACCAATAATATGGAAAAAATAATTGGCTAACTATTTGGAAAGTCTCTTTCTTTTGTGGTGCTGGAGACCAAACCAGGGCCTCACCTCACACATGATAAGCAAGTACTCTATTACTGAGCTTCATTCCCAGTCCTTGTTTTGAGGCAGGATTCACTAAGTTGCCCAGGCTAGCCTCAAATTTGTGATTCTCCTGCCTCAGTCTCCTGAGTAGCTGGAATTACAGATATGTGTCACCATACCTGGCTTTCTTTTTTAAACATATCTAGTAGGACCTTTTTCTGTTCATCATTTGTCTTTGTTCCTAATCAGAGATGAAACTGTCTCAAAACAGTAAAAGCTCTGGGTCAGAACATCTGGCTTCTATGACTTATTCAGCTGGTGCCTATTGGATTTCTCAACTAAAAGGGGGACAAAGCACACCTAATGTATTAAACACAGATCTCTGCCTTGAAACCACCCATTTCCAGATGTTGAGAGGAGAGCATAAGGGGCCTAGAGCTCTTGGGAAATGAAGGTCACCTGATCAGGGCTGGAGGACTTCCTGCAGTACTGGGGATTGAACCAAGGGGTATACTACCACAGAGCTACATCCCCAGTCATTTTTTAACTTTTTGAAACAGGGTCTTTATGCTAAGCTGCAAAGTTTGGCCTAGAACTTACGATTCTACTGCTTCATCCTCTTGAGTCACTGGGATTATATGTGTGTGCCACTTTCCCCAGCTGGGGCTGGGGCTTTTGTAAGAGTTCAGTTAACAGCACTGAGAGGAAGCAAAGAAATGGGTTCTTTATACTTCACGGAAAGAAGGATGTGAGGAGGAAAAAAGCAAGCTGGAGAGTCAGTCATGGAGAGCTGGAACTAGAGTCTGGATTCCCAACTGGAAGTTCTTAGGAAAAGCTTTTTATCCAAGCTTATTTAGTAACAACACCTCTATTTTACTATGTCTTTTGAGAGTCTTGATTTGGCAAGAAGCTTTATGGTCATTTTAACTTATGCCTCACCTCTAAAATAGGCAATGTTGGGTTGGTGATATAGTTCAGTGATAGAGCATGTGCTTAAATATGCATATGGCCCTGGTTCCAATTCTCTAACACCAAAAAAACCCACAAAAAAAAACAAAAAACAAAAAACAAAAACAAAAAACCCCCCAAACTGGGCATGGTGGTACACACCTGTAATCCCAGTGACTCAGGAGGCTGAGGCAGGAAGATCAAAAGTTCCAGGTCAGCCTGAGCAACTTAGCAAAACCCTGTCTCAAAATAAAAATAAAAAGAGTTGGGGATATAACTCAGTGTCTAGTAGAGCACCCTGGGTTCAATTTCCAGTACCACCCTCCCAAAAAAGGAATGGTTTCTTTCTCTTCTAGGATTAGAACAGAGAAAAAGAATCTGAACTCAGAGACAAGCTCTAGTGTCAACATATCTATGAACTGACTGGGTGACTTGAAGAAGTCACTCTGTTTCTATTAAAAATGACCAGCAGGTTGACTGTAGCCTTTCCTGCTCTGATTCTATAAATAAGGAATAAAAGTACTGGGTAATGACCATGCAACCAATTTTAAAAGCAAGAAGCACAAACAGGCTGATTGAAACCTGATCTCCTGCCATCTGGGAACTGTGAATCCCTTAACCTATTAGCTCCTTACATCTCCTCCTGGCTTTTTAAATTAAATCTTATTCCGCGGTGTCATTCTACACTTTATTTATTTATTTACACCCTGCCTTGTTCCAGAAAGGATTTAACTCAGCTTATTCTATAGTTAGTCACAAGTAGACTCCTTAATTTAAAATGGAGCGAGAGAAACCAGGGAGAAGCTTACCAACTGGCCTACACAAAGGAACACACATTTTACTATACCAGCTCCAAGTTAATCCAAGTGCCCTGTTTTTCTGGCAAACCACCCACCTGCCACTGAGAGGTGCTAGTTAGCACACTCCAACCTCACAGATTTCCACCTCCTCACCTGCTACCTCTTCTTTAGCCACCAGTAGTGAAATGGTCTAATGGAGTACTTCCTCCTGAAAGCAGGACTTGCCTTATAGTGGTGCCAAGGCTCCCTGGGTGACCTTAGATTTTGGGTGTGCACAGACCTCTATTTGAAAGATCTTTTGCTCTTTGTGACTCCTGTTTTCTCATCTGTGAGATGAGAACCATGTCCACCTTTATGTTGCATAGATGAATAAGTCCCTCTGTGAAAGCACCTTGGGAAAGAGGCACAAAAGGGTGTGACCTGCCAGCTGACTGTTTGAAGCTGGATCACACTGGCTTGATTCAGTCCAACCACTGTCCAGACTAGGTCAGACCATCAAAAACGGAAGAATTTCTTGCAGCAAGTCAGCAGGAATCTGGAAGGAAACCTCTAGGAACTGGCTAATGCCTGCCTGTCTGGCTATGCTACCCTTCAGTTTGAGTGTGTTCATCCAAGTCCATACATAGGTAGAGAGGAGCCTGGAAAGAACCCAAGCTGGGGAGACCAAGTTACATTCAAAGGTTAGAGTTAGAGATCCCACCTTCCCTCCCCAGGGGAAGCTTGTGTATGGGGGATGGGAGGAGATTAAAGAGGAAAGCCAGGATCTGGGGCATAGTACTGGGGTAGACAAGTAGCAGTTACATGGGGAAAGAACTGGAGTTGTCTAAATATTAGCAGGTTGGAGAAGGAATTTCTGAGGGACAAATGGAGAGATGGGGTCTTGCCATGGGAGAGAGGAGTCTTCACAGGAAAACAGGGTGACAAGGAGGGGAGGGTCTCCCTTGGAGAAAAAGTGAGGGAGTTGGCTAGGAGGGGGGCTAGGGGTAAGGGTCTCCATTGGGAAAAAGGGAGGTGAATGTCTCATCACAGGGGAGAGAGGATGGGAGGGGAGGTCTCTAAGGGGAAACTGGGCGGGTGGCTGAAATGGGGGTCTGCCGTAGGGAAGATGGGGTGGCTGAGTGTCTCCGGATTAAAGAATGAAGAGAGAGGTCTCTGCAGAGAAAACGTGTTGGTGCCTAGGAAGAGCGCCACGGGAGTGGGGTGGGAGATGAGGTCTCCACGGGAAGGGTAACAGGGGCGCGGGGGGAGCGTCCATGGGGAGGTCAGGTGGGCAATGGGGGAAGAGGTAGTTACCAGGAGGTCAGAATTCATAGGGATGGGGGTGTGGTCTCCCTGGAGAGGTTGGGTGGGTGGCGGGTTCATAGGGAGATCGGGTTGATCATTGGGGCAGTTCTCCAGGGAGGTCAGAGTGGGGGGTCTCCGCAAGGCCTAGCCTCACCATCCGCCAGGGCCTCATTGCACTCGAAGCTGATCTCGAACCGGAAGGGGCTGTGGAAAGGGCTCGGGTTCTCCAGCACCGCCACGTTCAGCACCGACACCTTGGCCATCACTTCGCAGGGCCGCGGTTGCGGCTGCAGCGGAGTCCACTTTGCGTCCCGTTTGGGCGGAGGTCGGGGGGCGGGAGGCACTCACTAAACAAGAGTCACGAGCAGCCACTCCCGCCGCCCCTCTCCGCCGACTGAAGAGCACCTCATCCGCGCGCCGCCTTCAAATACCCGGCCCCGCCCTCCGACCAATCACCGTCAACGCTCTCCGGCGGCGCGAGCCCACGGTCAGCCAATTCTGGAGCGCGAGACGGCGCGCGCCCAGACTCCCCGCACCAATCAGAGCAACTCCCTCTTCGCGTGTTGCAAGGAAGGCGGGACCACCTCTAGGCTTTTAAGAGTCTCCGCCGGGAACCAATCCCCAGTGTCTCCGATTCGGCTGTCAAGGGCGGAGGGGTGGGTGGAGTCAGAGAGTGGAACTTCTCTCGGCCAATCCCAAGGGTTCCCGCACCGACGCGGAGCGGCCCGCCCCTCGCCCCGCCCTTCCGGAAGATGCCGTCCGCAGAGGGCAGAGCCGCCAACCGCCGAGCGGTGGCGCGCGGCGCTCGCTAAAGAAGGCGGGAAGGGCGGTTCTCGCGCTCGCAGTGATTGGCACAGAAGAGTGGGAGCGAGCATAAAAGAGGTTTGTTGAGAGCTGATTGGCTCTGTTGGCTCAGGGGGCGGGAACAGGGGAAAGCTTGGTTAGGGATTCGCTGGAGGGGAGCGGAAGTTGAGCGCCGGCGCTGTGGAACGCGGTGTGACTAGAGGGGAACGTTGGCCGCCTCGGCGCTTGTCAACAGGTGAGCGTTGCTGGGATCTGTTCCGAGGGGCTCCTGCCTGTGAGACCCCGCTGCCGGGGAGTCGGTTGTGAACGTTGTGGTCGTTTGACGCAGACCTGAGGGGAGACGGAGCGGCGGTAACGCAGCGCGCTTGGGCCCTGGGCGTCGGGAGTTGGGCCGGGTTCGAATCCCCCTCGAGGGCCATTGGGAGGGTTCCCGTGGACAGGACTGAAAGTTGGATGGATTCGAGTTCGGGGACACCAGTGTTCGAGACTGGGCTCTGCCAGTCCGCCCCCGAGGCGGCGTGTCCTTGCCCACTGAAGGAGCGGCAGTGAAACTTCACCGCGCGGTTCATGACTCCATAATGCGACCGGAAACCTGCGGCCCGCGCCGCCGGGCGGCCCCCAGCGCCCCCTCCAGCCCCCACAGGTGACCAGGGCAACGTCGCGCAGGCCACGTGCCTAATAGTACCTGTTTTAGTGAACACCTATTCCTAAAAATATTCTTGTATATTTTATATATATATATATGTGTGTGTGTATTTGTACATATGTATTTTATATATAGCTACATATACATTTTAGTTATTGATGGACCTTTATTTTACTTATTTACATGTGGTGCTGAGAATCGAACCCAGTGCCTCACACATGCAAGACAAGCACTCTACCACTGAGCTTCAACTCCAGCCCAGTAATCACGTTTTGTTTTGT
Organism: Glaucomys volans; assembly: GCA_020662805.1. Classification (NCBI taxonomy): domain Eukaryota; kingdom Metazoa; phylum Chordata; class Mammalia; order Rodentia; family Sciuridae; genus Glaucomys; species Glaucomys volans. Next base: position 17,870 of record JAJEJO010052567.1, read on the forward strand.
TTTGTTTTGTTTTTTGTATTTTTTAGTCGTTAATCGATACAATATTTTTATTTATTTATATGTGGTGCTGAGGATTGAACCCAGGGCCTCACACGTGCGAGGCAAGCGCTCCACCACTGAGCCACAACCCCAGACCAGTAATCACTTACCAGTAATCACTTACTTTTAAAAGAAAAGTTCAGGTGAAATTAGCACTTTATTTAATCCAGTGTAACCAAAATGTTATTTCAGCGTGTAATCAGTATTAAAAAACACTAATGAGGATGTCTTGCATCCTTTTATTCGGAGGGGGAAGTCTTGGAGAGCCTCCTGTCTTTTTTTTTTTTTTTTTTTTTTTTTTGTTGGTACTGGGGATTCATCCAGGGGAGCTTTACCTCTGAGCTATGTCCTCAGTTCTTTTTATTTTTTTATCTTGAGACAGGGTCTTCCTACCTCCTTTAGGTCCTCGCTAAATTGCTAAGGCTGACCTCCAACTTATAGTCCCCCTGTCTTAGCCTCTCAAGACACTGGGATTACAGGCAAGTGTCACCACCCCCAGTTCCATGTGTCTTTTACAGCAAAACTGTAATCAGGCATGTGAGTCTCCATTTTCATTGGAAGTAGTGGCTTTTTAGGTTTCATAAAACCACAGTTGAAAATGTAGATTCATGTGTCTCATCTGTTCCAAAGTACTTAGAAAGTCTGTGATAAGCTCAAATTTAATATGGGTTTTTATAATTTAAATTTCAATTAGAATTAAGTGTAATTAAAAGTTTCATTTTATAGTTTCACTCACCCCAGTTGGGTGCTCATGAGCCCCTTTGAGGATGGACAGCGGAGATCTGGAACAGATTCAATCAGGTCACTCCCAGGATGAGAACATTTTCTTCAGGACCTTATATGCTTTGTTTCTCATTAACCACCTGGCCCCAACTTCAAATCACTCAAACTAACCTTTTTGTTAAAAATCTGGCAAGCTAGTGCTGGGGGTGTAGCTCATAGGTAGACTTCAAAATAAATAAATAGTTTAAAATCTGACAGAACACTCCCAGTACAGAGCCTCTACCCAGAACCTCTTCTCCCAGCTGTTGACCTTTTCATTTTGGCCTCTCTGAGCGAAGGTCCACTTCTCAGAGAACCCTTTCCAAGCGTACCCCCTAGACCTTGCTGCTCACAGGGTATAAACCTGAACAGCACTGATCCCAGCCACTAGCATCTCTTATTTGGCCTCTTCTGTGGTCTCCCTATGGTCTTGGTGCTAGACATTTTTCTTTTTAAATCTATGTCTCATTTTAGGTTAAAAAAAAAATGTTTTGGACTATTAAAAAATTTTAAAAAATTTTCTTTTGAAATACTTTCACTGAAGGAAAACTCACATTTATAATTGGCTTGATTTCTTGGTAATCTTGGGCATACAATTTCATTTCCAAATTATTTCCTAATGTAATTTTCATTGTTTATGAGTACTAGATTTAATGGTGAATGAAACTGCCATAGTGTTTTCTAGACGTTTAATTAAACATTTGTTCATTGCAACTTTGTAGTTTTCCTTTTGCATTGTGGAATGTTTTTCCTTTATCCTTGGCCTTAAACCTTTTATACCCTGAGGAAAGCTTATCAGCCTAAGCATTATGTCTGTGGTGCTAATGAAGAAAATGCCCCTGTTCATAATGCATTCTTATTACGGCTAGCTAGATGATCTTCAGTTATAAACCAGATCATGTCATTACCCTGCTTAAAGCCTTCAAAGCCTTATCCGACTTAGAATGAAGCCTAGGATCTTTACTATGGCTTAGGAGGCCCTGCACAGTGGCCTCAGCTAACCTTTTGGGCCTCATCTACCAGCCACCTTCTTTTTTTTTTTTAATGTTTTTTTAGTTGTTGATGGATCTTTATTTTATTCATTTACTTACATGTGGTTCTGAGAGTCGAACCCAGTGCCTCACGCTTGCTAGGCAAGTGCTCTACCCACTGAGCCACAATCCCAGCCCCCAGCCACCTTCTTGTCACCACTCAAACCCGTGCTGGCTTTATTTCCTGTCTTTAACACACCAAGCTTGTTCCTGTTGCCAGGCTTTGCACTTGCTGTTCCCTGTGCCTGGAATGTGCTTTCCCCGGGTAATTGTGTGCTGCCTCATATCCTGTATGATTCAGCTCAGTGTCCCTCCCAAGCCTTTCCAGACCATGCTGTTTGATTATCTTAGAAGCACATCTCGGAATCTGCCCTCAGTGTTGCTTTTTTGGTTGTGTTCATTATCTCATCAGCCCTCAGTAGGCTGAAAGGAGATTGAGAACAGAGATCTTACCCTGGCTTACTTTCACCTCAGTGTTGTGTCTCCAGTGTTCAGCACAGGACCTAGCACAAGGAAAGTCTCAGTAGATTTTTTTTTTAAAAGAATAAATGCATATAAAGGGCTCAACCTTGTTCTTGCAGTGTGAAAGGCACCCAAGAAAACATGAGTTGTGGTGGTACATAGAAGTTAGCAGATAAGTTCTTTATTAGTCTTCTTAACACTTCAGGTACACACACTCAAAGAAGTACAAGAAATACGATAACAATACCCTTTTACTCATTGCTAGCTTAAGAGTTAGAACATTAGAGATACAATTATAGGGCTTTGTATACCCTTATATCGAATGCGTTCCTCTTGCCTTGTCCTCCCATGTAACTACAATTCTGATTTCAGTGTTCATTTATTTTGTACTTACTTGTATATGTTTGTGTGTGTCTTCAAATACTATATGGTACTGTTAGTCATTTTCTGCAGTTTTATATAAGTGATGTCTGCAAAGAAGACAACATAGCAGGCCTGAGGTTTCTATCCTGGGAAAGGCCTCTTTGTAAGTTTGGCCCTTGGCTGATGTCCAGGAACCTAGATCTCAGGAAGGCTCCTACCATTCTGTAAATGATTGCCTCAGCTGTTTGTGCAAACCACGTGGCTTACGTTAAACACCTGCTTTCCTTCTGGAGTTTGGAATTTTGGTACGTGATCAGCCCCCAATAAACACCCCGGTCCCCGAGACTCTAGTGAGCTTCCCTGATAGGCAGCATGTCACACGTGCTGTGATACTTCTGCTGTGGGAATTAAGTACATCGTGTGACTCCACTCAAAGAGGAGTTTGTGCATGTTTCTTCTATACCTCACCCTGTGCACCTCTGCCCTTTGTGCCTTGTGTCCTTTCACTGTTCTAAATCAGCTGTGAGTCCTCCTAGTGAATCATTCAACCTCGTGATAGTCTTGGGGGTCCCCGAGAATAGTACCGTGTTGGGTTTATTTTGACAGCTGGTGCTGGGATGAGGCAAGAAGGGCACCTGGAGCTCAAAATTTAAGGAGGAGCTTATTCTCATGGCCATGCAGCACCTAACCTGTAGCTGGCACCACCCAAGACGGAGAGCACCTCAGATTTTCACCCTTGTCACTTCTCTTGCTTCACCCTCTCTCCTAGTCCCAGCCCTCCTACTTGAAACTTGCTTTTTTCTTTTTTTTTTTTTTTTTTTTTGGTACTGGGGATTGAACCCAGGTCACTCTACCACTGAGCCACATCCCCAGCCCTATTTTGTATTTTATTTAGAGACAGGGTCTCACTGAGTTGCTTAGGGCCTCGCTAAGTTGCTGAGGCTGGCTTTGAACTTGCAATCCTTCTGCCTCAGCCTCCCAAGTGCTGGGATCACAGGTGTGCACCACTACGCCTGGCAAACTTGCTTTTTTTTAAAATCCAACATTATGGTTGTGAAATTTATCTATGTTGAAAAGTGTATGTAGCTCTAGTTCTTTTATTTTTACTGTTACATAGCTGTGCTGTCTGAGAGAGTAGCCACATGTAGCTCTTTAGATTCAAATTAGACAATGAAAAATTAAATCCCCCGGTCACACTAGTTGGCTGTTCACATGTTCAATAGATACCTGTGACTAGTGGTTATTGTATTGGACAGCATAGCTCGAGAACATTTCCATGATCACAGAAAGTTTTGTTATCCCCTTTACCTCTGGGTTGAAATTTAGGATGTTTTCAGTGTTCTTTTACAAACAGTGTGCTGCTGGGCATTGAGGGGCACACCTGTAATTCCAGAGTCTTGGGAGGCTGAGGCAGGAGGATCACAAGTTCAAAGCCAGCTTCAGCAACTTAATTTAGTGAGACCCTGTCTCAAAATAAAAAATAAAAAGGCTTGAGATGTAGCTCAGTGGCTAAGTGCCCTTGGGTTCAAACCTGGTACCAAAAACAAAACAAAACAAAACAAAAACACAGTGGGCAGTATACATTGTTGTTTGTATCTCCTTGTGTACATGTGCAAGAATTTCTCTTGGATTTATACCTAGAAATTTAAGGTTATGAGAATACTCACCTTTCTAGATACTACCAGATTTGCTTTTGTTTTTGTTTTTGTTTTTTTTTGGTACTGGGGATTGAACCCAGAAGTGTTTAACCTCTAAGCCACATCCCAGCCCTTTTTAAAATTTTATTAGAGACAGGGTCTCCCTGAGTTGCTTAGGGCCTCCCTAAGTTGTGGAGGCTGGCTTTGAACTTGTGATCCTCCTGCTTCACCCTCCCCAGCTGCTGGGATTACAGGTGTGTGCCACTGCACCCATCTTAGATATTGCCAGTTATGATTTTCAAAATGATCTCCCAGCTCTTACTCCCCGCAGTAGTGTTCTTATTACTCACCGTCCTTATCAACACTTGGTATTGCAAGAGTTTCAAATTTTTGTCTGGATGGGTATGAATTAGTGGTTTTAGTTTGCATTATTCTTTGTTTACTAGTGAGGCTGCACTATTTTCATGTATATTGACCATTTTTCTTGTATGAATTACTTTTTCATATCTTTGCCCAGTTTTCTTCTTGTCTTCAACTTTCCTTTACCTTCTTATGGTATCTTGATGTTCAGAGTTTTAAAGAATTATTGTCATCAGAATTAATCTGTTTATAAGTTTGTGGGTTTTGTGTCTTGCCTCCCCTGAGGTTAGTGTGAAATCCTGTTTTCTTCTGGAAGTTTTACTTTTCATATTTAGCTTTTAAAATCCACCTGGAGGGCTGAGGTTGTGGCTCAGTGGTAGAACACTTGCCTAGCATGTGTGAGGCACTGAGTTGGATTCTCAGCACCACATATAAGTAAATGAATAAAATGAAGGTCTATTGATATCTAAA
>JAJEJO010052567.1:27994-42758 GCA_020662805.1 Glaucomys volans
TTTTTTTTTTTTTAATTTATTTGTAGGCGGTGCTGACACTTGAACCCAGTGCCTCACACATGCTAGGTGAGTGTTCTACCACTGAGCCACAACCCCAGCCCAACACTTTTGTTTGTTGCCAGTGATAAAATTTGAGCTTTTAAGTAAAACTTAGAAATTCAGAAATCTTACTACCATGAGCTTAACAACTGTTCAATGTTTAAATACTTTTCTGATGAAATCAGTGATGATATTAGCTAATGTGATTTAAAAATATGTAGTGAAATGTAGTAACATGTAGTAACATGTAGAACATGTATATAATTTTTCCCAGAAAACTAAGATGGACAATGAGTTTTAATGTAACAGTATGAAAAGTTTTTGATACAGTTTCAGATTCCACATTGCAACTAACTTTAATATACTGCCAATTGTTAAGTGCAGTAACAAAGCAAAATATCCCCCAGTTATCTGAAAAGGTAGTTAAAACATTCTGACGTTTTCTAACTATGTGTTATTAAAAGACAAACAAACCCAGAACAGCTTGTTGCAACAGACTGATTGCAGAAGCCTAAGAAGGAATTCTGTGGTCTTGTGGTACACAGTAGTTGCTTGCCTATAATATCTGACTCTGAAGGCTAAGGCAGGAGGACCACAGGTTTGAGGCCAGCCTGGCCAGCTTAGTAAGACCCTGTTGCAAAATTTTAAAAAAAGGGGCTGGGGATGTAGCTCAGTGGCACAGTCCCTCTGAGATTAATCCTCAGTACTGGTAGGGGAATCCAGTAATCTTCCATTAAGCCAGATAGAAACTTCAAAAATTGTTATTTTTCATAAAATAAGGTATTTGTTAAAATTTAACTAATTTGTTTACCTTTTTATTTTTTTGGTATGGGAATTGAACTCAGGGGCACTTTACTGCTGAGCCACAGGGTCTTGCTGAGGTGCTTAGGGTCTTCCTAAATTGCTGAGGCTGGCTTTGAACTCCTGATCCTCCTGCCTCAGCCTCCAGGCCCCTGGGATAACAGGCCTGTGCCACCATGCCTAGCTATTTACTTTTAAATTTCTGCTTTAATTTCAAATATAGTAAATATCAGTAGATATAATCCTCATAAATAATAGCACTTAAGGATCCTCATCGATTTTTTTTTTTTTTTTTTTGCCATGCTGGAGATTGAACCCAGGGCCTTGTGCTTGCAAGGCAGGCACTCTACCAACTGAGCTACATCCCCAGCCTACCTCATTGATTTTTAAGAGGACAAAGAATTACAAAGGCCAAAAAATTTGAGACCTTCTGAACTTTTTTTTTTTTTTTGCAGTGCTGGAGATGGAACCCAGGGCTTTGCGCATGCTAGGCAAGTGCTCCACTACTGAGCTGCACCCTCATCCCAGAGACCTTCTGGACTAATCCGTCCTTTCCCTGGTGATTCATAATGCTGCCTTTGTCACAAGCAAGTTGCCATCTATTCACAAGTCTTCCATGGGCTTGTATGTCTTCCTGTGCCAGCACCGTATTGTCTTACAGCTTACCACACCGTAATCAATACTGCACACACAGCATAATACAAAAATATGTTTAATGCAAAAAAAATTTTTAAATAATGCAGAGTTGAAAGAAAGTAAAAATTACCCACTACAGTAGACTATATTCTGATGTGTAGCTTTACTTTCTTTAATTACTATATTTATAATTCATATTTGTATACATATACTTATCTATACACATACAATATATATGTATCTATACTTTTTGCCTATGTGTGTCATTAAAGAAAACAAAGCAAAAGTAGGGTCTGTCTTTAGTATCTATTTATATTTAGTATTATTATAAATATCTTCGTGGGCTACTTAATGTTCTTTTGCATCATCAGTTTTAACGGCTCCACAATATTCTGTTTGTATGGTTGTACATGATTTATGTAATGATTTTCTATGTTGAAATTTCAGATTGTTCCATTTTTCACTCTTAGAAACCTGATTTAAAAGTGAATCTGTAGCTAGCTAGGTGCGGGGGCACATGCCTATAATCCCAGCAACTCACAGGGCTGAGGCAGGAAGATCACAATTCGAGGCCAGCCTCAATATCTTAGTAAGACCTTATCATAAAAAGAAAGAAAAAAAAAAGAAAAAAACAAAAAACTGGGGATATAGCTCAGTGGCAGAGTACTCCTGGGTTCAGTACCCAGTACCAAAAATAGTGAACCTCCGTGCAGCTGTCTATGCTTATATGGGATTCCTTAGGATCATTCCTAGGAGACGAGTGGGTGGCCCAAAGTATGGGCTGGGAGCACAAGGTGGTGACAGACAGCTGGATAGGAAAGGTAGAAAAGAGAAGCTGTTGCAAGGATTTCAGTCCAGGAGAGTCCTAATGACATGAGGAGTGACACAGTGGAGGAGGAAGCAGCCAGCCGATCCTGGCATCACTGCCGGTTTTCTTGACATGCTTATAGGGCAGGGGTAAGGGAGGAGTGGAATAAGCCTGTGGTGGTTGTGAGATGGAGGACCAGCCTAGTCCACTCCCTAGCCCATCCAAGAGGTCACTGAAAAATGGGTTTCCTCAAGGACTGAGAGGTCCCAGTGCTTTCAGTTCTTTGGTGATCTGAGGAGGGAAATATATACTGCAGATCCTCCATTTCTCTGCCTTGAAGGCCTTCCTTATGGCTTGAGTCATTTGTCTACTGTGGACAGCCTAAATACTAGTTGGTGGGGATCATCCACGTATACCATCTTTTATGACATGACATTTGGGAGCCAGATTGCCAGCTTCCTTTATCATGTGCCTTGTGGGATTGGTGGGCAGTCGTGAGTCAGTGGGCAATTGCAATTGATGCAAACAGCCATAGAAAGAGCCCCTGGGATCAGAAGACCAAGATGGAGGTCTTGATCCAGCTGTCCCTTATTAGCCGAGTGAATGTGGGGACGTTCTCACTTTCCTGGACTTTAGCTTCTGTAACTGTAAAATGGGGCTGTGTGACCTTGCCTTATTGAAAGGATTAAATTAATCCTCATTGAAAGGAATAAATTGGGCAGCATGTGTAAGCATCTGCAGGGTGTAGGACATTTTGAACTTCCTAGTAATCTCATTTGAGTATCCTTTAAGTAATCCAATTTCAGTTTCCTCCTGTGCTAAATAGGAATAATAATATGTAACTTCTGAGAATCAAATGACAAAATGTAAGAAAGATAATAAAAGATAAAATAGGGGGATAAATCCCTTCATAAATGTATGTTGCTGGGCAGGTTGCCTCAGGTATGTACAGGTGCTACTAACAACCACCTGAGGGTCTGACGTTGTCAGGCACAGCAAATTTAGACTGTGCATAGTGAAGAGGAAAGTACAGGTCACAAAGGTGCAGCTGGCCATGCTATAGAATGTCATTTTTTGAAGGCATTAGATTTCAAAAACAGCATGAGGTCTAATCATAAACAGTTAAAATTAACCTCCCTTAATTTAGAGAGTGAGGGTGTAGCTTTGCATTTGCAAGGACCTGGGTATAGTCCCCAGCAATGCCCCCCCCACTAAAAATTAGAAAATCTCTGAACTTGTCCACAGAGTATCTCTCAGAACGTCCAATAGAATCAATTCATCCTCCAGTGTAGGAACAATTCCCTTTCCTTCAGTTGAGTCAGGTCAAATATTGAACTGATGGTATAAGCAAAAAATAGTTTGTTTAGATAGAGTATTGTGGGAGACAAGGCAGGGGTTAGAAAGTTCTGGAGTGGACTAGGAAGGTCTGCTGGGAAACTGATTTTCACAAGTCCCGCAGAAATGGAAGGGAATCTTGTGGATATAGGGGCAGAGAAGGGGGTGTGAGCCAGCAAAGGTCAGCTAGTGCGAAGCCCCTAAGGCAGCGGGAGGGTGCCCGTATGTTTGAGGATGGTGAGGAGCTAGTGAGGCTCCAGTGGAAGGAGGCTGTCAGGAGTCAGGAGTGAGGTTGGATGCTGTAGGGTCTTGTAGGCCATTGTGCGGACCTTGACCTTTCCTCTGAGAGAGTCCACAGGAGAATACAAAGATCACATGTTGAGAAAAGCCTGAAGAATGAACAAGGGAGCTGATCAGGGGACTGTTGGAGTGTTCCTTGTGAGTCAGTGGAGACTTGAACCAAAGTGGAGGGAGCTAATTAATTCTGGCTGTTTAGAAATTAGAGCCACCATTGTCGTTACTGTCATATTAGATATGGGATGTGAAACAAGGTAGGTTCAGGGAAGCGCCAAGGTTTTTAGCTCAAGTGGGGGCTAGGGTCAGGAGTGAGGTTTGGCCCAGGTTAAGTTTGAGAGCTACCAGACACTCGGAGCAATGTGCAGCAGGTAGGTGGATGTGCATGAATTTGGAGGTAGAAGAAGTTCAGGCTGGAGATTACCTTCGGGAGTCACCAGGATATAGGTAATATTTAAAACCATGAGATGGGATGCGATCTTCCAGGGAGTGCGTATTAGTAGAGAAAGGTCCAGAGACTGAAGCCCCAGGCTGGCAAACACTGGGGGGTCAGGAGTTGGGAAGGAACCAGCATGGAGGCTGTAAGGAGTAGCTGGGGGCTGGGCTGGGAAGTCAGGGAGTGAGGCATGGTCACAGGCGTTTAAGGCTGAGGGGCACCCAGAAGGTTTGCTCACCACTTGAGCAGTTTTTTTTGTTTTTGTTTTTTTTCTTTTTTTCTGAGCCCTGGCAGGTATCTTGTATCTGCCTGCACAATATAAAACACACACGATGCAGTTCCACCAAGTGGTCAGGTCTGAGAATTCACCCGCCCTGCAGCTTGTGGGAGTCCAGGACAGGTGCTTGGAATCAGTTGTAACTTCCCCTTGGTTTGCTCTAGCAGCCTAGGGCCAGACATCCAGACTAAGAAGGGCTTCTCAGATCCAGCCTGCAGGGGCCTGGCCAGACACCTGGTGTGTAATTGGCATGATGGAGCCCTAATAGCAATGTCCCTTGTAGCATTTGTGAGAATTCAATGAAACTACACGTGAAGTGCTCACTCGGCCAAACCCATAAACTCAGAATTCTGTAAAGAGCCAGGCCCCTCAGGTGCTCTGAGTGCTGAAGTACAGGTTCTCAGGGCTCAGAGCCCTGGGAGGATGCCCCTGTGCACACCTGTTCTCCCGCACCCCATTTCTCATCCCCCACCAATGAGTCACACCACTCGTCGTCATTCCAAGAAATCTTAATTTCTTTATTGTTTGACTTTTTGACTCAACAATTTTTTTTAAACTTTTTGTTTTTTTCTGAAACGTTCTTGTTATGAGCCTTTTGTTTTGTTCTCGTTAAATGCACTCGACCCAAAATTGGTTTGGCATATCGAAAAGGAGACCGAGGAGGGAAGGACTGGGGGCATGGGACGGGGGAGGAGGCCCGAATGAACAGAGAGAAATTGAGGATGAGAGTAGAAAGAGGAACACAGACAGTGAGAAAGACAGGGAAAGGCAGACATGAGAAAGGGAAGGCAAGGAAACCCAAAAGAAAAAGATCCAGAGAAAAAGAATTCACAAGATTTAGGAGCAAATGAATTCAGGAGCTCAAGAAAGGGAGTAGGAGAGGAAACCAAGACCCTTCTCTATACCGTCCCCGCTGAGGTGGGGCGTCAAGGCACCAGGTCTGGTTGGGGTGGGGGGACACCTAGGCTGTCTGGGTGGCTTTGCACTGGACTGCAGTGGTGTCCAGCCCCACCAGGGGGCCCTGCCATGCAGCTCTGAGGCCTCAGAATCCACCTTGGTGACTGATCCCAGCTGGAACTGGAACCAAGGGCCCAGCTACACCCTCTCTCCCTGTGATTGTCTGTCTGGAGAGGTCAGGGAGGGCTGGGCAGGGGAGAGGAAGCAGGACTCGGAATGCTTGTTTTCAGCCCCCCAGGAGCTCTGCCTTGCCCCCTGTTTGTTCTTCCAGCCCTCACTGGTGTTGGAGGCAGTCTCAGGCCTGGTCTGGGCCAACTCTGTCTCCCCTAGGCCAGCCCTTCACAGACCTCTAGCCACCCCCACCCCCAGAATGGAGCTCCAGGCCCAGTGGAGTCGAGGAAGGGCCAGGGAGCCATCCATGCCCTCCTTACAGAGTTGTCTGGCAAGACTTGCCCCATCTTTCCTCTCCTCCCCTGTCTAGACCGCACCCATGCTCTTCTGGTGAAATGGGTTAAAGACTTCTTACCAAAAAGCCAGAGATGGAACTCGACCCCACCTTCTCCCCACACCTGTTCCCCTATACGGGACAAACCACCATCTTTGGTCTGACCCCTTCTTCCTTAATTGATGGGGACAAGCCAGCCCCAGCTCCCCAGGAGAAGGAAGGGGGCTTTCTAGCAGCAAAAAGGGTCCCTCCAGCCACCTACCTGTCCCCTTTCCTCCAGTTCCTTCCTAGAGCCCCTCCCCCTTAACCCAAATAAGTTCATGGCAGCAGCAGGCTGAGACCCAAAGATGTCTGAAAACTCATGGCACTTGTGAGAAAAGAGGGAGGGGCAAAAGAGAGGTCAGAGCAGAGGTGGAGGGGCCACCTCTGGGGAAATGGCAATGAGGGGCTGCGCTAGTGTGGCAATGGGGCTGCGCTACCCCCAAAAAGTTGGGGTAGGGGTCTGGGAAGGCCAGGCTGACAGGCTGGAGAGGAGGGGCTGGAGAGGACGGGGGAGGCACTCAGGACGCATCCCAAGCCTGGAGCTTCCAGGTGCTAGGAGTTTGCAGTAGAGGTCTCAGACATGGGCTTCCTGGTCCCAGGCTTGGTCCCTGGTTTGCCTCCCCTGCAGAGGGGGAAGGGAGGGTGATCTCTCCCCTTTCCCTTCCTCCCCCAGAGAGGAAACCACCTCACCACGGCCACGCCTCCACCCTCAAACCCTGTCCTCCACTACCCCAGTTCTTTCCCCCATCCACCTCTTCAGATGGTAAGTCAGCCTCCTCTTCCCAGCCTGCCTGGAGGAGTCCCAGAAGCAATGTACAAGAAGCAGGAACTCAAAGGGGTAGCGCAGCCATCTTGGCAAAAGCATCTTTGGGTGTGAGGGTGTCTCCCCCGGGCCAGTGGGGAGAGGAGGGGAGACAGGCCTCTGGTCCTGGGGCAGGCAGTGAGGTACACGCCCCAGGAGGGTAGGCAGAGCAGGAAAGGAGGTGACGGAACGGAACGGTGCCGGGAAGGACACGGGTTCTTTGTTTCGCTGTTGCTTCTAGATTTTGTTTTCTGTCTCTGGATTGTAAAAAGCTGCTCTGGCGGCCCGCCCACCCCGGCTGGGGATGCACACATACACGGAGAAGTCCTGGCTGCCGGGCCGCGGTGCTGCTCTGCTCCGGAGAAAGTCCGGGCTGGCCTGGGCCGCAGGTGCCCGGTGGCTTCAAGTGATGAGATTTTTTCTTTCTTTCTTTTTTTTTTTTTTTTTTTTTGTCTTTTTTTTCTTTTCCATTTCGTTGAAATATTTACAGCAATGGGGGAGGAGGACGAGGAGGAGGAGAGAGGAAAGGGTAAGAGGGCCCCCTAGGGAAAGATCCAAGCCCAGGACCCACTCCCCAGGGAGATCCAGACCCAAAATCTGCTCCCCAGATAGCCGAGCCCACAGGACTGGGAACTGCCCAAATATGGCCACCCCTGTGGGCTAGGGGCCCTGCGGGGAGTTGTGCTTCATCAGGAGTCACCCCAAGGGAGGGGGTCATTGGGTGCACTCTTGGAGGGCTGAGGGGGCAGGCTTGCTTGGGAGGCAGGGACAAACAGCAGGGGGGAAAGGAGCTTCAGAGAAAGTTCAACCTTTAAACCACCAGCGACCACTGCCTATGTCCTTGGCCAGGGGTTTTCCCCTGGGCCAGAGGCCCACATCCAGGGAGCAGGAAGCCATCCTGCAGGAGGAACCTGTCTGTCCTTCTGCCCCACTGCTCCCTTCTGATGCAGCCAGAGAAGAGCAGCTGTCAGGCTGGATCCAGTGGGGCCTTTGGCAACCTCAAAAGCTGCCCCTCTACACCCAAGGAGACCGATTCCCTCACTCCCTCCAGGGGACAGGAGGAGTAGGGGGAAGGGAGGAGTCAAGAAGTGGGCTGCACCCTGCTAATTCCTCCCTTCTCGCTCCCCTGGGGGACTCTGGGCTCCTCCTCTCCGCACTTCCCCCAAATAGAGCTGGTGCATGTGGCTGGTGGGAAACCCTGTCTGTGAACCCTGGCACCTTGGGCCCCACATCAGAGCCCTCTGAGGGGACTGTAGGGCCCACGGCCGAGGGGTGCCTGGAGAGAGTGGCCCACCAGCCACTGCCTCCATCAATCTCCCTCTCCCACCAGAGCCCCGCCCAGGGTTCCTTCCCTGGCCTGGGCCACCAGCCCCTGGTCCATGAGGTCCCCTCAGAGACTAGTGACCAGCTGCATCTGCCCATCCCCATCAGGCCCTGGCCCCTCGAGGCCTGGGGCTGCCAGGTAGCCCTCATGACTAGGCCTCCGCACCTGGTAGTAGCCCTGCAGGGGGTTCCGGGCCACCAGGGCCGGTGGGCGCGAGGTGTAGTAGATTTCTGGGGGGCCAGGAGGTGCGGGTGGGGGTGGGGGCAGGGCCTCACTGGGTCCCTCGGGGCTGCTGTCCGGGTAGGAGGGCGAGTCCCGCAGGTTGGCCCCACTGGCATAGAGGGAGTCCCGGCCTGGAGGGGAGGAGAGGGGCCGGCTGGTGGCGCCGTCCTCTGCTGTGCAGCTCTCCGACTCGTCCAGATCACTCTGGTACAGCACCGACTGGGCCCGGGGCAGCAGCAGCGGCTCCTCCAGGGCCTTATAGAGAAGTTCAATCTCCGCCCGGTCAGCACCCCCGGGCCCGCCGGCCTCTTCCTCGCCACCACCCCCTGGTACAGGTGGCACAGGGGGCTCGGGTGGCGGAGGGCCCTTGGCCCCACTGCTGCTCCCCCGCAGGTTGTTGTGCACCAGCTCCGAGATGATCATCTTCTCAAAGGCGGCAGCATCGGCCAGGTTCCGGCCTCGGGGTGGCTCTGGGCCCCCATCCCCTGGAGGGAAATCCCCACTTCGCAAGGAGTAACTGTTGTTGAAGTTGCCATTAAGGGGCAGGGTGTCCATGCCGCAGGCTTCCCGGCCGCCCAGGGGGTGCTCTGCAGGGCGGAAGGAGTGAGTCAGGACGAGGGGGCAGGGAGAAGGGTGCAGTCCCAGTAGAGCAAGGGAGCTTGGTTGGAGGGGCTCTTCCTTGGCTCACCCCTGTCCCTTGGAGACTTTGGTTTCACACTCCCTCTCTTCCTCACCTGCTACAGAGACAACAACCCAGCAGTAGACTGGGGGTCCCCTCCCAGCTGCAGGTTCAGAATCCCAGAAGCTGAGTGGGCCTGATTAACTGGGTGCATTTCCTGTGCTCAGACCCTCATCACCTTTATTCCCGACCTGAAGGCCCAAACTCAGTGACCACATCCATTTGGGTGCTTGGGTGGTGGAGCACTGTGAGTTCTCCTTGTCCCTAAAGGACACCATCTGGGAAGGCCACTAACTGTTGTCTCCCCACTTTGGAAAAGTTGCCAGGAAACAGATATACTTACTAGGTTCCCGGTAGCTCCCTGCCGGCGCCGACCAGGAGCAAAAGAAAAAAGGCGAGAGTGAGGTTAGAATGCAGAGTCCAAGCCCAAGTCCAGGGGAAACCCCTTTGGACCAAATCCCAAGCGGCCTCCCATCCTGGGCTGTGGCGTCTTGCCAGGGCTCAGCCTCTCAAGAGTGCCCTCACCTGGGGAGTTGAAGACAGGGGGCGAGGAGGGATTGAAGCCCACTGACTCCGCGATGAGGGTGTTGTAGGGGCTAGTGCCCCCACGTGGCTGCAACACAGGGTTGGTCAGCAGGTGGTTCCCCATGGTACCTGCCCGAGAGTTCAGAGGTCACAAGGCAGCCCCGAGACATTGGGCCAAGAGCCTTTGAGGGGCAGTAGCCAGGGCGGAAGGCCGCTTTCTCACCGCGGTTCAGGGTGGGGGTGCTGTTGATGTCGCCTGCCATGAAGGAGGACTCCGTCTGTTTCCTCACGGTATCATTCCACATCCTCCGAATTCGGCTCTGAAAGCACAGCCCAGACATGAGGGGGTCCTAGGCCCCCACCCTCCAGCTTCCTTTTGTCTGCTTTCCAGATGAACACCATCCAAGACCCAGGCTGAGCGCCCCCCTGCCTGCTGGGTTTGATCCCCGTGAGCCCTGCTTGGTGGCCTGCCCTGCCCTGCCCCAGTACCTGGGTCCCTGTGTAGTAGCGGGTGTTGCTTCGCATGGCTGAGGTCTTAAGGGAGCCGTGAGTACCCCCGGGTGGGGAGCGGATGCAGCAGTAGGAGTGTCGCAGGCACTTGCTGTACTCCTTGTGCACCTGGGGGGTGAGGGGACAGTCAGCTGGCAGGACATGCCAACCTTCTTTGTGATCCAGCCACCTACAGGGCTGGCCAGAGGACAGGTGGCCCTGGGAGTCCAGAGACTGAGCTCCCAGAGGGTATGTTCTCTGTCCCAGTCCCTGGCAGGCCACAGAACACTTGCCGTCATCTGTCCCCCAACAACCAGCCACTCACACTTTCTCTCCTGCTCTTCTATCTTTTCTCCACCTCCACTAACCGTTTCTCATTCATTCATTCACAAACTCAGCAGATCGTTAATGAGCATCCGCTACGTGCCAGGCATAGTCAGGCGTTGGGGGAAGTACAGCACCCAGTGGAAACAAATCCCCACCTCAGTGCTTATATTTTAGTAGACAGAGACAGAATGTAGATAAAAATATAAATACCAGTTGTTCCTTGGTATCTTTGGAGGATTGGTTCCAGGACCCTCCTTAGATACCAAACTCAGCAGATACTTAAATCCCTTACATAAAATGGCATAGTATTTGCATAGATCCTACGCACATCCTCCCAAATATATACACACATACATATATACATTCATATATGTGTGTGTGTGTGTGTATATATATATATATATATATGCATATATATGTATGTAAAGCATATTTTTGGCAGGACTGGGGATTGAACCTGGGCCTCAGGCAGGATAGGCGAGCCCTCTACTACTGGACTACACCCCCAGCCCTCCCCCATGTATTTTAAGTCCTCTCTGGATTACGTATAATACTGGACACAATGTGGACACCACATAAGCAGCTGTTATACTGCGTTGTTTAGGGAATAAGGACAAAAAAAAGTTTGTACATGTTTAGCAAATACACAATGTCTTTTTCTCAAGTATCTTCTGAAAATTTTTTAATTTTTCAGATGTTGATAGACCTTTATTTATTGGTGGATTCATATGAGGTGCTGAGAATCGAACCCAGTGGCTCACTCCCGCTAGACAAGCGCTCCACCACTGAGCCCCAGCCCCAGCCCCTCTCTCGAGTATTTTCACTGGGCAGCTGGTCACATCTGCAGATGTGGAACCCAGGGCTACTGCCTGACAGCGTTAGGTGCTGTGGAGAGAGCTGTGACGGGAAGGGACTGTATCGGTGTGTGTGTAACAGCCCAGGGGATGCTCATCAGGAACAAGATGCTTTGGCCAAGAAATAAGGCAGCAGGCCCTGCAGACACCTGGGGAGGGACTGCATCCTGAGGAGGGTCTTATCTAGGTGAGTGAGACCAGAGGGGAGGGGAGGCAAGTGGGCCAGGTTCCACGGATGGGCCTGGGGTCCCTGTAAGGACCTTGATGGACTGGGTGCGCCATCAGAAGGACTTTCGGTTTGTGTGTGTGAGTGGGCTGGGGGTGGATGGCAAGGCCTCTACCTCGAGCCCCGCCTCCAGCCCACAGGATGGCTTTGAGCAGAGCAGGGATAGGGTCAGCCTCTCTTGCACTGGAATTCTGTGGTCCTGCCTCCACTATCCCAGCAACCTTGCCATCCCCAGCCCAACCACCACCTGCCCACATCCCCTCACTGCCTTGAGGATGAAGTCTAAAATGCCTCAGCTCAGTTTCCTCAGCTTCAGTCTTGAGTGCGCCGCCTGCACTCCCGTCTCCAAATTCCCCTGCTACTGTTCTCTCTTCCTTATATGTGTTTTTAAATTCCAGATTTCAACACATTTATTTAAAAAGGGACCTTTCTGTCACCACAGAATTCACAGTTCCTTCCAGAACTATTAAGGTAGGAAATAACTGTCGGGGAGGTGCCCAGTCATCTCCCCCAGGCCTGGCTCGTGCACCACACTGATGAGAGCGTGCCTGTCCCTGCTCTTGTCTGCTGTCTTGCTCCTAAGCTGTGGTACACACTGGAGGCTCAAAGGGGTGCCTGAGGGAGGCTCCACCCCAGGGCCTGTGCCCCAACCTCACCTTTTTCTGTAAGGCGCAGTGAAAGACGAAGATGAAGACCCCCTGGAAGGCGTTGAAGGTGGTGAAGAGATAGGCCATGACCACTGACTCCTTGTTGATGAAGAGGAGGCCAAAAGCCCAGGTGAGACCCAACAGGAAGAGCAGCGCGATGGCCCCCAGGGCCCAGGATCTGGGGGTGCAGGGGACACAGGTCAAAGTACCCACCAGGAGAGACACCTCAGCCCAGGCCTCTCCAGAGCCCTCATGTCTCCACATGGGCAAGGGGGCTTTCGGATGGGCCTAGGCACTGTCAGGGCTGAAGAGGCTCAGAGGAGGGGTCTCTGGCCTGGCCTGATGGGGAAGCGCCGGCACAAGTCAGAGCTTTGTGAACGTGTCCTGCCCTGGCTGGCCTGATCATCTCTGCCATATTTCCAAACCACTTAAACTGCATTTCATAGCCTATTTTTCTTTTCTTTCTTTTTTTATCAGTCCTGGGGATGGAACCCAGGACCTTGTGCACACCGGGCAAGCACTCTACCACTGAGCCACAGCCACTCCCTATTTTTCTTTACGCTGCTTTGAAGTGGACTCATGTTTTGAACCTGACGTCACCCTTGGCGGTCACGCCCCTGACGGCAAGGGCTGGAAGAGCTATCTGTGCTTTCTCGTACCGTTAAGTAGGTACAAAGTGAATCCATCCATCTTGATATTTAAAATGACACCTCAGGAAACCCTGGGGAGGTTAGGCCCATGGTGGGGGTCCCAGGGGCAGGGGTCTCAGGAGAGGAGACTCACTTAATGTTGTCCAGGCGACTGGAGTCGGGCTTGAGCACAGATGAGCTTCGGATCATCTTGTGCAGAGTCACCATGAGGAACACCAGGTTCACCTGGGGGCGGAGCAAGGGGAGGGCTGGCTGAGAGCTCCCGACCTTCCCTACAGAGCCGAGGCCGGGCTGGCCTGGTCAAGCCTTAGCTGCGACCCCCCTTCTTCAGGGCCTCCTGCTGGGAGAACCCCAAAGTGCTTGCTGCACTGCAGTTAGCGGATTGGCGTCAGTGCTAAGAGGACAGGGCCATAGCCTGCCGCGCGCCTGGGATCGGATCACAGTTGCCAGCCTGCCTTGTGCTCTTGGCTGGCTGCTCGACTCCGACAGGGTTCTCAAACCAGCAGCTCTCAGGAAGCGGGATAGGGCCATGGGGTCACTAGCCGGGATGAAGGAAGGAGACCCTGTGCTTGCAGCGCGACCTTCCAACTTACCACGATGACAAAGGAGACAGGGCCGATGAAGCTCCAGATGAAATAATTGTCCACTCGCAGCCAGCAGCTGTAAAGGAAGTAAGACCAGAGTAGGGAGAACTCAAGAGGCACTTCCCTTGAAGGCCAGTGGCCCACGAGTCCTAGCCCAAAGGTGCCACTGGACAGAGAGCCAGGCAGGAGAAAACCCAGGGATGCCAAGGACACTCACGCCTTCTCGGTGCCATAGCTGCGGTAGTCGATGGCCGCTGCAATGCCCACCACCAGGGCTGGGAAGCAGTAGCCACCGAGGTAGTAGTACTTGGTGCGGGAATACTCGCTCTCGAACACCTCCACCAGCAGCAGGTAGAGGTGCACGCCCTCCAGGCACAGCCAGGAGAAGGCAGCCAGGAAGAAGTAGTGCAGCAAGCCCGCGAAGATGGGGCAGGCGATCTGTGGGGAGCGCCACAGTGAGGGGCGTGCCGGCAGCGCCCGCTCCGCTCCCTGGCCCAGGGCCCCAGCCCACCTCGTACTGGGTCTTGTCTATCCCGACCAGGAAGAGCAGCTCAGCCAGGAACAGGTTGATGCACAGGTTCTTGTGGATGGTGTTGCGGTCGGTCTGCAGGCCCCGCAGGAAGCAGAAGGTGGAGATGCAAATGGCCAGGCAGACCAGGGAGATCACGATGCCCACCCAAGTGATGACCGACAGCAGCAGCTCGTTGATGCGGCCCTGGTACTGGGGACAGGAGCAGGGGCATGCTCAGGGCCTCTGGCTCCGCGCACACCACCAGGCATACTCAGGGCTCAGCCAGGTGCCAGCTGCGGGCAGGGTCCCAGGCAAGGTCGTGGGCCACAAGGACCTCCAGCGCTGTCCACCCAGCCACCTTGCGGCCCCACCCCTCTGCAGGAGGCACGCTCACTTCCTCATGCTCTGGAAGGCTTGTGGAGAGATGACAAAGGTGACACCAACTTGCTTCTCCAGGGTGTCTTGGGAGAAGGTGGGACCGTGACCAGAGAGAACCAGATGCTTTGGCCTCATGCCCCAGGCAAGACTGGTGGCCCCCCACGCCCACGAGGCTGGCCCCCGGCACTGCCCATGCCGCGCTCTCTAGGGTGCCATGCAAAGCCGGGCGGCAGCAAGCAGGCCCGCCCCGAGGCGCAGAGCACCCGCCAGCTTACGGTCTCTCGGTGAGCCATGAGCACAGCAAAGTTGGTGAGGTGGCTGCAGGCGCACGTGGTGTGGGTCTTGTTGGACTCCACCAGGCGGCAGCCCTGGGTCGACCAGTAGCCCAGCATGGAACGCTCCGAGTAGTTCCAGAAAGAGCAGTTAGCATTGAAGTGGTTCTTGGCCTGTTGTGTGGTGGTGGCCGGGGGTCAGAA